>JAPKLX010000194.1:272213-420833 GCA_026898415.1 Leonotis leonurus
AAACCCATCCTAGCTACATTAATCACATTTTACACACTACTAGAAAATTTGCCTAATACTACGTTAATTTTATCACACTTGAAAGACGGTGTGATTAAAAGTTGTCTACAAGTACACGTACCTAGAACCACATTTATCGTAGTATTAGAACAAAACAGGTGTCACCATAGCCAAATTTAATGAATATATGCAATTTAGAAAAACTAAAAAATAAATAGGATAAATACATCATGGAACTAAAAAAAAAATACATCATGGAACTTGCACCCTTACGTGGCAACACAGCACCAAGTTTATTTAATTATCTAATTAAAATAATCATTTGACTATTATTTATATAAAATTAATTATTTAGTGAAATTTAATTAATGGGCGCTTAATTAGTAGTATTAAGCATCAACGCAGACTTACCAATCAATTATGCATTCACTCCCAATTTTTTATATTTATAAATTACATGATAAATATATTTATAAAAATAGCATCATATTTCAATATGTATTAAATAAAGGTAGAATGGAAAAATTATTACAAATATATTCTATAATTTTGAAACAGAACAATTATTTAAAAATAAGAAAAAAAATAAGTGTTAATATACCATAATAGTCATTCCTCAAACAATTTAATAAATACTAGCCACCTCAAATATAATATGTCAATTATAGCCATTTTTCTTATAAATTTACTAATTTAACCTTATATGATCTTAATTAAATGTAAAATTCATAATTGCATGAAATAACGATTACATGACTAGCGATTCTCGTGTAATTTTATATTTATAACTATATATGTAATTACACGAGCATAACCAAGTGACAGTCGTGCTCGTGTAATTACACGAGCAACAACCACAAATGTAATTACACAAATATTATTTTGTAACAGTCGTGCTCGTGTAATTTTATCTCCATATGACACATGTAATTACACAAGCATGACTTGATTTTAGTCATTTAATTATCGCGTATTATGTAATTATGATGGGGGTATTAGAGTAAGTGTGACTATATTTACTTTTTTTTACGAGTGACTATTTTTTACTTTTATGTTTGATGATTAACTAGTTTTGGGCTGTGAACCAAAAAATAAAATAGAACACTTAAAAAATTGGGAAGGAATATATATTTTGAAGGATTGATACTTAGTGGCAAAGGGAAAAAGGAGCGGTAATATTTCCCTCCTTCATTCTTTCCCTATTGAAAGAAAGAGAAAAATAAATAGATTTTGTAGAGAAACTGCCCACTTCTTCATATACTAAGGGTTTATTTGGTAGGTTGTATAAGATATAAATAGATAGACAAAAATGATGAGTCAAATTGAGATTGTTAAGTAATAGTGTGTTTGGTAGGATATATTGATAAGATTAGATAAGTTATCTGAATGTTTGGTAGGTTAGATAATAATCAAGATAAAGTAGCAATTTTACCAAAATGACCTTACCTCTATTTGAGTATGCATTGACGTTTCTTATTCCACATTGATGCATCATCTCCCTCAATGAACAAAATTCAATCATTTGGAAAAGTTATGGTAGTTTGATCGACTTACTTCTTCTCAAGTTACTTGCTTTTGCTACGTAAAATGAGTGTAAATCAAGAAGGTATGCATACTCATTTTTCTGTAAATTTAAAATTCTTCTCTACAATTATGATAGGGCTTATGAATTATTTTCTTCTTGTTCTGCTTTTGATTAATTTCCAATTCTTTATCCAAACATTTTCAATTATGTTAGTTAATCAATTCAAGGCATGTTTAGATTTTGTTTCTTCAATTCTTCATTCTTAGATTTAGGATTTCATTGCTTTATTAATTTTCTCCTAGGTAATTCGTATTTTAAATACTTTATTTTCATTCGCCTAGATAGATTAATTAGATTAGTTAAAACATCAAAAACCCCTTCTTTTATTTGCTTTCTGTTCTGCAACATAAATAAAGCCCCACTTAGCCTTCTTTGAGAATACGACTTAGGATCAACTTACCTCTTTACAACGAATTCGTACTCTTGCGAACAAGTTTATTTAATAAATTGTAAGTATATTGGCTGGAAAAATTCCTCGTGCCCGATATTGAATCCCTTTATCGGACAGTGGGTCTGGTCTAAACAACGCCACGTGCTACAGTTTAAAATAAAGTTGAAACAATGGTTTCCTTTTGTGATTCTACATTGTATATGATGCTTGGTTAGATCCTACTAGGATTGGATGTTTGTGTGCTTATTCGATGTTTGATTGATGTATGCTCGTTGATTAACTTGTTTTGTATGGAATTTAATGCTTGATCACCGTTAAATTCATATGGGTATGTTAAGTAGATTGATCATTTTGCTTGACATGAGACCTAGGGTTAATCAACTTTATTCTTAACCGAAAACGTACAGAATAATAATTTATATGAGATTAAGTATTATTAGAGGTGTGAACTGAATACCAAAGTGAAGATCACGACTTAGTATATGAATACGAAAGTTATTTGCTAAGCAACCTCTTGTGTTCCTAATCGAGTATGAATACATGATCAATTAGACATTAAATGGGAGTCGAGCATCTTATCCTAAAGCTTCAATCCGTTGGGATTCGTTTAGCTGCTTTTGATTTATTTATTATTATTATATCTTATAGTCATAGTATGTTTAAGATTTCTCTTTTTTTTGTTTTAATAACACTTAGGATTAGAGCCGCCATCGAGATCCGACCGGGGTTAGCTTGCTGCATTCAATCGACCTCGTAATAATTTGCGAGAACCTAGAGTACACATTTTAGGCTAAACAATATATAAATAAATAAGAAGATTATACACTACTTTATATTTGTATATTATTATTTTAATAAAAAATACGATTCATTCAATTTTTATTTTCTATATTAAAAAATATATGTGGATTGTTCAAATTATAATATAATTAAATGTATCTTATAATAATCGTAATAAATTATACACTACAAAAAAAATTATTTAGCAACGGAATTTTTCCGTAACTAAAACAAGAAATTCCGTTACTAAAAATGTTAGTAACGGATTTGTAACGGATTTATCCATAGTAATATCAATGGTTGCTAAAAAAAATCAACAACGGAATATATTCCGTTACTATATAACAACGAAACTGTAATGAAATTTTCGTTTCTAAAATGATTTTTTCAATTTTAGTTACGGAATTGTAACGGAAAATTTCGTTACTAAATTTTAATAACGGATTATTCCGTCACTAATTCCGTTACTAAAAATTGAGCAACAATTCCATATCAATTATGTTGTTAATCCGTTAAAATTTAGAAACATAAAATTTTTCCGTCACTATTCCGTTACTATAAAATCCTTTTTTTGTAGTGATATATATTAAAAAAATATTTTCAAATAATGTGAGCTTTAGAAATTTTTATATAATTTATTTTTATTAGATTTGAAAAACATATAATCTAATATAGTAATCTAGACATTTTCATATAATTTGTTAATTTTCATTAGATTTTAAAAGATCGTACATAATCTATATAAATTATTATTAAATTATTTATCAAAATATACATATCAAATTAATATACCACTATATATATTATATTTATTAAAATAATACTTAAATATGGTATAATATATAACACAATCTATGATATACATAGAAATAAAAACATAACATAAATATAATATGCCTACATGAAAATAAGAATATATAATATTATATATGATTAATATATAGATAAAATTCAAAAAATTTAGAAAAGTAGGAAAAAGAAATGGGAGGTCGAGAAGATTTGAAGGGCTGAGTTGGACAGCCGAACTTTTATTATAGTATAGATTCCATAATATACTAATATATAGATACAAGGTTTTAGTAACCACCTTTTAACGTCAAATCTTATATATAACAGTTATTTTTAAAAGAACGTGCAATCTACTGCAGTAATTATAATGTTTCACTACACATAAATATAGTTTATTGTTATGAAATTATTATAATATTAAATATATTTAAATATAATTACTTTTCTCTTTCCTCTATCCTTTTATTTTAATAAAATATTTCTATTTCATTCGTGTAACCATATGCAATATGCATCTTGAATTAAAGATCTTGACAAGAGCTTTAATTTGACATATTATATGAAATAAACAAATTTAATATGAAAAAACGACGATCATTTAAAAAACTTTACTAGATAAATTTATTATACATATATTAAAATTTATATGTGATATTTTTATTTACACACTACAAACAACTTAATTATCATCAATAAATCAAGATGTATCCAAAATTCTTAAATATATAATACACTTTAGCCAAATTATTTTTTAATACACTTTATTCATCTTAATTATTGTTTAAAAATTATACATGATTTTATTTTGGTAAATACTTAAATATATGATTTTATATATATCGTCGATATATATTATTTTTATTTCTTTAAATTGTCATTATTTTACCTACCACTAATTATTCTACTATTCACAACGTATCTATTAATTTTCACCATATTTCAAATTATTAATTTTTAGTTTACTTACGATACGCATATTTAATTAATAAATAGTATAAGATTTTTATTCCACTAACAATATACTCAACACATCAATTAAAATACATGTCTAGAGCCATAAAAAAAGACTGACACAATTTGAAAATTGGTATATATGGATTGTGAAGATAAAATACAATTGATTTTGAGATTGATCCGATCTAATCCAAAATCACCTCAAGCGCAATGAGATAGCTCAGTACAATTTAATTATTTTATCCTAAAAATTATATTTTAAACATGTATAATTTGTGCGTCACAATACACATTTTATGATTGAAAATGTGTTGATTATGTATTAATTCTCCGTGCATCCCACAGGGACCACATATACTAGTTCAGATAAAAACAAACAAAATAATATATTGTAATTCATGCAAACTAAACATAATTATGCAACGTGAATCCTTCATACAATGCAGATACTGAGACTTAAAATAACAATATAATATAGTGTTTATTTGTCAAGATGCAATCTCTTAAGTAGTTGTGTGCAAATTATCACATTATCAATGCAAACGTAATTACAACAAACATACCTGTCGTAAATTCACCATCACAATCCATTGTCGTAATGCAAACTATCAAGAGGTTCTATGCAAATTTAGTAAATAATCAATGCAAAAACGTAATTACACAAATATATCTGGCGTGGATTCAAAATCGCCTTCTATCTCTTCCTTCTGGCGAAAAATATTAATTTTTCTCCTACTATATAACTAACAATGATATGAAAATATTAATTGATCTTCGAATCCTTAATTACCTCTAGAGCTGTCAAATTTGTCGGGCCGGGCCGGGCCAGTCCGAAAATTTGATGGGCCAGCAAAATCTTAGCCCAGCCCAGCCCTTTACGGGCCACCGGGCCAAAAAGGCCCATATAATATTTTATTTTTAAATTAATAATTTTGGTGTCCAAATAAATTATTTAGAGTAATGAAACGACATCTACAAGGCTATAATATTAGTGATATTTGATTTATTAATAGTTATAAAATTAAATATTATGTAAAAATTATTATTATCAAAATAAAATAAAGATGGAGAGTAATAAAAAAATATATATGCTATTATTTTCCTAAAACCAAAGTTACAAAACAAATAACATAAAATTTAGTTAACCCTAAAATTAAATTTCTAAATAAATAAAATATATATACTTAATTACCGGGCCTAATTGGCCCATAACTTATAGGGTTTTTTTGGCTCATGGCCCGTTTGGCCCGTCGGGCCACCGGGCAGAGTAATTTAGGCCCGGGATTTTTTGAGCCATCAAATTATGAGCCCAACCCAGCCCTAAATGCGGGTAGGCCGGGCCATTTTGGGTCGGTTTTGACAGCTCTAATTACCTCTAACAATATTCATTAAAATAGATAACTATATATATGTACTTAATTTAATATTACTCACTCTCCTACTATTTACATGACAATACTAGGGGAAATAAACTAAACTAGTCATTCTATTATTATAAACATAAATATTAACCACTAATATAAAAAACTAAAATATTAACCATTTTTATGCTGAATGAAATAATAACCCTTAGTAAAATTAATAAATAAAAATACAAAAGAAACTAACTTAATCCACGTTACCCTAAGGCTCCATTTGGTTGATAGGATGAGATATGATGGGATATGATTAAATTAATAAGGTGTGTTGGGAAATGGGTTGTTAACTTTTATAAAGATGGGCATTTGGTATACAAGAAAAGGATTGAGATTAAAATTGTATTGCATTTGGTTGACCTCTTTATAGTCTTGTTTAAACAGCAAAAATACAATTTTGTCCCTTAAAACATTATGATAACCCGAAAATGCCCTCATCTTCTTCTAATTGGGTAATTTATTGAATTCTTCATAGAACAAATTGTAGACCAAACGTATTTTGTGACTCTCAAATTCACGCATGACGTTCTGAAGGCAAATGGTATGTTCTTTGTTTCTACCAAATTATTTTTGTACGAACCGATCATAGTTGGCCATGATTTACGCTTGTATCAAATTTCAGAAACCTAATTTTTGTTCTCGATTAATCTGTCCATTTTTTTAATTCGGCAAATTCAGTTTAGGTCGTAATTTTTTAGGTCATCTTTTTTGTTCTGATTAGTAATATATTATGTGGGCTTATTTGTATGTTAACTGAATTTGATTCATGATTTTGGGAAGAAGGTGTTGTGGTTTTGATTAATCTTTATGGCTATATCATTTGGGGTTTTAGTGGGAATTCAGATATTAATCTTTAGCGTAATGTCATTTAGTTTTTGGTATAATTTAGATCTAAATTCAAAATTAATTTAGATATTTTGTATGTAATAATGTAATTTGATTTGTTGGTTAATTTTTGAACGATGTATCACTTGAGTATTGCATTGTATAAGTTGGTTATATGAAATTTGATTAGAAAACTTCCTATGGTGGCAGGTATAAACGTGAAAGTGTAAAGAAGACACTTTACTAACTAGGTTTCGCAACATGAGTAATATGCAAGAAGGTAAGAGTTAATTTATTTATTTGTTAGTACAATACTTTGTATGAAGAATGATACACACGATGTGAAATGGAACTGAGATATGAATTATGTGAGTGTGATAGTTGATTTTATTTAATATTCAAACTTAGGTTGAATATGAATTATTGATTGTATACTATGCCATGTATGTATGTTGTAGTTCTAACCCCAAACGGTGTAGTAAAAGTGATAAAGGGCGTAGAAGTTGGACTGAATTAGAGGAATCATGTTTGTTAAGTTCAGTGAAAGCATTGATCAGTGAAGGGTGGAGAAGTGACAACGGGTTTAGAGCTGGCTATTTAGGAAGGTTGGAGGAAGCAATGAAGCTTCGTTTTCTGAATACGGATTTAAGATCTTCCCCACATATCAACAGTAAGCTTTCCACTTGGAAGAAGAATTACTATTCTCTGTCAAACATCCTAGGCCGGAGTGGTGTCAGATTCAACGTGAATGGAAGTTTCAAAATCGATTGCGAGGATGAGACATGGGACCATATAATCAAGGTATGATCACGAATTTAGTTTTACAATCATAACATTAAATTTATTTGTTCTTTAATCTAGTTATTTTACTCCTTTCATAGACTGATCCTAATGTGCGCACACTGCGCTACAAACGATGGCCATACTATGATGATTGGAAGGAAATATTTGGTAAGGATCGGGCTACTGGTGATTTGGCGGGGGATAACGGAGAAGCTTGGAATGAAGTTCCAACTTCGGAGGATTTGAACGAAGATGGTATAAATAACATGAACTATCACGTCAATGTGGAAGATTTAGATGATATTGATATGGCGGGCGAGAGTATGTCCGCAACTGCTGCTAAGTCAAACGAGGATGGTAAGCGTAAGAAAGGAAAAGGTAAAGATAAAATTTCACAAGTATGCGACATCTTGATCGACATAGGGAGAAAAGCTGATGATAGGTTGGCAACGTTGGTGGAAAGTCTAGCATATGAGGATCGTCTAGATAGAGCATTGGAGAGCAATTTCGATGAACTTGCTAATATTCCTGAATTGAGTATGGAGGATCGTTTTGAGGTTTGTGCGATTCTTGGTTCTCAAGCTGATAAGTTAAAGATTTTTAAAGGAATACCAAGTGGTGCAAAAGCACAGTACGTGGCATGGTTGCTCAAGACTTACAAAAAGTAATGCATGGATCCGACTAGACTTAACTACAACTTTTGGTTGCCCTTTTTTTGATGGTACTCTTTGTATGTAGTTATGAAACAGGAGCATAGATGGAACTATGTTTTATTATACTCCTCTATAATTGGGCAACAATTTATTAGCTGTATTAGAACATGGAGACTTGTTAAAGTCCTGTTTTGTAGTATTATTTCATGTGGAATTTATAACTACATAGTAATGATTTCTAAAATTATTAGCTGTATTAGATTGTCCATGGTGATCTTATATGCTTTGTTTTTACATGTAATGATGGCCTTATTACCTTGATTATACATGCTTTGTTAAAACAAGAGAAGAATAACAAAAATTCAGGGCTCTCTGAATGAAGTGGGCCCTGACATGGTAAGTAATTCCAAAAAAAAAAAATTCGTAGATTGTCACAGAGGTCTCTGACCTCAGAGCTCGTTGAATTATCGAACGAAAATGCATAAAAATTAAAAACAAAAGACGGCATCAGTCAAATTCAAAGACCCGCCTTTTATTTTGGCAATCTATTGTATCTTTTAACCCTAATACCTCTTCTTAACATCACAAAACACTCAAGCCGTCAACATGAAGTCATAACGAAATCAATACATTTCATCTTCATATCAAATCGGGGAAGAAGATTAGTTTGTACTATGAAGCATACTTGAGTTTGAACTCAAGTATTGTTGATTTTTACTACTCAAACATCTTGCCCACAAGGTGTTTGTTCAAATGGGTGTACGAAGAAAACGCACCAAGCACGCGGACATTGAAGAAGGCGTTGAACAAGTTCAAGGTGTTGCTGCAAATAATCGCATTCCGGAGCATGTCGGTGATGATGGAGTAACCGAACCAGTTTATAGCCTAGAAGAAAGTAAAATATTCAAACGTTTGTCTGACAAAAAAATTACTCCTCCAAGAATATTGGATTGGGATCTTTTGAGTAGTTTAGGTCTGAAAAATAGGGTCTTGAAAATGTTGAAAAATTTGGGCATGGACAAGTATGCTATGATGGATGTGGATGGAATAATCCCTCTAGGAATAGAATTCTTATCAACTTTTGATGTTGCGGAAGACTTTAATTCATTCACTTGTCGTCTTATGGGCACTCCTATCCGTGTTACATCATCTGTAATGAAAACCATATTTGGGTTTCCCTCGAAAGGATATCATAGAGCCCCTCCGGATTTTAACCCCAAGCGAGCCTGGTATGAGTTAACTGGATTTCATAATTGGGAATCGGGTGGACTTCCAAATGGTTTTTTACGTGATCCTGCCGTTGGTATTTTACACAAGTTTCTTGCATGCTGTGTATCCGGAAACGACCAAGCGAACAAGGTGAATACGGTGGAATGCTATCTTTTGTACTGTGGTGTGAAAAATGTCAAAGTGTGTCCAACATCGTTCATTTTTTATAGCATTCAGACAATTCAACGTCGTTCACGTTGTAAAGCTGCATTATTAAATATTGCAACTTCTATTGCAATACATTTTAATGTCATATCGTCTGATGGTCGTCCTCCACCTCAGCATGAACGGGTGAATTCCAAAAAAATTGATTTGTGTGAGCTACGTGGATCTCCATTTGCTATATCTGCTACTGAGTTAGTACCACAAGAACGAAGACACGCTGTTATAAAATACATGAATGCAATTGCTGCATCACAAGCTGGCAGCGTGGGTTCTTCGCGGGTGAATACAGTTGATGTTAGAAGGGATAATGAAGATGAAGGAACGGGGAAGACGATGACTCTGACTCTAGTGCAAATGAGTTTAACATGTCTGGGCAACGCGGTGGACCATCTTCTCATTTGGTCGGGACTTTATATCAAGAGTTTCGTAGTTTCAAGAATGAGTGGAGTACCCGATTTGATCAATTCCGTGCCCATATTGATACGAGATTTGATACACATGGGATGAAACTTGACCAAACTCAAGTGAAACTCGTGGAATACAACAACGTCCTGGATGCTCAAAATCAACTCATTGCCGCTCAAAATAACTTGTGGCAAACACAAAATGAGCAATGGAAAGCTCATCAAAAGTATTTGGAGCAACAAAATCAGTCCCTTAAAAGATGCAAGAACATTGGAATACATGGAGCAGTCACTTGGGAGAATCATCAAAGAATCAAGGATCAGATCCATGAAGAGTTATTTTCTATGAATCTTGCTTTGTTTATGGAATACATTGATGTTTGCTTTGCTTAGTTTCTATGAATCTTGTCAAGTCACTTGATAGACGAGCATGGATTTCTGTGGAAAATGGGTGGTCACCACCAAAACAAACTGATGCTGACGGCGATTGCGTTCCTATACCACAGACCGCCTGGTCACGTGATCAAATTGAAGCTGCCACTTTAGATGATTGAGCACTGAATGCCATAATCTCAGCTGTCGACACAAACATGTTCAAACTTATCAAGAACTGTGTGTGTGCGAAAGATGCTTGGGACATTCTGCAAAGGCATTGTGAAGGTGACAAAAGTGTCAAGCAGTCTCGTTTGCGTATCCTCGCATCTCAATTCGAGGATATGAAGATGGAGGAAAATGAGGACATCTCTAGCTACATGAAAAGGATACTCGACATTGCTAACGAGTGTCAGGACCTTGGAGAACCATTGAGCAACAAAGTGCTTGTTTCCAAAGCACTTCGTACATTGCCACCAAGATTTGATATGAAGGTAACAGCCATTGAAACAGTCCTAGGGGTGAACGCTCTAGAGTTTACTGATCTCATGAACTCGTTCAAAACATACGAGATGAACCATGAGGCGAGAGGGACTTTTCCCAAGAAGAAAGCAATGGCGCTGAAGGCTGGAGCAAGCTCCTCAGGCAGTAAACCTCAAATGGATTCCAGTGAACATGAAGAAGAGGAAACCTTCAACGAAGAAGATATTGTCATGATCACAAGGAAGTTTAACCGTATGGTGATAGGCTACAAGCGCGCCAAAGATCAATCCAAAGAAAAAGGTGGACCACGGTTTGAATACTATCAACCTCCACAAGACAAAGACAAGGCGAGGCAACCCCCCACGAAGAAAGCTCCTAATGAAGTAGTCAGGTACAACTCTTCAAAACTGGATGGTATCCAGTGTCATGAGTGTAAAGGATATGGACACTTTGCAAATCAGTGTGCCAACACTCTTCGAAAACGGGGTAAGTCTTATTGGGTGTCGTGGAATGATGATGAGCATGAATTCTTTGAAGATATGGATGAAGCCATGTTCGAGAACATTGCATTTCACGCAACTGTCACATCCCAAGAACCATACGTTGATGATCCAGTTCACTCCGAGAGGTATGACTCTAACTACTACTCTACTTTGTTTTGTTTAAACGCTTCTGTTGATGACGCAGGTAGTGTTAGGGATGACATAGACTCTATATGTGGTGAAGAATGTGATGACCATGCAATCACTGTAATCCAAGGATTAAAACAGTTATATGATGAACTGTTGTGCAAATGGAAACATCAAGCAAGAGATCCGCAGACCGCAACAGCTGAGGTAACACGTCTCAAGGAAGTGCAGTCAAAACAAGAGGCGTTGATCACACAACGTGATGTGGAGCTGACCAAAGTGAAGTCAAAGCTTGAAGAGGCAGAACTGACCATCCGAAAATGGAGTACTGGAATGTACTCTCTTCAAGAGATCATGAAAGGCGCAAATCCAGGTACACAAGGTCTCGGATATGCTGCACCAACTGTGTTGTGTCGTGGGTCCACATCGGCAGGTGAAACATCAATTACCAAAGCAGATGTTGTGCTCGCAGACCCACCAACACAGACACAACAAAACATCTCTCCAGCTGGGAAAGGTAAGAAAGGTAAGAAAAGGGGCAAAAGATATAGGAGGAAATATATATGTCATTACTGTATGAAGCCAGGACATATAAGACCTTTCTGTTACCAGAAACAAAGAGATGAGAGATCTGAGTGTGTACCACCACAGAAACCCAAAACAGTTTGGGTAAAGAAATCTGACCTAACTTGTAATGTTGTGTACACAGCCTTGAAAACTAACATTTCAGGTTCTTAATATTTTGACAGCGGATGTTCTCGCCACATGACAGGTAACAGAACATTTCTTTCCAATTATGAGACTTATGATGGAGGAAATGTCTCTTTCGGTGGAGGATCAAAAGGTAAAATTGTTGGGAAAGGTACACTAAATGTTACTGGTTTGCCTGCCTTAACAAATGTTTATCATGTGCAGGGACTTATGGCGAACTTAATTAGCATAAGTCAATTGTGTGATGGAAACATGCTTGTGAAATTTACTAAAGATTCTTGTGAAGTTTACAACAACAAGAATGTGTGCATCATGACAGGTCAAAGGTCAACAGACAATTGTTACATGACTGACCATGTGAAGTGCAACAAGGCTCAAGTTGATGATGTCATGCTATGGCATAAAAGATTAGGTCATACTAATTTTCGAAATCTTGGTAGGTTAATCAAGATGGATGCTGTACGAGGTCTACCGAAGCTTGGAAATGCTGACCAAATCGTATGTGGTGACTGTCAACGAGGTAAACAATTACATGCCTCACATCCGGTCGTACAACATCGTGAGCAACATTTTGGAACCAACCGATGCTTCGAACTTCTACATATGGATCTAGTAGGACCCATGGAAGTGGAAAGTATTGGTGGTAAAAGGTATGTGCTTGTTGTGGTTGACGACTTTTCTAGGTTCACATGGACCTACTTCCTACGTGAAAAGTCTGAAACCTTTGAGCTGTTCAAAAATATGTTTTCTCGTGTTACTAATGTGTTTGATGCTAGAATATCTCGCATAAGGTCAGATCATGGGCGTGAATTTGAGAATTCACGTTTCACGAGCTTCTGTGATGACAAAGGTATATATCAAGAGTTTGCTGCTCCAAAGACCCCACAACAGAATGGTGTGGTCGAACGCAAGAATAGGACCTTGATTGAGATGGCTAGGGTGATGTTGAACTCAAGCCAAATGGCAAAACGCTTTTGGGCTGAGGCTGTAAACACCGCCTGTTACATCAACAATCGAGTCAACATTCGACCAGGGTCATTTAAGACTCCATATGAGCTACTAAAAGGGAGAAAACCTAACCTAAAACATCTTCGTGTTTTTGGGTGTGTTTGTTTTATCTTAAATGATCGAGAGTATCTAACTAAATTTGATGATAAAAGTGATAAGGGCGTATTTGTCGGGTACTCAACAAACAGTGTAGCTTACAGGGTATTTAATCTTCGTATCAACACGATACAAGAATCTGTTAATGTAGTCTTTGATGACGCAGGTGATTGCAACAAAGAAGACGACATATATGAAGGGGGAGTTGTTACATCTCCTGTCGAGGTCAACACCACAGAACAGGAACCCGAAGGTGACCTAGGTGATCCCCAACAGGTCACTCCCCGTAGAGAACCATCAGGACGAGTGAGAGAAAACCATCCACTTACTCAAGTCATTGGAAACATTGAGGATGGTGTTCAGACCCGGCAAAAACATCACATAAACTATAGCGACATGGCGTGTCTCTACTCCATGTGCTCTACAGTTGAAGGCATAACATGCTTCGTTTCCAAATTTGAGCCCAAGAATGTCAACGAAGCACTAACTGATGAGTTCTGGATAAATGCTATGCATGAAGAACTCAACCAGTTTGTGCGTAGTGATGTTTGGTACCTCGTTCCTAGGCCAACGAACAAGAATGTTATTGGCACTAAGTGGATTTTCAAGAACAAATCTGATGAGACAGGAACTGTTGTGCGCAACAAAGCAAGATTAGTTGCTCAAGGGTACACACAAGTCGAAGGAGTCGACTTTGATGATACATTTGCGCCAGTAGCCCGACTTGAATCCATTCGGCTGCTGTTAGCTGTCGCTTGCCACCTCAACATAAATCTATATCAGATGGATGTAAAGGCAGCATTCCTTAATGGCGAGCTCAAGGAAGAGGCGTATGTAGAGCAACCAAAAGGCTTTGAGGACCCTTACAAACAGGATCATGTTTTTCGATTGAAGAAGGCTCTATATGGTCTCAAACAAGCACCACGAGCTTGGTATCAACATCTCACAAATTTTCTTCTCTCATATGGGTTTGTAAGAGGTGCTGCTGACCGGACATTGTTTATAAAAAGGGAAGAACAACACATTCTTATTACTCAAATTTATGTTGATGATATGATTGTTGGTTCTACATCACGTAAAATGTTAACTGATTTTTCAAATGCAATGTCTACCAAGTTTGAAATGAGCATGGTGGGCGAGCTCACATATTTTCTTGGTTTGCAGGTTAAACAAGGACAAGATGGCATTTTTATCTCTCAAAGCAAATATGCAAAGGAAATGATAAAGAGATTCAATCTAGAAGGTACAAAGCACATGAAGACTCCTATGGGTTCCACAGAGAAGTTAACAAAAGATGATGTTGGAGAAGATGTTGACCCAACACTCTACAGATCTATGATAGGAAGTCTGTTATATCTAACAGCCACTCGTCCAGATCTGATGTTTAGCGTATGTGTGTGTGCCATGTATCAAGCTAAACCTAAAGCTTCACATCTCAAGGCTGTCAAGCGAATAATCAGGTATGTTGCTGGAACAATTGACCTGGGCCTACTATTTTCTAAACACATGAATATGAGCTTGGTAGGTTTCAGTGATTCCGATTGGGCCGGTGACGTTGATGATCGAAAGAGTACAAGTGGAGGATGCTTTTACTTAGGAAACAACATTGTGTCATGGCACAGCCGAAAGCAAAACTGTGTTTCCTTATCTACTGCTGAGTCTGAGTATGTTGCTACAGGCAGCTGTTGTACACAATTGCTGTGGCTTAAACAGATGTTGAGTGACTATGGGTTTGACAACAATGACCTAGTCGTGTACTGTGACAACATGAGTGCCATAAACATTTCCAAGAATCCTGTTCAGCACTCCAGAACCAAGCACATCGACATAAGACACCATTTCATTAGAGAATTGGTGGAACAAGAGGTAATCAAGCTTGAATATGTGAAAACTGAAAACCAAATTGCTGACATCTTTACAAAACCCTTAGATCATGAGAGATTTGTCTTCTTACGAAAATCTCTTGGTCTATGCTTTCATTAATATGTGTGTGTGCTACACTCTAATACCCATATTCTATTATCTATATCAAGGGTGTAGCATGTTTTGTCTAGCTTGCTGGAATAACATCTTAGTCAACATATTCTATATTCTGATACCTGGTTTTTCTTATATGTTTTTGTATCTATCTGTGTGGTAAACAATCCAAGTAGTTTGGGGGGCACGGCGCTCGCTCCGACGATGCTACCTTACAAAAGGATTGCAACTGCGATTGCTTTCGAGGGTGAAAGGCTAGGGGCACGGCGTTCGCTGCGACGATGCACTCTACGCTCACTAACCTTTGGATTCTTGTAGTTCTGCACATATTTTCTATCTATCTAACCAGGTGGATGTTGCAACAATCGTTGACACAACAGAGCAAGCTAGACTGGGTGATATGTTTTTTAACAAAAATGTGTTTCTCGTGCTTGTCAGCGACCGTGGTCTACTGTTTTCCTATAGTCAAGTTTGTTTACTTCAACATCCGTATCTCTCTGTTGTAGTGGGTTATGCATGTCATGTCGCGTGTTCTAGGGTTTTCTGTCAGGTTGAAATTCAAAAGGGCGCCACATTTTTCAGAGATGAAGCGTCGTCCGTACTGTGCACTTCATCATTTGACTGTCATAGCAACTGTCCTCCTATCACTAACCCCATTAAACACTACTCTCTCTTTATCATATCCGCACGACTTCCAAGATTGATACACCACTTCTCTCTTTTTGATCTTGCATCACACCACATTTCATTCCATCCAGAAACCCTAATCCACGAAATTTCTGATCATCTTCCCGGTCTCTCAACAATGGCGTCTCCATCCACTCCTGCTGTCACCGCCCTTCTTCAAGCTCTCCTCGCCGCCAACCCGTCGCTCCTTCAGTCACTTCAACAGTCCATCGCAACTCCGGTAGTCACACCGCCACTCCCGTCCGATAGCACTCCACCTCTTGCGGTGGAACCCTCTACTCCCATACCTACTCCGGCTGCTGATACTGTTCCAGAACCCATTTCTACAGCGCTCGAAACTCCAATCGTCGCTGTGGTTGATCCATCTCCTCTCCCTCTTACCACTGTAGCTCTTGACAAGGACCCTGTTCCTGCTTTTACTCCGTCAAAATCGCCATCCCTGACGACGACTTCTCCAGCTCGCCGACCCGCTACACGAGGTTCCACTCACTCCACTCTTTCTAGAAAATCCAAGAAACCTGCACATACAGTGGTGGTTACTGATGACAGTGACGAGGAAGTCTCTTCGGCTTCCAAACGCCCTCGTCTGAGCTCTCTGGATATCAAGATTGAACCCACCTCCTCCGCACCAGTCACAGCGAAGGGCAAGGAGAAGGTCCCCGACGTTTCTGATGACGAGGCCCTTCCGCTTGCTGTTGAGAAGGCTCTCAACCTTCAGTTCTATGATACATCCGCTGCTACAAAGTGGAAGCGTGTCAAGAATCTACACTGTACATGTGAACGCACGGCTGATGAGTCCAGTTTTGATGAATACAACCTACTGTCCTTCTTCCGCGCGCGGGGTCTGTTGGGTACAATCTTTGAACTCCCTGATTTTGTTAAGACTACGGTTCGACATTTTTACTGTAATCTTCATAGTTCGTTTGGTGATCGCTCCTCTGTCAACTTTGGGAAGATTTATTTGTACAACTGCATCTTCGACTTCTCGGCTGCTAGCATCAACTCCGCCCTCGGGCTGCCAAATGTGGAGGACGAAGTAGTCTCTGATTTGGCGGCAGTTGCTCAGGAAATTACTGGAGGGAAACGTTCCAAGTGGGCCCAGCCAATGAAATCTTCTTGGCTTACCCATCTGTATTCGGTTCTGCACCGGGTTTTAACTTTCAACTGGATTGTTTCCTCCAACTCTACAGTCGTTACTCAGCAGCACGGGATCTTGCTCTACCTTGTGGGGCTTAACAAACCCTTCAACCTAGGGCGTATTATCTTCGACCAGTTTGCTGCTCTCTCTTCCAAAGCTCAACTATCGTCTCTGCCATTTCCCTCTCTAATTTGCAGGGTATTGGCTCATCAGGGGTTCACCTCGCTTACCAGAAGTCAAGGAGCGGATCCTGTTCCGACCTATTCCATCCACCCATCCTTGTTCAGTAAGAGTAAGGTGGCTGATCTACCATGGAGTAATCCTGCTGCTGCTGCCTCCTCTGGTGTCCTCATGCCCCAGCACACCGTGCAACAGTTGCTGGATACCCTGACATCCCTACTGGATGTCCTGACTCCCCTAGCTGCTCTCATTCCTGCTCTTGAGGCGTGCCTTTCTTCCCAACAAGGGGGAGGAAATGAGGCTGATACACATATAGGATATGAGGCTGATCATGCTGGGGACGACGCTGGGGAGGATGATGCTGTTGAGGATGATGCTGTTGGTGGAGCTGACAATGAGAACGAGGGTGCAGGTGGTGCAGGTGCAGACACGGAGGATGAGAAAGCTGAAGAAGTTGCAAGTTAATGTGGCCGGATGGCTGTGTGGGGTGATGACGCGTCATGAAACATTAATCCAAACAATTTTATTTTCTTTTATGGTGGATAACTGACAAACAAATTTATTTTTTGTTTTGTGGATGGATGTTTGTTTTTTTTTGCAGCACCTTTGTTTTGAATGACATGGTTTGTTTACTGCTTATTGATGTCTGGCTGCTGCGTATCTGAACTGTGTTGTCTTTTTGGAATATTCTGCTTGCTTGTAAAATTGTTTTGCAGGGCATTAAGATAGGGGGAGCGTCGTAGGAAGACCAAGATGTTGTGAAGAAAGCACAAAAACAGGGGGAGTTTGTTAGGTATCTTATTCTGTTGTTATTTTGTTTGTTGAACCTAACATGTGTGTTTTTGTGTTCTTCACAGGATAGTGTGATGATTGGCTTTGCTGTTATGCTCCACACAACAAGCTAATGTTGAGTATGCAACTGAGTTGCCATGTGGACATTGACTTGGTGAGATGTGCAACTGAAATGCGCAAAGAAACTGTCAAGACCGAGTCTTGAGGAGAAAGCTAAATAATGGAAGGCGGTTGAGAGTTTGACGCTGAATGGAAGTCTGTTACCGTGAATGTCGGAGTCCACACTAACTGCCCAGCGAATCTTGCGGAGCACGACAGCGGTTGAGAGATTTAAGGAAGACATGGGCTGGCAGTTTCTACCCTATGGAATCCAAGCCCATGAAGTTATCTCTATTTATATTGAGTTCGGTTTTAGTTAGAGATACACTTTTGCAGATTTATATCGTAGTTTAGTACGTGTGATCTTTGTCTTAGAAGATTATACTTTTAGTATTTTAGTGAGAAGTGTTGTTGTTGTTGTCCGTAACATTGTAAACAACACAACACTTAGTTTTGATAATTCTTTCTGGCCGTAAAGGCTGCCGTGTAGGTTGTTTGTTAACACAACCTACGCAAAATTATCTCGTGTGTTCTTTTTAGCTTCCGCAACAACTATTTAGAGTAGGTGATACACTTTCAGCCTTTATAAGGTGTTAGAAATCCTTCGCAATTTGCATACCCATTATCACATAGGTAGTAATTTCCTAGAAATATGGATATTTGTTAAAGAAAATTGGATCAAAATTAAGGACATAAAATATTAAATATGCAAATTGTATTATTCACAATAATATACCCCTTGGGACCTTCAGCCCCGTCGCTCTGTTAACTGCATCTCGTAGCACCCTCCCGTCCGCGGCTGATCCTTCCCAACCGGTCAACACGTAGATAAAGTTTAGGTCTCTATTGCAAACGGCTAGCTTGTTTGTAGAAATTTCACCCTTACGGGTCCTATATCTAGCTTTATCAGTTGGAGGGACAGTGACATTAATGTAAGTGCCATCTAGAGCACCTAAGCAACCCTAAACGACAAAGATGCGAGCTCATTTGTTAATTCATATGGTGTAATTGTATGTTTACCGTATGGAATATCAAATTTATAAATTAGTTACCTTGAACCATTTCCACCGTGAATCATTGCAGTCGTCCGACACGGGTGTAGGTTTGAGAAGAAATAAATGGTGAAGCTTTAAAATAGAATTTAATACTAAATGTGTGTAACGAAAGGTTGTTTGACCAGAACGGGAAAAATCAAAAGCCACGGTGCCAATTTTTTTGTGATGCGCCAAAATTGAAATGAAAATTGAGACTTGTTCTTCAACGCTGACGTATCTACTATCACACAACCCTCCTACATCCTTTAAAATTATACATAGTCGCCCAAACGCATTTCTATCCATTCTCAAATTAAGTAAACAGTTTGCATCAGTTGCCTTTACTAACCTATTTAAGTGATGCACTTGGCTAGGGATTCGTACAATCATGGAATAACCATCAACTGACATACATTTTCTCTTCTGATTTTTAATCAAGAGCTCAATCAACAAATCTACTAACACAGAAACCTGGAGTAGGTACAAGTTTATTATTTCTACAATCATTATTGTTAGATAAGCTTTTTTTTCGATTTCTCATGGAAAGCCTAACACTAAGATTTTCTTGGTATGAAAAAAAGATCCGCTTTTCTGCACTAAAAATACAAGACAAAAAATATTTCAAACAAATGATTGTTAAACAGGCAACAAAACCTATGCAAGCACTAAAATATCATAATAGAAAACACAAGTTCTTTTGAATGAAGATTCTTTATCCATCTCAATTTCATATAACCCATGAATCAATTCTTTTCTGCTCATCTCATCTCAAAGTGTCTACATATAACATGATCAAGGTTAATACACACCAAACATAGAATAGCAACAGTTAAACAATACTTGTAACTTTTATCACCATACATCAACAGACAACTGTGTCAAAAATTAGGATAATAAGAAGCATTCAAAACAACAATCAAGACACATATATATATGGACATTTGTACATGCAAGACAACAAATGGTTAATAGAAATTATAAATAGTGTATATCTTGTTTGTTTTCATATATAGTTTTTAGAGAACATGAAAATAAGGCTCATTTAGAAAGCAAACCCAAAAGCACCCACAAAAAAGGAAAGGAAAAAATGATATATGAACAAATGTATATTACCAGTCCTTATCCCAACTCCAAAGCTGCTACTTGATAACTATTCTCTTTCCCAGAAATGCTGCCACAGAAAACACAAGTTATTCTGAATTAAGATTCTTTCTCCATCTCAATTTCAACTCTTAATTATTCTCTATGTATGTGTGTGTGTGTGTGTCTCCAACTCAATTTCTCCCGATGGTGTAATAGGTTGGTTTTCTACCAAGTACCACCCCTTCCCAACCCCACCCACCGCACCTCCATCAGAAAACCACATCAGGAAGATATCTGTCGATAATTTCACAGAACAAAAGTTCATGCAACAAGTTTATTCCAATCAAAATTGGAAAGTCTGTAACTCAAAACTCACTTATGAGGACAAAATAATAACTGGCTATATGAACAAAAGATCATCCAAAACTAGAAATAAAAAGTAAGTTCAGGAACAGTAAACCCTAATTTTCAGATTTGTAACCAAGCTTTGTAGAAAGTGATAAAGATTTGAGATTACCTGATTTCCAGTGCTCTAATACTCTCTTTAAATCGAGAAATCTTACAAATTTCAGTGTTTGTTGCCCGAGATTAACCTAAACGCGAAGCATGTCGAATTTTTTAGAAGATGAGATTTTAAACTTCGGGTGAGATGATGAAGAGAAGGTTCTTGCTCAGAGCATACCTGATTTAACAGCGCCGATGAAGACAATTTCGAACGGCTGTCGTCGATTTCGTCACGTTGTAGCAATTGGGAGAAAAATCGCGTCGTCCATTCCTCTCTTCGCTGAATCTAAAGTGATAGGAGCCGAAAAGGGTGAGGGGTATTTTGGTCATGAAATTAAATCTCTTCTTTCACTGTTCCAGGTGAATGAATTTAATACCACCTACTTCATTGGATTGTAAACCTTGCATATCCAACCAAAATTTTCGGGTCCAAGTTTATAGTAGTGGGCCTTCACAAATGCACAAATGCAACCAAATGGAAGATAACTCTTGATTATTTCTGCCCAACCCCCCTTATCTAGTGTACCAAATGGAGCCTAAGTGCCCACACTATCTCACTTTCTCTCTCTTCCTCCTTCTCATTTCATCTACACTATCTCATTTTCTCTCTCTTCTCTCCTCATCTCCCTTCTTCTCCTTTCTCTCATGCAAACTTTTTCCATCATTCACTTGTTTTATGCTTTCTCTCATCATTGTTGCTCAGTGTATTACTCCATGCGCCACTAATATCATTTTCTTCATGGTGCTACTTCTGCAGTACACGAGTCACTCCAATTAATGATTGATTTGATTTGGCAGAAGTTGTAGAATAAATTACTAGGATTAGAGGGGTATTGATCGGTAGACCTTTATGGTTTATTCTGCTAAGAAATAGGAGTAGTATTTGATTAAAAATTATTATTTTTTATTTCTACATTTTGTAATATCTTGAAGATAATTAATTAGAGGGGTAAATTAGACATAAATGGTTAAATTTGTAGTTTTTTATATACGTGGCTATTATTTGAGTTTCCTATACCAAAATGGCTATTATAGAAGTTACTCCACAATACTATGGAAACCGTTTCTCTCTCATATAAAAATTACTACACTATATTAGTCTTAATTTATTATTTATGATCATATATAATTTATTATTTATGATCATATATTTTAATATATTTAAAATTAATTAAATTTGATTAATCATAACCGTTAATTATGTGAATTTAAGGACTGAGATTATTTCCTATTTTGTATTAAAAAAAATCATATATATATATATATAGGGGTGAGTTCTTGTGAAAACTTGTCCCTGTAAGCGGGTGACTGATCCTGCCATAATGTACTCCTACCTATATACCGGCAACTTTCAGATTCACATGCGCTAGTATTTCAGACATAAGAAGCCCTACTTTTTCGAAAGTTGAACGATTTTTCTTATTTTTAATGAACTCCATCATCTTTTTATTTATATGAAATTCTTGCTTCTGTCGGTCTTTCTGTGTCTTCTGTCTGAACTCTTGACTTGGGGGTTATACGGCTCAAGGTCTGCTTTCCATTTTCAAAACCTTAGTAACCTAAGAAGTTTTATGAAACCATTCATTTATCAAAATATAAAGTTAAGATTATAAGTTGCAAGTTGAAAAATAATAGGAGAAAATATGGAATATACTAAATTATCTACAAATAAGGATAGAAGAGTAAATAACAAGAAAATCATCCTCTCATTTTTCATCATGGAGAAGTTTACCAAAATCAATAAATATATCTTTATTTATTGTTTATTTGCTTTATTAGTAGACTATGTACGTCTCGACAATAATAATATTTTTCAGTAAGGGGCCCAGCAATGTGGATCATGTGCTGTTGTCCACCTGGCATTCCCCCAAAACCACCCCGAGTTTGTAATCTACAGTTCATTCACATGAATTCTATTTGTTTTTCTCTTTGAGGGCTGTAACAAGGTCTTTAATTATTTTGTTTTGATGGTAGAATCAAGCTATATATCTATTACGGCTAGAGATCGACGATCCTATTCGCCCTAGATAACTAGATGGCTTGGGGTTGGATCAGAGTAGTACTTGTATATATCTAAAATAAAAGTAAAAAGTGGAAATAGTTTGATTTAGCCAAATTAATATAGCAAACACAAATTTTAACCATCTTTATAATGAAATAGTAATCATTCTGTATTTATTTTTCCTTTATTGCTCTTTCATTAATTAATTAAAAAACTATTCTTCCATAATTATTGTTTCTCCTTTAATTATTTTTCATCGGTGTATTGTATTAATAAATTATTATTATAGATTCATGCCTAGTGTTCATATGGTACGTAGGGTATAGTATTTAATTATAAACCAAATTTTATTTTTAAATTCTGTAGTATTTTGAAGGAATTAATTAGATGGAGGGTATTATAGACATAGAAGGCTAGATTTATGGTTTTTTATACGTATGGCTATTATTTGAGTTTACTATAACAAAATGGTTATTATAGAAGTTACCCCAAAGTAAAACATTGATAAGAATTAACTAAACTCATAAATCACTGCAGGTAGCCTGCTTATCATCATGCAAGACTAAATCTGTGAGAGCTTTTTGGTCAAACGTGGTCACTTTTTAGTGGGAAAGAGAGAGTAGTAAATTAATGAACATATATGCTTTATTTATTAAATTAATTTAATACATGATTTTGAAACAAATAAGCCAAACAATACACATCTTTATTGAACACAATCTAATATCTTAGGACTATGGATATATCTGTGAACTGCTCATTCAATTCTTCTATGATGACAATGGAGGAATACTTTGCTCGTTTCTGAAAAAGTTGGAAGGGTCAACTTTAGTCTTGACACGAACTAATCTTCTAAAGTTGTTCTTAAAATAACTTAGCCCCCAAACACTGGCTTGATTATAACTCGTGTTTCCAGCATTGTTCCTCCCAATATCAAGATCTCTGTAGTTGACGTATGCCGCCCTCGGATTTTTAGTGACGTGGCGCGACATGTAACTATAGAGCCTTCTGATCCAATCCATACGTGCTTGTGATGAATCTGGGCTCGTCCATCCAACACCGTAGTGGATCATGAATATGTTTCCCCTCCGATGGGGGAACGGCGTTTCCGATTCGGAGAATGTGTTCATCACTCCCCCGTACGGACTGAACTGCAGGGATGAACCAGTTTGTTCTAGAAGGAATCCCCATATCTCTCTCAGCCCGCTCATCGGGATCGGAGAACTAACATAGTCGGATTTTCCTTTGAAGTATCCGAAGCCTCCCAGCGGTGTCCGATCGAGCAAAGCCTCGATTGTTTGGTTCTCAATGTTGGCGAAGAAGAGAAGGGATTCAACCCAGCTCATCTCGATGCAGTCTTGTTCGATTAATCCCAGCTCGGGAAACTGCTCTTGCATTATCGGAAGAAGATCACGAGTCCTCCCCAGGTATAGTGTTGTGAATGAAGCGGAGACTGTACGGTTTCCGGTGATCGGAGAATTGTCGGGATTCAGATTCAACCGGAGTAGGAGGTTTTCGTCCACCTTGTCGGCAATGTATTGCCATTTGTGGACTAGCTCCGTTGCATTCTGTTCCAACGTTCGTGTCACGTTGAAGACGGTGACAATTTCAGGGACGGTGACCAGCGTCACCTTAAATTCTAGAACAATTCCGAAGCTCGTACCTCCGCCACCTCGGATGGCCCAGAACAGATCTTCTCCCATGGTTCTCCTGTCCAGGATTTCGCCGTCGGCGTTGATTAGCTTCGCGTCCACGATGTGGTCGGCGGCGATGGAGTGCTTGCGCGACATCATACCATATCCTCCGCCGCTGAAGTGGCCGCCGACGCCCACGGTGGGGCAAACGCCGGCGGTGAAAGCAAGAGTCCTGCTTTTACGCGAGAGTGTGTAGTAGAGTTGGCCGATCGTTGCACCGACTTGCACCCATGCGGTTTTCTCCTTTTCGTCGATGTTTACGGATCGGAAGTTTCGCATGTCGACGATGACGAAAGGCGTTCCGCCGGAGGTGTAGGAAAGGCCTTCGTAGTCATGGCCGCCGCTCTTGACTCTGATCTGAAGGTTGAGTTTCCGGGAGCAGTAGATTGCGGCTTGGATTTCCGACACGTGGAATGGGGTGACGATGAGATCGGGCCTCTCCGTAGACGTCGAAGCTGGCCGGAGATTTTGTGCGAGAAGAAGAGATGCGTATGTTGTATTTTGAGGGGTGTAGATTATATTAGTAGCTGAGTTGGAGAGTTGGAATTGATCGGTTAGGCATTGAAGAAAGTCGTCGTAGCCACCATGATCATGAGAAGAAGAAGCTCCCAACAGGAAGAGGTTCGAGAAGAGGAATGTGAGAGTGAGAAGAGACAACGCCATTTCTTGATTTGAGTTAATTTCTTTTCCTGCGTGCAATTCTATTTATAGACGTTGTCGGAGAATTCGAAGTTTATACGTTTGCATGCTAAAGTCGTGTAAGATAAGAAGAGAGGACTTTTCAATATTCGACTTTTATATATTAACGCAAGTATAATTCACTACTAGAAAAACGCTCATATATGACACATCATAGATGACATTTTTTTCAAAATATGTCATCTATGAGCGCTTTTTTTTTGCATAGATGACATTTTGAAAAAAAAAATGTGATGTATGAAGTGTCAGGAAAAATATAGATGACATTTTGTTAAATAATGTCATGGTATAGTGTCATCTTTGGGAGCTTAGATGACAATATCATTGAAATGTCATCTATGTGTGTGTTTTAATTTAATATACATGACACTTTATTAAAAAATGTCATGTATATTAGTGTTTTTTGTAAAATAGAAAACTTAAAAAAAAATAACACTATATATGATTATTAATTAGAACTTTATTTACGAGGTGAGATACTCCTTATGAGTATAAGATTTAATTTGTCTATTTTTAGAATGAAATATTCTATTATTTCGTGTATTATTCACGTCTCTAATTCGACTAGTATTCGAGTACTTAGTAATTTATATAATTATTCTCACAAGATTTTAAATCATTCCCTGATTTATTAAATCCTTAATATTTTCACATTTCACCCAATCAATTTAATAATGAGTACTATAATAGTTCAAGATAATTTAATTGGAATATTTTAAATTCTAAGTTTAAAATACTAAATTAATTCTTATAATGCAGTATTAATTTAATTAATACTCTTTTAGAATTTTAAGATTAGAAATAATACTATTAATTCTATATGTATACTTAGTCCAATCAAAATAATTGTTCTACCCTAATTTGAGTTTATTATCATAAGCCCATTATTTAAAAATTTTAGACTTAATAATCCACTTAGTCGTTCTCCAGGTGGATTTTAAAATTTGAGTTTATTATCCTAATTTGAATTTATTATCATAAACCCTCTTTATTCTCACACTTAATAATTGTTCTAGCCTAATTTGAGTTTATTATCATAAACCCTCTTTATTCTCACACTTAGTCGTACCCCTAATTTCTCTTTCTTCAATTAACTTCTCCCTCCATAGCACTCCGCCGCTGCTTCCCTTCCCCGACGAAAATCGCCTTTCTTCAATTAACTTCTCCCTCCATAGCACTCTGCCGCTGCTTTCCTTCCCTGACGAAAATTGAGTCTTGCCACCGTCTCACCGCCGCTGGTTCTCTCTTTCTCCTCGGCTGCAAATTTTTCACAAAGTTGAAGAAATCAATCAATTGACCGTAATTCGCGACGAGAAAGAAAATAGTAGACAAGTAATCGCTCAAAGACGGGAGAATGGTTACTTCGCCGCTGGTAAATACGTATCCTCTTTCCAGCTACACTTTCGGCACCAAGGAGCCCAAGATGGATAAAGACACCTCCGTCGCCGATCGTCTTGCTCGCATGAAAGTCAAGTTTGTGTTTTTTCCCCCTTTTTTCTTTCGGTTCCTTGAATTACCTATCTAAAACCCTAGATCAGACTTTAAGTAATTCGATTTAGGGTTTTAGCGCTTGACTCTAGAAATGCGGATTGCGGCATCATTTTAATGGCTCTTTTGTTTGGGTTCCCTGTTACACCTTCACCATCACCATTTCTTTCATGTCGAGCTCTTCGTGCAAGTCTTGTACTAAATTCTGCATCTGATTTAGCTGCTTTTATTTAAGTTAGTATCAGAAGTCAAAACTGAGCCCAAGGTGGTCTTTTGTTGAAGAGAGTTTCTTTATGGGTATCATGATTTTATTTCATTTATATTGACAACTAATATGATTAGTTTCAACTTATCAGTTACATGATTTTATTTCATACTTATGGGATGTATACATGAAGTTGCAAGCTACTTTGTTTAGGTAGTATAATAAATTTGTTAGTCAAATGCAGTATATGTAGGATAATGCATGAGAAGGAAAGTTGACCAGCTCATTTAACGAATTTCTGATCCCGTTCCTGTGATTGCCTCCGTGCATGTTGTTGTAACTTACCTTGTCGAGTTCATCCCAATTTTATATGCGTACCGTTAAAGTTTCTGTTGGAGTGAACACATTGATTGCTTATTTTGTAACTGTAATTTTCTTGTTTGGTGGCGTTGTGTCTTTACTAATGAGTATTAATAACCAATGAGTACTTAGTGGAAGAAGACTTAACCAAACGCTTCACTGGAAAAGGAGCATCACTAGGGTAGGAAGTGACCAACCAATTGCAGTTTTTTTTCTTTTTCCAATTTGAGGCACCTTAATTTTGAGAAGTTCGATATTAAAGAGTAATAAATTCAGCATCAGAAACAGAAATATGTAGCTGAGCTGTTGTGGTAATATTCAATACCGCCCTAGTCGATTGAGATATTGAAATGGTCCAAACTTTCTGGCAGTTAAAAAGTTTTACTAGCTGATATATTTGTTTAATTACTTATTATTCCTAATTTGTGTCCTCCAGTGATTAACATTTTTACATTAAAATTTGTACCACTTCTCCTATCATTTCTAAATCTGATTGATATATAGTTACTAATGGCAGTCATCATTTCTATGGGGATATCTCATATCACCTATAGCTGGAGGAACTCTGGTGGATCGTTATGGTGGTAAGGTGGTCATGGCTTGGGGGGTAGCTCTGTGGTCTATGGCTACTTTTCTTACTCCTTGGGCAGCGGAATCATCTTTGTTGGCCCTACTTGCGATGCGGATGCTGCTTGGTATAGCAGGAGGTGTGGCCCTTCCTTGCATGAATAATATGATAGCAAGGTATCTAAAATTCAATCTCATACTTATTATTGCTTTGCTCACAAATTATAGTTTCGGTTTCAGTGCCGGAGAGTGGCAATCTAAAGCAAACCAATGTATATATGTTGACATCTTCTTGTGATCCTAGAGTCATTAGATAAAATTTTCTAGAGGTTGGGTTGATATATTTACTTATAGATGATGTCCAACACCAAAACGAAACAGAATATATTGAGCGCATAGCTGTGAAAATCCTATAATCATACACTGTTAAAAAGCTAGCGAGGGATGGTTGATCTTGCTTTTAAAGTGGAAAAGAAAAAGAAACCAGGAAAATCTCATTTGGTGTACCACCTGCCTAACAGTTCTGCTAATTAGAAGACAGAATTCAGTCTTAAGACTGGCTATGATTTCCACCTCACTTGAAATTACCTAATATAGTAATACCTACAGGCCCTCAAAGACAGTCCAACACATGAGTGACCCAAGAGGCACTATGAACAGAAGTAAAATTAATTAAAAAAATATTCTTCCTCTCACCATAATAAATCAGATGCTCTGTGCAGGCTGATTCTATTGCACATGGGAATTGTTATATACATGTAACCTTAACTTTTCTAGCTGTGAGTTCATATCTTGTTCTTCACACATCTACCGTGTGAAATTATAAGGAAATGATAGTGCAATGAAGAGGCCATAACTATTGTAAAATTAATTTCATGTAAAAGTGAAAATTGATGACCAATTTGTTGAGGAAGGATGATTGATATTTCATCCTTGGGGAGAACTACCATCATGTTTACCATGTTGACTTGTCCCAACATTTACAGAGGCACTCTTTGTAAGACCATTGGGAAATATTAAGCACTAGTTTGCATGATAGGAAGTAAATGGCATGTTCATATGCCACACATTGAACAGTAATTGAAACTTGATAGTTTGTAGTCTTATCTTATATTCCCATATAGGTATGTCTAACACTGGTGGAACCCTTGCTGCGATAGTGGGAACAGTTGGTGCTGGTTTTTTCGTGGAATTAGTAGGCTCCTTCAAAGGATTTTTGTTGCTTACGACATTCCTATATTTCTCTGCAGCAATATTCTACAATGTCTACTCTACTGGAGAAAGGGTTAATTTTGACGAAACTTCTGCTTAACAGTTGTCAGCTTTTGCAAGTTTGACTCGTTTATTTAGTCTTCGAGTTTTAGGGGCCTGTGTGGGATTAGGAAGTGCTATAGATTTGAAGAATAAGTTGTACTTTGGGCAAATTGTAGTTCAGATTTTGTAAATAACAGGAAATTTGGCTATTTTTGCCATGAAAAAGGTCAACATTTCTCATCAACATGTGTTGATTAGATTGATAGCAGTATTCCTTTTACCCTTCAATTCAACTCAACAGAAATAGAAGGCCTGAAGAGGAAGCTCTCTAGCAAACTTGCTGCTAGTTCACCTCCTCTACAGCCGGACTGGCAGGTAATATCTAAAGAACAATTGTCATTTTATAAGGAAGAATCCTAGGAGCCTGTCTTGAAAATACTACTATATTTAAATCTGAGGATGGGAATCCATGTAACATTAAGTTACCAGATTGATAACATTTCTAGTAGTTTGTTGTTATAGGAAAGGCCATGACTTTTGGGACTTGCTTCACAGTCATTATTTGCGCAGCAATCTCTTTCCTGTTGAATGCTTGCTTGATAATTCTTATATACGTGAAATGCAAAATTTCATGCAGGTTGGTGAGTGTGTGGCAATTTCCCACCGATTCAAAGCAATGTAGGTTTGATCGATGAAGAAGTTTGGTGATTTTGGGCATGGTGATTCAAACTTCTACTGCTTTGGGTCCGTGTACTAGTTTAAGTTACATTAGTTAAGGTGGATTGAAATATTAACCCAAACTTTTTAGTATTTTGTCATTTTTATTTTTATTTCCGTGTACGAAGTTGAATATTAGACAGTTAATGCATATAAATATTTTTAGTGTGTGTATGAATTCTCTATTTGGCATTGTTTTATTTTGTAAAATATATTGATAAAACCAAAATTATTAAATACAGGTTAATTAATGAAAAAATACGAAAATGGTTAAATTTATCAGATTATAGATGATATTAAATTAATGTCATCTTACGAATTATAGTTGACATTCTGAAAAAGTCATGTATTGCACATAAATGTGTCAACTTCTCGCTTATAAATGACATTTTTTTTATATAGATGACATTATATTGTGTCATGTATTATAAAATAGATGATATTATTTTAGTGTCATCGTTTAATAAAATAATGTCATCTATGAGCGCATACATCACACGTTTTCAGTGTCATCTATGAGCGAGGAATAGATGAGACCATCATATTTGACATTCTTTTACCCTCATACATGACACGGATTTAATGTCATGTATGAGCGTTTTTCTAGTAGTGATTCGTGAATTGCGTGCTAAAAATCATTACAACAATGTGCATGCACTTTTCTAATATTTTTTTTTATATAATAAATATTTCATCCGGGCACCATCTATCTTCTGGTATTATCTTATATGTCAGTCTACAAACAATATTTCCCCCTTTAAACTTCTATTTTAGACAACAAATATATATATATAGGGATGCATTCCGGTGAGAATACTATCTCAAGTGAAAAATATGAATGATTCTAGTCCATTGATCAATACTAAATTAAAGGCTACATTTGTTTACATATCTATTATTTTTAGCTAGTTATTAATTTTAATTAACTAATTAAGGATAAAATTGACAACATAAATTATACAGGATCTAATTTTATATGGAATTGGAGCAAATTAGGAGATTGACTAAAATTGCTCAAATAAATCGGACACAAAAATTAATGCATCTTGCAATATATTTTAATGCATTGTCTTTATAAGTGCAATGCATTCTAGTATAAATATAATGCATTTTATTATAAATTAACTATTTATACAAACACGTGATTTTGACAAAATTAAATTTTATAATCTAATTTTTTTTTCTTTCAAATAGAAAGAATAATTTGTAATCATGTCATTCACCTAAAAATTTTTAAACAAAAAAATGTATATTGGTTTTATTGCATTAGAGTACTTATTTAGATGCATTACATTATTTGGGTTCGTGCATCGAATTACGACATATGTTTTTTTTTAATTGTACAACGAAATGCATGGTAGTATTTTATGTGATGCATTACACTGTCTGCAATTAATACATTACAATGTTGATCTTTTGCATTATAGTAATTAAGTAGATGCATTACATTATTTTAATTAGTGCATCGAGTTCAATTGCAGCATATTTATTTGTTTATTATATTATAATGCATTTGATTTTATAGAATTGCATGTGTATATTAAATGTTTAATATATATCCTTGAGTCATTATTATAGATGCACGGTGAGTATAATATCACTTATGATTTTTACCATAATTTAATTGATTTAAATCTATGAAATAAGGAAAGTGACTGTTACAATAAAATTATTTTACACTTTTATCCTTACTGTATTAATTATGGAAATAACCTATAATATTTTAATGCAAATTGTAGATTGATTATTAGCCTTAGATTATAGTGAATCATTGATATAGATCTATTCTCAATTCTCACTATAATTATCATTCTCACATGATTGTTCCCCTATATATACATATCTAAAAATTCTTGAAACACTATTTTTAGAAATATAAATAGCGGATCTTATTCTCCACTCACCACAGATTACACATTATCATTAATGTTGAACTCATTATCTACTAACTACACACTACACATCATCATTAATGTCGGTCACATTTTTCACTCACTACACATTATACATTATCAATTAAAGTTAAAATATTTTATTAAAACTTGTATCTAATCAAAATCAAAACATAAATCATTGACTGAATACCTAATACAATCGCAATTCTCAATATATATATATTCAAGCAGAGTCGTCTCCCGCATTTTTCTAGGCCTATAATATTGTGCAGTTAATTAGATTCCCTTTTTCGTTTCATTCCATAGAATTAATATATACTCTCTCACTTCCACTAAATATAATACATTTTTTTTTCCGCACGGTTATTAAAGAAAGTGTATTAAGTCATAGTGATAAAGGTGGTAGGTCCACACATTTTTGAAAGGATAACTTTTACTCCCTCCGTCCTAATAAGCATGACACAAAACTTTTGGGCACGGTTATTAAAGAGAGTGTATAAAGTAGTGTAAGACTGAAAAAGGTAGTAGGGTCCACACCTTTTTAAAGGGATAACTTTTACTATTTTGGTTCATGTAGATAAGCGACTGTACCAAGTGCAATCCTTTGGCGTATAAACCAACTCAACTTCTTCTCTACCAACCCCAACAAATGATCATGAACACTCCCATTCTTCATCAAATCACACACAATTACCCTACCAAAATTAAATGTCTACCAAAATTCATCCCTACCAAATCGACTGCCACAAACTGCACCCAAAATTCGAAAAAAAATTCGTCCCTACCAAATTGACTACCAAAATTCATCCCTACTAAAATTAAATATCATATTTAATTTATATAAGAGGAAGAATCTACACTAATCTTCTTCAAATTTCTACAGAATATGATATCCACTTGTTCGATTATTTTTGGGTTCTTCAAAATCGACTACCACATGCTGCACCCAAATTCGAAAATAAAAAAGTCAATGAGAGAGATGGAGTCAGAATCAAAGAAAAAACAGCAGATCAGCATCACTCGTTCCCTTACTCACACCGGCGTTGTGATGCTTCTCAAATTTGTAGAGCCGATTCGCCCAGATTTCTTCGTCTGATTTGCAGACATGAAAAAGGCGCTACAAGAGAGAAGAAAAGAATGATAGATGTATAAAATAGATTTAAGTGTATTTTTGTCAACATAAAACTCTCTGCTTTCTACTGTTAAAGATAGTTTAAAATAATACATTCTTCTTATTGAGTTTATTAAACCCCTTCAGCCAACTCTATTACACAGGCCTCATTAATAAAAACGGGGCAATAAGTTTACCATAATTTCTACCAAATAAAAGTTGACATAAATTCTAATTCGCATATATAGGCTTAACTAATGTACCAAATGGACCCGTCTAAGATCGGTAACTGGCTAGTGGCCTGAATTTCATAATTAATCATGTTTTAAATCATAATAAAAATAAAATATTCGTCTACAAATTGTGTTCACAGCCGCCAAGATTTCGTTTTCTGTGATATTTGTGATGAAAATATTAATTAAAAAGATCTCCCGCCGCCTCAAACAAAAGCATGTTTAATTAAAAAATTAAAATACGCAGTACAATAAAAGGTGTAATTTGTTTGTAATCACGAAATCAACCGTTGATTAACATGCCCTCTTTTTCTTCTTTCTTCTTCTTTTTTTCTTTAAGGCTCTAACAAAGTCTTTAATTATTTTAAATATTATATATAATTCAGTAAATAGTCAAACAATACATAAAAATACCAAATACTACTAGAAATAAAACCAGCCACCACATAAGGAAAAGGAAATTCTTGGGTCAAACCTCCAGAATCGTAATCTTAGTTAATACTCAATCGTATTAATTATATTTAAGCACGCTAACTATTTTTGGCATTGCAACCTAATCTACTGCCAAATTACTATATTTTATTATTTTATTGCATGCACGAATATATACCTACCAAGAATTATCCTGACCCTTAATCCGTACATCTAATTCAATACGTTAATCTAATTTATAAGATCATGACACACCTGACAGCTGCACCGAATGCCGAATGAGATTATTTATTATGTTATAGCATAATATTATTTATTTATTAGTACAAAATTTTGAGATATATTTATATAGGGGTGGGTTCAGGTAAAAAATGGTATTTAGATATAAAATAGGAAGTAATCCAAACCATCCATTCCATTAAATCCAATGGTCTAGATCTAATCTTACAAATAGTGTCCCACGCCTCTTGCATTGCCAATTGCAATGCAAAAGGGCAAAAAAGGAAAAAAGCAGTGGCGGTTAATTATTGTTTTTGAATCAACTTTAAGAATCTCGTTATTTACGTTGCAATTAGAGAAAACTAACCAAAAATATTACATCCATGTTCTTGCAAGTTATTCTATGAATCTTACTTTCGGAGAAAGGAGAAATGAGCACCACTCCACGCCGATGGTCGCACCGCCTCATGGATAACGACGGTGAAGACGATGATTTCGAGAATCCCATTATACAATAGCCGCTTGTCATGCAATCTGATAGGAAAACAAGTGCAAAAACGCGTAGACCACCCAAAAATCTTATTCTATCTGCCAAAAAATCTTCCACATTCACGCTTACCAACAATGCAACAGCGTAATCATCAATGCAACAGCGTAATCATCAATGCAACAACGTAACTGAAGTAATGCAAAACTATAGTCTGGTTCAATGCAAATTGTCTTGTTATCAATGCAACAACGTAATTAAAACAAACCTATCTGCCATGAATTCACCACCCCTTCCATCAATCATTTCTCAATGAAAATTATCAACGTAATTATCAATGCAACAATGCAACAACGTAATTATCAATGCAACAATGTAACAGAAGTAATTCAAAACTGTAGTCTGGTTCAATGCAAACTGTTCAATTTCGTAATGCAATAATGATAATATATAATGTTCAATTTCGTAATGCAAAATTATAGCCTGGTTCAATGCAAACCACATAAACAGTATTACATCATTCCAATTATATACCACAATCATTAGTATACATTCACTTACCTTCACAACCTTGATCCATTGGAAATTTCTGCTGCAACTCTTCGTCACTCCAACAATATATAATCATGCATCAATTATTGAAAACTGAACAAAACCCTGCAGCTATCTTGAATCAACGGTTATTGAAAGATATAATTAACTATCTCTCTCCTCCATAAGAATCGTGTATTTCCATAACCAACCAATCAATAATATTAGGCAAATTACTGAAATATCCTTTTAGTAATATATATGGATTATTTTAATCCCAAAATAACCGAAAATTATTAAAAGATTTCAATCGTTAGATTAGAAAAATGGAGGGCTGAGATCACTTCCTATTTTATACCCAAATGTCACTTTTTATATGAACTACATCCTATTTATATATATATATATATATATAATATTTTATGTTATGAGAAGAGATCAAATGAGAACTAATATTTAGATAGAAATTAAGAACTAATCTGAAACGTTGATCTTTGTATAATTTATGGTCCATATTAATTATGTATCAAATTTATGCATAAAATGTATTGAAATTATAATGTATTGGTTAATGAATAAAAATGCATCATCATATTATACAATAAAATTCTACGTGTAATGCATCAAAATAATACGTGACATACATCAATTTTAGTTTATATATAAGACGTGTTTCTCACCGAATTCTACCTCTTATATCATAATATATATATATGGTTATAGCGGATTCAAACATTAACTATGCGTATATATTATTTAATTAGTATTCAATTTTAATTGTTGATTTCTTTTTACCTATGATCATAATTTATTTGATTATATTTTATATAATAGTATTACTTTATTTTTTTACTATTTATATAAATAATTTTTGTTATCAATATCGTTGAATTTCTCAACGAAATCTCTATTGATATCGTTGAATTTCTAATAATTCGGTTGACATTTATATGTATTTCAACATCATATATAAAAGGAAAATTACTTATATTTATATTGTACACTTTAATGAATAATTGTATATAATGCTTAAATATAAGTGACGAATTGCTTATATTATGTTGTACCACAGCCACTTGCACGCTTTGATATACGTGAACTATTACAAAATATAATGCTAAATATATTTAACGTTTTTGTTACATTTGTGTATATATAATATGATTCTTAATATTTATTTTATCATTTTTTATAAATAAATAAAGTGTAGCCTAATTATATCTATATCGATAATGCTTATTTAGATAAAATATTATGGTATAAATAAATAAAATATATATTTTATATTTTAAATCATTAATTATATGACATGTCACTATTTTATAAATATAAAAAAAATATCACACAGAAGATTCAGACTGCTGCCCACACGATTATTTCCTTCTATTCTCTTTCCCCCCAAAGTGGAATTAAGTTCAAAAAATGTAGATACTATTCATTTGTAATTTTTTTTTTCTATTATTACATCATAACCTACATCAAAATATGAATAATCAAACATTAATATAGAATTTTAATTAACACCTAAAAATTGATTAATATATGATCCGGATGTTATATGAAATATACCCACTTTTATAATAAAACATGAAAATTTCCCATTATGTGAAAAAATATATGAAAAGTGCCTATTTTTAGTGTAGAATACCTAAAATACCCTTATTTAATGTTTGATTTGCCTATTTTTATGTGAATTCATATAAATGATTGATAACTTATTATTTTGCCTATTTTAGAATTTAGTGGTATTAATTATTTATTAGAAGGAGAGAAGAAGAGAAGAACAAATCACGTCGCGTGCTTGTTTGTCAAAAAGAAAGATGTATTGCGAAATCTAAACTCGTAGTTTCAAAGAATAGTGTGTTATAATGTTAATGAGTTAAAACTCTGTCGTGAAAATATGCATTTTTTAAAAATCTAGTCAGTTTTTGTGCAAAAATGACATGTTTATGTTTAAACGACCAGATTTATATATTTCTATGAACTTTGACGGTAGAATTTTATTGATTTAGAATGATAATATACAATATATGCTCAAAAACCCGATCGTCATATCTGTTGGTCCCGAAACGAGTATACTACGTGTATGGGGAGGGGGGGGGGTGGAAATACACCAGTTTTGAATTTTCAAGTTAACATCTTTAAGTGATCTCCTGAACTGAAGGGAGGTAACTTCAGTGAGAGTAAATACTTTAGATAGCAATCCTTCAGTCTACACTTAGTGTTTGACTGATGGACTAATATCTTAAGTGTATGTGCGGAAGTGGTGGTTTTAAATGGTTACTCGTTTGTCAGAAAACTCAATGCAATCTTTCTCTTTTCAATTAATCAGTATCCAAAGTATGATGAACAATGAATGATAAATACTGAAAGTAAATGAGAGAGACAGGATTTGGTTTGCGTGGTTCGGAGATAAAAACTTCTACGTCCACGAGTTTCGATGTTAGTCGAGGGTTTCCAAATTAATGGAGATTATCTTACAGTGATCTTACAAAGATAAAATAAGTCTGATCACTCTTCGGTTACAAAATATAATCGCTACTAAGAACACTAGAGAATACAATCTGAAGAGTTGAGTGTTCTAAAGACTTGAGAGTTTTGAAAGCTGTGGAAGAGCAATATAGCGATTGTACGTTTGAATGTCGGGTAACTAGTTTATTGAAGCGTTTGAAGCAGCGGGGTATATATATGTCTCTCATAAGATGTATCCGTTGTGAGATAGACTATCATTTGAATTCTTCCCGTTGGAGTCTTCGTCCTTTTTGCCATTTTTTGTGTCTGCAACAAGATTGTGTTTTACCTACTGAGATTTTTGCCGAAAGTGGTAAGTCCTATAGAATAGACTGTCATTCAGTGGAAACTTCAGAATTGGACTTCAGTGCAGTTCTTCAGATTTAAACTTCAGTGGCAATGTGACTTCAGCTTCTAACTTCAACTTCAAAACTTCAGGACGAACTGCAGTAGAATGGTCCTTCAGTTTTGGTATAGTCTTGAATCTTCAGTGGTGTCTGTCCTTCAGTGTACCTGAAAAATAGAACTCTCTAACATTTGAGTTCTCAGACAAAACTAAGATTTCAATTTTGAACTTATTACATCTTTCAGGAGAGTTATTGGGATCTGAATCAAAACACTTATTGTAACAACCCGAATCCAATAAATTATTTACGATTTTATATGAATTTTACTTATGATATTTAATTATTTTATGTCGAGCTTATTATTATTTTAGTCGAGGTCGCGCCCTTAGTTTAAGAGATATGAATAAAATTCTAATCAAGAAATTATAATTAGTGTTATTATGTTGAATAAGTATTTATAATTACTTTAACTAGATATTATCATTAATTATTTTACTTAGATATTATTATTAATATTTTGGGATTAGATAAATATTATGAGATATTTTGAGAGAATATACTGAGAGAATATACTCCATTCCACCGCCTTGGATACAACCTTATGCAGTAAGATACGATTCTCACTCATTCTTAAGTTTATCTGAAACCATAGAGAATTATCCATTTCTTAAGCAAAAACTTTCCAACACTGTACGTCTTCAAGTTCCTTCAGGTATTTTGAGAATTAGTTTCAATTCCTATCGATGTTCTTTAAAACATATAAATCTGAAACCAAGAACAGCAGATTATCAATTTACACCAAAAGCTTTAATAATTAAAAGAGATATAGAAATAGAATTAATAATCTCTGTAGAATAAAAATTTAATCTTGGGTGTGTTGGTTGAGTGGGGGTAAGTCTGGCTAGGTTTATTGTTGTCGGAGTCGATGGTTAACGGGGGAGATAGAGTTCGGTTGGTGCTGCTGTATTCCCACGGAGGAGTAACGAAGTGGGCGGCGACTATGTCGGCGGCTTCGAACTGCTGGCCATTCGGCCAAGAGAGAGACCGAGAGTGAGATTGAGAAAGAGAGAACCGAAAGTGGGAAAGAAATAGAGAAAAAGGCAAAAAGAGAGAGAGAGATGAGAAACTTACCGGAGATGGAGCTCAGATGAGCTTTCCACAGAGAGACAGCGAGAGATAGAGACGAGGGAAGAGAGCTGAGTCTGGGAGAGGGAGAAAGGAAGTGAGAAACAGAGGGAGTAAAGAGAAATAATTTGGGGGAAAATGAAAGCATAACTCACGTAAATGGTGGGTTGGGAAAAATTAATTTAGACACTAATTAGTAAGAATAACTGATTATTGCTTAGTAGTATTAACAAAAACAAGCCTTGGTCTAGTGGTAACACACGGCCATGGCAAGCCTTGGTCTAGATGTATGTATATGTCGATTACAGTATGTCTTAGAAAGTCATAATTAATAAATGATAATATTTTTTATGTAATATTTAAACCTTATATTTAGTTTATTTAATCAAGATTTAAGATTTAGGAATTAATCTTATAAATGAATAAAAAGAGAAATACATATGTATAAAATTTAATAATTACTTTAAGACAATTATGGACTTTCGTTAATGTATCTTAATATCATGTGACGATTAGGTGCGGCGCGACTAAGACGGTGTTAATATTTTAATTGCTCGATTTTCAGTTCAAGCTCAAGGTTAAGGTGTGGTGATCTAATTCAGTTATGCAGTTGATTATTATTGTCCATTTTAATATTATGTGTTTAGCTGTATGTGTGATTATGAAATCAGTTGGTGATGAGTAAGAGCTGTTTTAAAACTGTCTCATTTTGCTCTCACTTCAGTTATTGCGCAATATTTATGTTATGTCGCCAGGTCCCGTAAATAGGGTTCAGGACGTCACAGTCCTTGATTATACACAGTGCGAATCAGTTATGTTATGTCATGGTACCATATGTGCTTACCGTTTTATTAACTTGGACAATGTTAGCATAAAATCCCACACTGAGTATACTTTTATGTATGCTCATGCCCCACTTTAAACATTTTCAGGTACTTGAGTTCGGAGATGCGTGGCGGGTCGAATGACGTATCAGTTTTTGTACATTATGTTTTATGCATGCATACTCAGTACTTATTTTGGAAATATTATGGAACGTTATCTTACAGTTTTTGGTCGAATTATATATTACGACATATGCCTCATGAAAGACTGTTATCATGATATATATATATATATATATATGTATATTGAAAGTTTTGCTATGTTGGTTGGTTCAAATATTTTCCTTTTAGGTTGTACATGTTACATATAAAGAAAATTATTATATAGTCTTCCGCATTTAAAGGTTTTAACAAAAGATCTAGTTTATTTATTTATTTATTATTAGAGTTAGGGTGTTTCACTTATAAATATTTCCCAACAATATCTTCAAGAAATTAAATATAAAAATCCGATCGGTCTACGTCTACGAAAGATGTGAATGACTGGATTTTGGATTCCCTAGGGAATTTCGTGACCAGTGTTTGTTCGATGAATATCTTGATGCTATTATGATTATAAAAATATATTTTATTGTTCAAATGAACAAATGGACGAATCAAAATTTTAAGGTTGATTTGGTTTCGAACCGTCAGTTTATTTTGAACTACAAAACATTATATTTTTAGATAAATTTATAAACTAAAATGTAATTTTATAAATTATATACAATGGTTCTATATATATATATATACATACACATCATTCAAATCAACTATATTTTATATTTAATAATACATTTTTGTGAGTCTCAATCCTCACTACTATTCAAATTAATTATATTTTAACAATTAATAATATTTTTACCACAACAAATCAATTACATTTTATTAAAACCCGCGTCGGGTCAAATGATGCATGTTTTTAAGTAACGAGGGAGTATAAGATATAAAATTAAATTAGGTTCCATTTGGTAGATAGGTTAGGATGAGGGTGGATAAGTAAAATTTAGTATAGGGAGTTGGGATATGAGGAGTTAAGTTTAATATGGGTCTGTGTTTGGTAGATAAGATAAAAAGTGGGATAAAATTTATATGTTGTTTGGTAGAAGTGTTTAAACCTTAGATAAAGTGGTGCTATTACAAATCTACTTTTCATTTTTTTATAAAATTATGAAAATGCCATAATTATTTTAGTAAGAGATAATATATGATTTATTTTCTTATTATTTTCTTTCTTTTCTTTTCTTATAAATATAAAAATATAACACATAACATTTTATTTTATTTTAAAATAAAAATATAAAATTAAGAAAATGCCATAATTTTTTTTTATGAATATAAAAATATGCACATAACACATATCAATAGGAGTGTCTATTCAAATATTTCGGGTTGCAATCGGGTTTTCATATTTTATTTATATTTATTAATTATATAATATTATCTTTTAATTTTATAATTAAAAATATTTTAATACATGAAATATCCAAAATTTTCAAAAATACCCGATAATATTCGATATACCCAAAATATGAATAAATTAAATTTAATAGGGCAATTTTGGATACCCGAATACTCTATCCAAAATACCCAAATCGGATTCGGATACTTATAATTGTTAATGATTTAAATAAATATTTTATATAATACAAATTATTTATATAATACAAATGATTTAACATCCAACGCTTTATAAATCTACATTTAACAGAAATCCTAAAGAATAAAATATCTATTTATTATTGTACACCATCACAAAAAATAATTTTCATATCTATATAATGTGGCTTGGGTACATAATGGGGTGAAAACGAACATTACAAAGCATGCAAGCAGATGCAAAGCTATCAGGCAACCATTTCGGTTGCTCCGCTTCCAAGATTTCCTTCATTTTGCCAAAGTTCGCGTCCGTGAGAGATTGTGTCATCTCTTTCCATGCTTGATCCATAAGGTGGCTTGTCATCAAGATATCCAATAACTTGAATATCACCACTTGTAAAAGAACTGACATTTTCTTTGGTTGCCAGCAACATGTCAAGAACCACGCCCCACAGGGTCACCTCCTTATCTTTTCCAACAAACTCATTCCAACCCATTCCAACCTGAATATCAGTCAAATGAGAATATCACAAAACTGCATACACACACCACCAAATGCAGCAACAAATTATAAGCATATTCCCTATTTCAGTAAGAGATAATCCTTTCTCTTTAGTTGTTTTTCAGTGGAGCATACTGACTTACCATGTTTCTATGGAGCTATATGGTGTATATACTACAAAGGGTTCGAGTTCAACCCAAAATCAACTCACCACAGTTCAAAACCAACAACCAACTTAATCAGCACATTACCATTCATTCATTTATTCATCATCAACCTATTGCATATACTAAACAACACAGTAAACAGAAAATAAGCTCAAGTTATAAAAAAAAAAGTACCTGTATATATCAAAGCTTAACTCTCGGTAGAAAAGCTCCGGAAACTCCTCTTGGATAGTCCGAATCGCGTGACCCGTATTCACGTAATAATCTCGCTTGTTCCCTTCCTCTTCCTTCGTCTCACTCAACAAAAAGGACGCTGCCTCGCTCTGCTTCACCTGCCCGAACAACCACCACGAACTATCCTCGCATTCATTACCTCCTCTCAATTTCAAAGCTTCCTTCTTCTCAAAATCCTTGACGCCCGCACACACTGAATTATACCACAACATTCAGAGCCCCAAAATTATACGACAACCAAATAAAATGGGGGAAAACGAAACATTATTTAGAAACAAAATTAAAGAACTGAACTTTACACTTCAGTCAGAGCTTCCATGAAAATTCAAACACACCAAGCATTCAATTCTCATTCTCAAAGCAGACTGCGAACAACCAAACCCTAGATTCCGCATCGACAGCTAAATCCCACTCCCCAACTAACGAATTACCCCAAAACCAATAATATAGAGACATAAAGGTTGCATTTACCTCTCGATGTACACATCATCGCCCTTCGCTCGTATTAGATGAAAGAGAAAGACTCGAGAGAGGGAGAAGAAGAATGAAAGAAAAATCGCCCTTCGCTCGTATTTTACAGATTACTTCAAACACAGTCGCACCCAAATTCGAGAATCATAAACTCAAAAATCATCAATGGAGTCTGAATCAAACTAAAAACATAAGATATCTCCTTACCTTAGTGAAGCCGCGTCGCAATCCTTCAAATTTCTTGGTCAGGAGCAGCTTCGCAAAAGCACCGAATGAAACGCGATGTGTTGCAGAGATAAAGAAACGATAAAAGGTAAAATATGTCCAGGGTATTTTTGTCCAATTATTTTTGCCCGCTTTCTACTGTTTCACTGTGTTTATTTTAATATCTGCCCTGGAGTGGGTTTATAAAACCCCCTAAACCAACTCATACACACGGGCTTCATAAATAAAAACGGGCCCATGCGTTTAGCATGTTTTCTACCAAATACAAGTTAAGGCAAGTTACAATTAGTATAACTAGGCTTAACTAGGCTTAACTAGGCTACCAAATGGAGCCTTAGGGGTTGAAAAAATTGAGCAGTCTCTTATTCATGATTTCAAATATTTGAAACTTGAATATAATCGTCTCTCTACACAATTAATGTTCGGAACCGAAGTATTTGTGATGATTACGATTTCTGAAACCTCAACTTTCAGTTTGGTTATAGCTCGCTTTTTAGGTGCTTTAGAAGACATTTAAACTGAGGAAACATAAATAAACGATACATTCATTAATTACTCGCAATCCTATTATAACGACAGAGCAAACATGGCTAACACCAATACAAAAATCAACAACATAAGCCGAATCAAATCAAAACAAATGATATACATTCGTAACCAAATCACTTTATTCACGATGCGTGCAATATTCTTATTCGATGACCAATTACAAACTATTATTGTGTATACATATATGTATATTATAGATATGTATGTATGACCGAAACGATATATTCCTATACATAGCTAGCATCTAAGAAGATAGAGGTGGAATACTTTGTTCGTTTCTAAAGAAGTTGGAAGGATCAACTTTAGTCTTGACACGAACTAATCTTCGGAAATTATTGTTAAAATATCTACGGCCCCAAACGCTAGCTTGTTGGTAAGTGGTGTTTCCCTCAATGTTATTCATTCCGATATCAAGATCCTTGTAGTTGACATAGGCAGACCTCGGAGATTTAGTAACGTAATGCTCCATGTAATCGTACAATCTCCTCATCCAATCAAGATGCACTCGTGACTCATCCGAGTTAGCCCATGCCACTACATATTCGATCATGAAAATGGTGCCCCTTCTATGCGGAAACGGAGTTTCCGACTCCGAGAATGCATTGAACGCCCCTCCGTAGGGGCTGAACTGCAGCTCTGAACCATCTTCTTCAACTAGGAATCTCCATATCCCTCTCAGACCTTCTAATGGAAACGGCGTGCTCACGTAATCCGACTTTCCTTTGTAATACATGACGCCACGTGGATTTCTGTCCAGCAAAACATCGAGAGGCTGATCCCGGAGCCCCGAGAAGAAGAGTTCGGATTCTATCCAGCTCATTTCCAGGCAATCGTTTTTAGTTAATCCCAGCTCCGGGAACTGCTTCTCCATTATTTCTAGAAGATCATTAGACCTTCCCAGAAATAAGGAGGTGAATGAAGCTGCCACTGTTTGGTTTCCTGTCGTTGGAGATACATCGGGATGTAAGAAAATCCTCATGAGAAGGTTGTCGTCGATCTTGTCGGCAACGAACTGCCATCGGTAGACTAACTCCGTCGCGTTCTCCTCCAACCGCCGTGTCACGTTGAAGACTGCCACTATTTCAGGGACAGAAACCAACGCAACCTTAAATTCTACAACAATCCCGAAACTCGTACCTCCGCCACCTCGGATGGCCCAAAACAGATCCTCTCCCATCGTTTTCCGGTCAAGGATTTTCCCATCGGCGTTGACTATCCTGGCGTCGATGATGTGATCGGCTGCTAGGGAATGCTTGCGCGACATCATGCCAAACCCTCCACCACTAAACTGTCCGCCTATGCCCACAGTAGGGCACACTCCAGCCGGAAAGGCGAGAGTCCGGCTTCTGAGAGCTAGAGTGTGGTAGAGTTGGCCGAGCGTGGCGCCGGTTTGAACCCACGCGGTTTCCCCAGCATGGTCTATGGTGACTGATCGGAAGTTTCGCATGTCGACAACAACGAAGGGAGTTTGAGAAGTGAAGGAAAGGCCTTCGAAATCATGGCCGCCACTTTTGACTCGGATTGGAAGGCCGAGTTTCTTTGAGCAGTGTATTGTTGTCTGGATATCTGATTCGTGGCGCGGCGTGACAATGAGTTGGGGCCTCTCCGGCGCGGTGGCAGCAGGCCGGAGATTCTGTACTAGTAGAAGAGATGCGTATGTTGAATTCTGAGGGGTGTAGATTATATCGGTGGCTGAGTTTGAGCGTTGGAATTGGTCGGTTAAGCAATGGAGAAAATCGTTGTAGTTCTGATTGGGTGAAGAAGCACTGCCGATGACTAAAATGTTAACTAGAATTAATGAAAGGAGTGTAATAATACGATGATAGTCCATACTTGATTTCTGGCTATGTTGCTTGCTTGATCGTGGCCTATAACCCTATCCTTATATAGAGGTAATATCATGGATTTTTCTAGTTGTGAATGTCAATTTGGATTTTTTACTGCGATATTTTCTATTACATTATATATATTATAAATTTTGTCGTGTCATGATCTTATTAATGTACTAAAAAATATTATACAGTTATACAATAAGTGATCACATTCGTGTGGATGCAATCGGGATCTTCTAGTACATTTTAGGTTTTCTACATGGCAATAATCAACGTGGCCTAGATTAATTAGAGGAAGTAAACCTGCATCACTCTATGTATAATATTTAACAATATCATGAATGTTTTATATGATCGATATTGACTAGCAGGTATTTTTTAAACGTGGAAAGATAAATCATCTTTACATCATGGATATATAAGAGAGCAAGTTAAATGTTAAAACATGGTACTATACTATTATTAAAAGATAAATGTAAAACAAAAATTCCTTACCTTGAAAATTCTGCAGCCGCTTTGCATGCAAATTCAACAAAGTCTTATCGTTTTGGAGAAAAATATCATGGAAATTCTTTCCTTAATTAGGTTACGTCTACATTAATTACTTTTATGCCTTTGAAATCTATGTTCTCACATGTATTTTGTTACGTATGGAATTCAGTATTTTATTTTTATATCTCACATTTAATATTTTATAAAATTTAATTTATTTTAATTTTGTACTTAGCTAAATATATAATTATTTTTTATATTCATTATCACTTTTAAATAATTTTTAGGATTGATAAATTTAAATTAAAGTGTATACTTTTTAAAATTTTTATTTTTTCAAATAAATTTTAATGTTAATTATTATATTAGATTTTTTATTTTTAATAAATACAAATTAAATTATAAATTTACTTACGAGACATAGATCGAGTTGATAAGTATTAACCTTTCATCTCATATTTATAGTTGATGATATGGCCTATTAATCATTCAGTATAAACATATTATTATAATTGAACAGATATAATAAAGAGATACATTAATTCAATCTTACTTTACAAATTAGTTTTGTCTTACTTCTATTTAACGTGAGATAGAGCAGTTTGGTTGCTCGCAAGCTTCATAACTTGAGGTCCCGGATTTAAATCTTGTCTCTCCAATAATTATTTTTATTCAAAAAATTTTGATTCATGTGGATAGGACCATCTTCTTTTACGGTTCACAGAACTTAGGATTTTATTTAAGGCATGTGGGCATGTGTAATATTGTTGGGAAATATTTATAAGAGTTGATTTAGATTTCAAACTTTCTAAAAGATGCATTATGTTTATAATTGAAATATAGTCTGAATTTTAGTTTTTTTTAAGAACTCATATGTTAAGGATTAAAAGATGCATTATGTCCATAACTGAAATATGGTCTGAATTTTAGTTTTTTTTTAAGAACTCATATATTAAGGAGTTCAGTTTACAAGTACATCAAAACTGAAGAACTCCACACTGAAAATTCAAGACCAACACTGAAGTTTACTTAACTCAGTAAAGAGTTAATTCTTAGGGATGCTCTCCTGAAGTTTCTCCCTGAAAGAAAGACTCAGAAATGTTGAAGTGTAGAATTTCTGTCAATTGAAACTCTGCACTTAAGTTATCTACTCAGAAACCTAGCTATTGAAGTTGGTCAACCCACTCTTCGTAGAGGTCACCATTTCTAGAAAAGATCTGAGCAGGTAAATCATATCCAAATTGCAAACACCAAAAATGGTAAAAAAAAACGACAGCTCCAATGGAAAGAATTTCAAAGCTTCGGATACCGCTCTTTCACAACGGATATATTTTTCAAGTGTCTAATATAAATACCTCAACACTTCAAACGTTTCATGACATCGGTTACCAAGATTTCTACGCTCTCAAGCTCTATACGCTCTCAAGCTCTATACGCTCAAGCATTCAATCGCTCTCAAAATCTCTATCTTAGAACACACAAGCTTTCACTGTAATTCCTTAGCGTGTTCTTAGCGATTCATTATAACCGAATAATAGCTCTAGCTTAGCCATAGTGTTAGCTGCTAGAAGTGATCAGATTCAAGCTATAAATCTAACCTTCAATGGTTGATCACTGTAAGACAACTTCATTTAGTTGGAAATCCTCGAGTCACTTTGAAAATCATGGACTTAGGCGTTTTTACCTCCGAACCACGCAAATCAAACAACTGTCTTCACTATTGCTTTTAGTATTCATTATCTCTCTAACGATCCATTGCATAAATTGAATATTGACTAAGCGTGTAAACTGAAATATTAACATTAAGATTTCTGACAAACGAATAAGTCTTTAAAAGCACAACTTCCGCACTGATATACTTAAAATATTAGTTTATCAGTCCAACAGTTGTTGTAGAATGAAAGGTTCCTATCTAAATTATTCATTCACTGAATTACCTCCCTTCAGTATTTGATTACTCACTGAAAATCCTCTTAAACTGAAAATTTAAAATTAGCGTATTCCCCCATCCACCGGTTTAGTCGTATTGGAACCAATAAATATTTTCCCTAGTTAATGAAACGGTCCCTTGGAGTACATATAGTGGATCATCCAATACTCAGTGTTGTTTTTCTAAATACAAAATTGAAATGTCTGCCACACGGAGAAAGCATTTACTGTTTTTTATTCGCAAACCACTCGCATAATCACATTCTCTTGGGAATATTTTAAAAAGGAAATCACATTTCTTCAAACGGGAATCTTAATTTCTGGTATATATACAGTCTCTGTGCTTTAATCAACTCTTTTTTCCTTTTAATATATTTGAAATAGATTTTTGTAGTTTTATTAATTAGTTGAACTGGAAACTCTTCATTAAGAAAGAGAGAGAACTTAGCATACGTTGTTCCATTTCTTAAAAAAATCTGGTTACGTTAGGTATAAGGGAAACCCAGCAACATAGTGGGGTGTAGTTGAAATGGAGGGAGGTTAGAAGGAATTGTTATCTATCCGGCTCAAAAGAAAAAGACGAGCGTCAGCCAAGCGCGCGAGCAACAACTATAACAATAAGATCTTTCTTGTAGCTCGTTCAGCTCATGTGGCTTAGACCCCGGTAGGAGTGAGAAGTTTGGGATATGTTTGATGTTTCTTCCATCAATCATCCGGATCTACGTCGTATATCAATAGATTTTGGAATTCTTATAGCAGGTCGGTCTAGGTAGTTGATATTGCTCTTGAGAAATATAGATTTCAAGAGTGTGTAGTGAGGGACAGTGGCGGACGCAGAAAATAATGGTGGCAGGGGCTCCACTGTTATATATTTATCAAAAATCATAACAAAAATAGCGATAAAAATGCATAAATATAATACATCAAAACTAGTCTAACACGTCAATCTAAAGTGGTGGCAACAGAATTCTACGTGTTCTCATTGCTTGAAAACGTTGCAAGATTGGCTCGTTTTCAATCGTTGAAAAAAGATCCTTTTCAATATACACAACTAGACAGTCATTCATCCACTCATCTTCCATTCGGTTTCGCAAGTCCGTCTTGATAGTCTTCATAGCAGAAAATGCTCTCTCGACAGAAGCAGTGGCAACAGGTAAAACCAATGCCAACTCAATAATTCGGTAGACCAATGGAAAAATAGAGTGCTTACTGGTTTCGACCATTTTCTTAGCAATACTTTCCAAATTGCTTACATCAACAAATTGAGGATCACACCGCACATTAGCAATGGAATTACTAATTTGATGTGGAAGAAGTAAACAATCGCTTGCTGAGAAGTCCTCGGAATATAAAGCAGCAAGACGCATGACTTGATGATCATTGAATTTAGAGAAAGAATTCTTTGGATCAAGACACGCTATGCATTCTAGCAATTCAGTACCAATTTCAGAAAAACGATTGGCCATCTCTTGTATAGTTAAATCAACAACCTTGACATTGCAACAATGATAAAATTAATTATGAATTAAATATATCGATACACAATAAGAATTAAAATATTTAAATATTAGAAGTAATACTTGATAAAATATCTCCACACGGTAATGATGCAAATTCGTGATATGTTCTGCTCCATGTTTTTTGCGTCCACGTCGTGGTATGATGTCTTCCATATCAACTTTTGAAATATTGTACAACTCACAAAATCTATTTGCTTGATCAAATATGATTTCCCATCCATCATCTCTAAAATTGCTCAATTGACCTTTCACACTTCGGATCAATGATATGGCTTGAACGATATTTTGATCTTTCCGTTGCAAGGCAAGAGACAACTCATTGGTAATTCCTAACAAATGTTTCATCAAATGCAAAGTAAAAACAAACTCATAACTATCCATCATCTCAATCAAGACTTCTGCAGTGCTTCTATTATCTGAAGAAGTGGCATCATCGCTTACATTTTCCAACACTTTCTCAACTGAAGGCCACATAGAGCATAGACGGAGCAATGTAACATAATGTGATCCCCAACGAGTGTCTTCGGGTCTTACCAAACTAGTTTCTTGATTCTTGCCTCTTCCACTAGTCATTTCTTCACCGTTGAGTTGCTCAACTAATCTTTCATGTTGCAACTTTCTCAGTTGGTCCTTCCTCTTAAAAGATGCTCCAACCACATTCACAATCATGGATACATAGTTAAAGAAATCCTTTACAGCTCTAATACCCTTTGCAACAGCAACAATCACTAATTGAAGTTGGTGAGAGAAACAATGGATATACATAGCATATGGATTTTCTTGCAATATTAAGGATTTCAATCCATTGAACTCACCCCGCATATTCGAAGCTCCATCATATCCATGACCTCTCACTTTAGATAAAGATAAATTATGCTTGGCAAATAGATCATCAATAGCATATTTCAAAGAATGACAAGAAGTATCCGCCACATGAACAATTCCCAGAAATCGCTCAATCAAGCATCCTTTATCATTCAGAAATCTTAAAACAATTGCCATCTGCTCTTTTATTGAAACGTCACGAGCCTCATCAACCAAAATTGTAAAAATTTTATCTCCAATATCTTTGACAATGGAAAGTGTGACTTCTGAAGCACAAGCATTTGCTAATTCCTTTTGAATTAGTGGGGCAATCATTTGATTATTACCAGGAGCATTTGTACCCAAAACTTTGGAGATCTCATCATTATGTTCAGCAAGCCAATCAAGCAATTGAAGAAAATTACCTCGATTTGAAGAAGTACTTGATTCATCGTGCCCACGAAAAGGCAACCCTTGCTTCAAAAGAAAATGAGTCACGTCCAACGATGTTGTCAAACGAGCACGATATGCAACTCCCTTCTGGCGATCATTTGATCGAAACATATTTGACACACTATGCCTTTGATCCTGAAAAGCTTCAAATTGAATTCTAGCATTGTTGTGACAACTATTCGGGAACCCAATATGACAATTGAACTTTTCTAATGCATTTTTCCAGTTGTTACAACCTGTCTTTGTAAAAGCATCTTCTGCATATCGACCCCCTTTATCTGATTGCTTAAATAGATAGTACCAAAAGCAAAAAGCTGCATCTTTTGATACACTATACTCTAACCATATAAATTTTTTATACCAAACATCTTGAAAACTCCTTTCTTGAATACCATATCTCTTCTTCGGATACATATGTCCAATTGGTTGACACGGCCCCTTGATCAAATACTCCCTCCGTACTTGATCCCGAATAGCAATATCGAACTCCTCTATTGGTTTTCGTAGTCCCGGATCACCAACAATCTCATTCAAATTTAGTTCAACTCGGGTATGATTTTCTCCTGATTCAACAATATATTCACTTAGAGAAGAAGATGATGCACCTTTGCGTTTTTTTTTAAAAAAACGCTCCATCTTCTGCATAAACAAATTTAATCCTTTTTATTAAAAATTTCAATTTTCAATTTCAATCATAATGTATAAAATACCCAAATAAAACCCTAGTTCTAAACTCTAAGTCTATAACTGAAACTATAATTAATTAAACTAAACTTAAAATAGAATACTTATATTATCATGATTAAATGATAACCAACTAAAAAATATTAAACAAATAAAGTTTACACCATTGAATCGAAAAAAAAAATAACAGAAGAAAACTTACCGAAGAAAGAAAGAAAGAAGTCAGCGCGCGGGATTTTGTATTCAGAAGAAGAAGACAATGAGATATTGAGATGAGATCACACGTTATTTTTCTTTTTGGAAGTACTTGAATATTAAAATATTAAATAGTGTTTTATCACTTTTTAGAAGTGCCAATGTAGAAGTTTAAAAAAAGCGTGTATTCTCTTAGTAGCATTTTTTTAAAAAGAGCTTTTTTGACTTTTTATTTCTTGTTGACTCTTTCTTCTTCCTCCACCCCCATTTCGCAGGCAAATATAATAAATTGATTCATTTTTCTTCATCTCTCTCTCTACATTTTTGTAAGTTCAGCCCCTGTCATCTTCCATCCTCTGGCAAATCATTCTTCAACATCTTCGACTTTGCAAGGGCTGAAGCTAATTTTTCATATTTTCAAAAAAAAAATCAATAGTAAATAAATAAAAAAAAACTTTGGCAGGGGCTGCCCCTCCCCCCTCCTTATTGTATCCGCCTCTGGTGAGGGACGTTTTCCTCTTTCAAACGTGTTAATTATATAAAATAATTAAAAAAATTGTAAAAAATAAATAATAACCACAAATATAATAATATTTAAATTTTAGTCATTTCTATATTTTTAATACTAACATACTCTTATAATTATTTTTTTTATATTTTTATGTATGAATAATATGAATCATATTTTGCTATAATTACGGATAAATATTTTGAAAGATTTTATTGTTCGCATTTAATGTTATGTATTGGGTAATCTTATTTAGTACAGTATGATATATCTATGGAGATTCTGTTGAAATTTGTAAATATAGCATTTAAAACATGTTAGATATATTTATTTAGGTAACCATAAAGATAAGAAAAATTTATGTAGATCAATATTGATCTTAATTTTTAAGAAATATATATTAATTAGGGATATTGATTTTAAAATACATGAACTTTTCACGTTTTATTAATTTTAACACAAATTTTAAAATATTGTTTAAAATATATGAATTTTAGTATTTACTCGATTTTTGACTTAAAGTTAAATTTACACAAAATTGAAATTGACATGTCACAACTTATCCGACGTGGATTTATGATGTGGATTTTAAATTATTTAAAATACATGAATTTTTCATGATTTATTAATTTTAACACGAATTTTAAAACATTGTTTAAAATACATGAACTTTATTACTTACTCAATTTTTGACATAAAGTAGACTTTAAACAAAATCGAAACTGACCTGGCACAACTTATATAAGATGGACTTATCACGTTGATATGAGTTCAATCCTTGGTAGTACTCCATCCGTCCCAATAAGCATGACACAAAACTTTTGGGCACGGTTATTAAAGAGATTGTATAAAGTATTGTAAGAGTGATAAAGGTGGTAGAGTCTACACCTTTTTAAAGGGATAACTTTTACTATTTTATGAATGTGCCAAGTTAGTGAGATGTCTAAATAATGGAATTATGTCAAGTTTAGTGGGATAGATAGAGTATTTTTTTTTGTTTGATTTTTACTTGGGCCCCAAAATTTAGTAAAAATCCTATTATATATATATATATATATATATATATATTAATATATATATATATATATATATATTAGTGGTGCATTTTTCAGTTTGATTTTTATTTAAAATTCACTTTTATTGTTTCACCCTCGGCCTCATTTTTATTAGGATTGGTTGTGCATCTAACTAGCACCTAGCAACGTTTAGAACATGTGAATATGGTGTGTTATTGTTATTTAATGAAATATTGTTATTTGTAACAAGTTAAAATGAAATTTTAAATTGATGTAACTGATGCCATCGTCTGTGCATGGGTACCTATAGACTTGACACCACAACTTAAGTGAGAGTGTCGGCCTATCACAAGTTAAGCATTTAACACGATATATAACTTATTGCTCGTCTAGTTAGTTGCATGCATTTATGATTAATAAGCATATGAGAATTTTCACTAGAAATTCAAAAGGCCGAATTTAAATTAAAAAAAAAATTACTATACGCATTAAAACCAAAATCATATAATTTATTCATGATAACATGCAGCATGCAATAACAAATCATTTGTCAATATATATATGTGACTGAAACGACAATTCTTGTAGAATGTTAGACGATAAAGAAGGAATACTTTGTTCGTTTCTAAAAAAGTTGGAAGGATCAACTTTAGTCTTGACACGAACTAGTCTTGGAAAATTGTTGCCGAAATATTTGTTTCCCCAAACACTAGCCTGTTGGTAGGTGGTGTTGCCCTCAACATTATTCCTCCCGATATCAAGATCTCTGTAGTTGACATACGCAGACCTCGGTGATTTGGTAACGTAAGGCTCCATGTAATCGTACAATCTCTTCATCCAATCAAGATGCCCTTGGGATTTATCCGGGGTGTACCATACTGTTGCGTATTCGATCATGAAAATGGTGCCCCTTCTATGCGGAAACGGTGTTTCGGATTCCGAGAAACTGTTCAACGCCCCTCCGTAGGGACTGAACTGCAGCTCCGAAACATCTCTATCTTCCACCAAGAATCGCCATATCCCTCTCAATACGTCCATCGGAATCGGTGTGCGGACGTAATCAGACTTTATTTTGAAATAGGCGGCGGCGCCTGGGTTCCTATCTAATAAAATGTTAACTGGCTGATCTGCGTACCCCGAGAAGAAGAGCTCTGATTCTATCCAACTCATCTCCATGCAATCTTGTTTCCTTAATCCCAGTTGGGGAAACTGGTTTTCCATTATTTCAAGAAGATTTTGAGACCGGCCCAGAAATAAGGTGGTGAAAGAAACGGCGACCGTTTTATTCCCGGTGGTCGGGGATACGTCAGGACGCAAGAAAATCCTGATGGAAAGGTTGTGGTCGATCTTGTCAGCAACGAACTGCCACTGATGTAATAACTCTGTGGCGTTCTGTTCCAACGTTCGTGTCACGTTGAAGACCGTGACTGTTTCTGGGACAGTGACTAGTGTCACCTTAAATTCTAGAATAATCCCGAAACTCGTTCCTCCGCCGCCTCGGATTGCCCAGAAAAGATCCTCTCCCATGCTTTTTCGGTTCAGGATTTGTCCGTCGGCGTTGACTAGTCTGGCGTCAACGATGTGATCAGCGGCGAGGGAATGCTTGCGTGACATCATACCGTATTCTCCGCCGCTGAAGTGGCCACCGATTCCCACGGTGGGGCAGACGCCCGCTGGGAAGGCAAGCGTACGGCTTCTGAGGGCAAGCGTGTGGTAGAGTTGGCCGATGGTGGCGCCTGACTGAACCCACGCGGTTCTGCTGGCGCGGTCGATGGTGACTGATCGGAAGTTACGCATGTCGACGAGGAGGAAGGGGGTTTGGGAAGAGGAGGAAAGGCCTTCGAAATCATGGCCGCCGCTCTTGACTCGGATGGGAAGGCTGAGTTTCTTGGAGCAGTGAATTGTTGCCTGAATTTCGGATTCGTGGCGCGGCGTGACTATGAGTTGGGGCTTCTCCGGCGCGGTGGTGGCGGGGCGGAGATTTTGTATGAGTAAAAGAGAAGCATATGTAGCATTTAGAGGTGTGTAGATGATGTCGGTAGCTAAGTTTGAACGTTGAAATTGATCATTGAGGCATTCCATAAGATGATCATGAGATGAAGAAGCTGCTGCCAATAGTAATAAGAGGAATATTGTGATGATACGAGGAGCAGAGATCGCCATTTTTTCTTGATTTAAAGTTTTCTGTGCTGTTTGTTCTTGGGTAGGGTGCCCGAAACCCCTTCTACTTATAGATGTGGTGTTAAGTGGGAAAGCTATTGATTGTTGTAGGTGAGACCATGAGATAGGGCTTTTATATCTTCTTCTACTTCTTCACCTAATCTTCATTAATTCACAATAATTTTACATGCATGAATAACATGCACCAACAGAATGCAGACATGCAAAAATCATCATCATCATTATATATAATAATAATTCATCACGTTGTTCATCTCACTTATCAATTATTTTATGTATATACAATTCATGAGAATCAAACAGATCCGTAATGTATCCAGTAATTGATTAAATTAGTCTGGTCTGTCGATCGGCATAATTCGATCATAAAAAATTGCATCTGATTATCACAAACCCATCCTAGCTACATTAATCACATTTTACACACTACTAGAAAAATTGCCTAATAGTACGTTAATTTTATCACACTTGAAAGACGGTGTGATTAAAAGTTGTCTACGAGTACACGTACCTATAACCACATTTATCGTAGTATTAGAACAAAACAGGTGTCACCATAGCCAAATTTAATGAATATATGCAATTTAGAAAAACTAAAAATAAATAGGATATATACATCATGGAACTTGCACCCTTACGTGGCAACACAGCACCAAGTTTATTTAATTATCTAATTAAAATAATCATTTGACTATTATTTATATAAAATTAATTATTTAGTGAAATTTAATTAATGGACGCTTAATTAGGTATTAAGCATCAACGCAGACTTACCAATCAATTATGCCTTCACTCTCAATTTTTTCTTTTTCAAAATAAATCACATACACTAATAAAAAAAAATACATTTATACCATTTATTAAATTACATGATAAATACATTTATAAAAATAACATCATATTTTAATATGTATTAAATAAAGGTAGAATGGAAAAATTATTACAAATATATTCTATAATTTTGAAACAGAACAATTATTTAAAAATAAGAAAAAAATAAGTGTTAATATACCATAATAGTCATTTCTCAAACAATTTAGTAAATACTAGTCACCTCAAACATAATATGTCAATTATAGCCATTTTTTATAAATTTACTAATTTAACCTTATATGACCTTAATTAAATGTAAAATTCATAATTGCATGAAATAGCGATTATATGACTAACGATTCTCGTGTAATTTCATATTTATAGCTATATATGTAATTACACGAGCATAGCCAAGTGACAGTCGTGCTCGTGTAATTACACGAGCAACAACCACACATGTAATTACACAAATATTATCATGTAACAGTCGTGCTCGTGTAATTTTATCTCCACGTCACACATGTAATTACACAAGCATGATTTGATTTTAGTCATGTAATTATCTCGTGTTATGTAATTATGATGGGGTAATTAGAGTAAGTGTGACTATTTTTTACTTTTTTTTTTACGAGTGACTATTTTTTACTTTTATGATGATTGACTAGTTTTGGGTTCTGAACCAAAAAATAAAATAGAACACTTAAAAAATTGGGAAGGAATATAGATTATTTTGAAGGATTGATACTTAGTGGCAAAGGGAAAAAGGAGCGGTAATATTTCCCTCCTTCATTCTTTCCCTATTGAAAGAAAGAGAAAAATAAATAAATTTTGTAGAGAAACTGCCCACTTCTTCATAGACTAAAGGTGTAAGTTCTCTCAATTCATAGCGTCGTAAACAACTCAAAACTCTTGGATTTTTCGTTTCAATGGAGCGCAATCAGCAACTATGTCCTCATTCCTTCCTGACTACGAGACGAAACTCCTATGTTGTTCCTCCAAAATCCACCAATTTTAGAAACCCCAAATGCAAATTGTACGTAAGTCTATAATTATATATGGATGTGAAAATTTTCTGGGATTTCATTATAAATAATTGTCGTGATTATTCTTCATTTATTGTGTTTGATCCATCATCTTGATTTTGCATTATTTTTGGAAGTATAAATCTGACACATTGTACAATTAATTTAATGTTCACTCACACATGTTATTGGTCTTCTACATTTTTCTCATCATTTGTGCTTGAATTTTAGTTCCTCGTTTTGCACGATTTGATGTATACGAATGGATTAAATATATTGCTTTTGTCTTTTAAGGTGTGATTTGTTGGTTCCAACGCTAGTGGCGTTATCACCTTAATTACAAACTGCTTGTGTCCGATCTCTTTACAATAATACAATAATACAATGCCAAAGAGAAGGTAATAATCATTCCTTTTCATGTCATTGAATTTTTCTTAATGATTTTGTTGTTTTGTGTAAGATATTCCAACATTGTTTGTTTGTGCTTTTGTTGCTATCAAGGTATATTTTCCTCTTTTCTCTCCTGCATATTTTGGTTAATTTTGAATGTAAGTGTGCATAATGTGCTTCAAGTAATGGGGGTGTCTTTTAGTTAAATATGTTTTCAACTATTGTAGGGAATTGCATTTGTGTTTGATGTGAGTGCATGGAGTGTTGGTTAATTTATGTTAGACAATCAATTGAGACAGCTTCCCCGATCAGGCTTGTTTTCTGTCTTACGGACTGTCTCAGACGCGTCATCCTGACGAATCTTTGCATGGAAGGAAGTTTCCATATTTACTATGGTGTATTTTAGGCATGACATGTGCGCTGCTACAAGGAAAATTTCCGTGTTCTATTACAAGGAAATGATCCATGTGCAAGGAAAGGATCCGCATACAAGGAAAGTATTCAAGGAATGATTTTTTCTAGATACCATGCAAGGGAGATTCATGTTGCCATATCCACACAAGGCAAGCATGCTAGGGCTCACTCTCGGTCCTATATAACAAGGTGGTTGGACGCCTCAGCGGACAACCCAGACGAGAGAGACTTCTTCGATATATTGTGTTCGAGCTTTTCATATTCAAGAAGAAGTACTATTTCCGCCTATACACATTCCCTGTGTTTGTAGAAGATTTCTCCGGCGATCTACGTGAGGTTGAGAGTTGGGTTGAGAGTTATTTGTACTCGAGTGTTTTATAAACTCAGGGGTTGAGTGTTATTGTGTAAGGGGTAATCCCGTTGAGGGTTCCGGGATTGGCTAGTCTAGTGAGAGGCTAGTTTCAAACACTTAGAGAAAGAGCAGTTGAGGGTTAGGGGTAGCTTAAGGTGATAAGTCCCTTAGAGCGTAAACAGATTGTCACGCCCCGACCCTCCGCCCTCCCCGACAGAGTCCGGGCGCGCGACTAATTGATAAAAATTAAAAGAAGAATAGAATGGAATACTGAATATACTGAAGGAAATGTGGAACACTGAAAGCTTTAATTGATAGAACACTGAGAGCTTTGACTGATGGAACACTGATCATTCGATAACTAAGTTCAGTTTAATCAAAGATTTAAATTTACATAATCGGCACCTACGCCAGAACATTCAAATGGAACCTCTCGCAGCGGAATAAGGATCGACTACAGTCTACGTGTATGAAGACACGTAGACACCCAAGATTTAATTTAAAGACCGACAAGTCTGCCATAGCATCTCCCATCATCACGTCTCAACCTGCACATTTATAAATACATGCAGGGCTGAGTACAAAAGTACTCAGTAGGCACATTGCCCGAAATCACATTCATACATATATAATTGTCAATGCCGTAAGAGTGACACGTATGAATTTTGTCTTTAAAAGCACCTACGTTCACTAAATCCTTTTTGTGAAACCTTTATTTGACTGCAGTCTTTTCTTTAGTATTCAAGCCATATCTGCCCTTTTAATTCATGGAACATTTATGGTACCGAGAAGGTGGCCACCTTCTACGGACACCTGACCGGTCGACATCTTCAACGACTCACGGTCACTGTAACCGGTCGACATCTTCAACGACTCACGGTTATTTGTGCACATTTAGTTCGAGTGGGGATGCTTACCCACTGGAACCCGAATTCGATTTCCTCTTATTTAGATCCTTAATTCAGGAATCTTCCAGATAGGCATTGATACAAAATATAAATCATTTTCGGCATTACAATACTTTGAAACATATTTCCTCAATTTGAGATCCTTTCGAAAACAATCATAAATAGCATACGGCACACATAATTTTATTTATAATAGAAAGCCTACACTATATGCATAGGGTAGAAAAGCCTACCTGGATAACTTCGATTTGCACTTACTTTGATCTCGAAATGCGAAACAGACTTCTCGTGAGAACCTTTAAAATCTCGTATAAGTCAAAATGCCCTTAGCGCATTTGAAACACTTAATCGTAAGAATATATTATTTTGGGTTCTTGTTTCGACTCATTAATCGAGATATTGATACTTCATATCAATATTATTTAAGGCGTTGAATCCTCGATTCAATTACTCCGGTATTTGCCTTTAAGGCAATAAGTGCATCAACACTTAATGAATTAATTTATTCTTGATAATTAATCATTCAAATAATATTGTAATTTCTAGTTATTAAATCCTTAAAACCTTAAAATATTAATCTCTTAAATAATATCCTCAATATAATTAGAGATATAAATTCTCTTAATTTAGATCCCAATTACTAATAAATTGGATCTTCTTGATTTAATACTTAGGCTTTAATTATCTAAATTAATAGCTCTAAATATTAACACTTAATAAATATATTATCCCTTCTTCCATTATTAATATAACTAATTAATTAACTAAGACTAACTGAGCCCATTCTAATTATTTCTCGGCCCAAATATTCGACCTATGAATTAATTCTCGGCCCATAAGGTTATTAAATTTCGGCCCAATCAGTTTCACAAACCCGGCCCAGTTAGGATTAATTCCTTAGACCCATTCATTTTAATACACCTAAGCCCATATGTCTTAATTCTTTAGGCCCAGGAAATTAATTCCCAGCCCATCACTTCTTTATTTTCGGCCCAATTACCCGGCCCATTAACCGGCCCACTTCTTAGAAACCCTATCTTACTCTAATTCACTGTCACTTTCTCCTTTTTCATTCACAGAAACACACTTTCTCCCTTCTCCCTCTCCCGTGACTGAAAATGGCGAAGCTCGACTTCTTCACCATCTCCTTTCCCTTCTGCTCTCTATCTCTCGCTGTCTCTCTCCTCTGTTTCTCACTTCTGGATGAAAGAATCTCACCAGCAGCAGCTCAAGGTAAAGCTCATCTTCCTTCTCATTTTCTTAAAGTTTCTAGCTTTATTCTTAATTAGTTTCTGGAAATTCTTACAATATCTTCTAATCTCCATCTCTAATACTCTGTCCCTCTCTGCTCTCGGCTCTACTGGACAGCGAATCTCACGGTTTCTCCCTCGACTTACAGTGGAGTCTAGGCCTCTGATTATATTCTCAATAAGGTAAGATAGTTTTATATTTATGTTTTAACTTTCTAAACCCCTATCTTCTCTGCATGCTTAGAGTTTTGCACTAAAATTCAATTTGGAAAGGGTTTGGGAGAGTTTTGTAGTTCCTGAATTGATTCCTTATTATCTTCGTTTCCACTCTGTATTAAGGTATCAGTTCGGTTGCTTTGGTTTTCAGACTGTTCAGTGGTTTGGTTCTGTTCTGCTTCTACTCGGTGAATTACAGTATGGTAAGCTCTTTTAAATTTTTCTTGTTAAATGTTTGGATTTCTAACTGACTTCCTATTTTGGGCAGCTTGGGTGGAGGTTTGTGTTTTCATAACCACCGAGTGGAGTATCTTACAAAAGCTAAGCTTGATTCCTTCCTTACTTTAGATTTTTAATTTCGATTTCTTCTGGACATGTACGTGTTAAATTCTAATTTCCAGCCATGAACTTATAAGCATGCTAAGAGTGCCTCCAACGGTAGGTATAAATCAGTTTTTACAAAAGTATAAACCATTGGAAAAAGTATAAACTAGTTTTTACAAAATATTGCACAAACCAGCTTGTGCAGAGAAACCAACTTTAACTCCAAAAAAGCTGCACATTTCTACTGGAAAGGGCCCACCACTGACTAGCTTCTTTCTGCCTTTCTACCGTATACATTTATCAAAATAATTAAAATAAAGTGAACAACAATAAAGCTACAAAGAAAAGTATGAAACGACAATTTTCTTAAATAGTAGCATCCAATGGTTTTATAATACTAGCATCCAATGCTATAAATATATGACCGTTTAAGCAACAGATATGTATATTTTTTTTAGTCTATAAATAGTGTTCTTCAACACTTCATTTTTACACATCTTCCAAACATATTTTCTTGTTTTTCTTTTATTTCTCTCCATTTCCACTAGTAAAATGGCAGATTCAAGCTCGCAAAATTCCGACTCTAGTGCTTCTGAAAACCAAAATTTTCAAGGTTCTTATCCAATTTCACAATCTCGTCAAATACCTTACCCTCACCAACAAATTCCAATGAACTACCAAATGCTAGAGATGATGGCTCAACAAATGGCGTTCAACTCTCCTCATGGTTCTAATTTTTCTCAACAAATGCCATTCAATGGTTCTGGTATTTCTACGTTTGCTCCACAAGTGCCATTCAACGTGCCCGGTGGTTCTAATTTTTCTCAACAAGTTCCATTCAACTCCCCCGGTGTTCCAACTTTTTCTCAACAATATTCATTCAACTCATCTGGTGTTCCAACTTTTTCTCAACAAATTCCATTCAGCAGTCCCTCTGGATCAAGTTTTCCTCCATATTCTTCACAAATTCCACCTATTGATGATGATGATGATGTTGTTGTTGTTGGGGAAGTTGGTAAATCCACTGCAATGTCAATTGAGAGGAAAACGCCGTGGACGCATGATGATGACATCCTTCTTGTAAAATCTTGGTACAATACCAGCACCGACTCCATTATTGGCAATGGTCAAAAGAGAAAGGAGTTCTGGGAGAAGATTGCTGCATACTACAATCAGAATAGGCCAGCGGGCACTGCTTCGCGAAGTCACACACAGGTAAAAAAATATTATTACAGAATCATGCCAGATATTAATAAATGGTCAGGTATCTATAATAATTTTTGGACCAATCGAGTGAGCGGACAATGCGACGATGATGTATTGGAGGCGGCAAAGAAAGCATGGAGAAACGACAATCCGAAAAATAAGGATTTCAGGTGGTTGCATGTTTGGAAAATCATCCAAACTTGCGAGAAATGGGCTCCTCAACAAATGCCACAAAATCCTCAGAAAAAATCCAAGAATTCTGAAACAGATAGTCCGTCTTCTACTGATACTGGACGTCGTGAGCGGCCGATGGGACAACAAAGAGCTAAACGACTTGCTAAACAAAAGGCGAAAATGACATCATCGACAAATGATGAGAAATGGAAGAATTTGCAAGAGGTTATGGATAGACAATTAAACATTCAAGCAGAGCAACTTAAACTCCAAAACATGGAGTTTTGTAGTAAGGATACTGGTGGCATGTCGGAGGCACAATTATATAGTTATAACAAGATGGTAGACAAAATCAAGGCTAAATATGGATGGAACTAATTTTAATATGTCTTAATGATTAGTCGGAGTTTAAGTATTATGTGTCTTAAGTATTTGTAATATGTATTGTGTGTCTTAACTATGTTCAATTATGTGTCTTTAGTATTTGTAATTTAATTATGTCAATTTAAATTAGTGGTGCAATTAATTTATTTCAACTCTACAACACACTACCTAACTATGCATACTACTTACCACAATTATTCACCTAACTCTACTACTACTCACCTAACTTTTTACACTACTCACCTCAGCTACTCACCTAACTCTACAACTACTCACCTAACTTTTTACACTACTCAACTCAACTACTCACCTAACTCCACAACTATCAATTTTTTTGGCTATATATACAATATATTTTCATTCATCTCAACCACAAATTACTCATTTCTTCACCCAAAAATAACACAAAAAATGTCAAACAATCCTAGTGAAATTGATGAAATGTGGAAGACATGGCTCCGTTTTTCAACAAAAAATCCAATCATGCGAGAGATGATTGATCATCTTGATGCAAATGAAGCAGAAGCTCAACCTTCACGACGGCGAAGCGCTCCGAGAAAATACAGAGATCGAGAGCGTGAAAGCGGTCATGATCGTCTCGTTCGTGATTATTTCTGTGATGAACCCATCTACGATGATGATCTATTTAGTCGGCGATTCCGAATGCGAAGAGAGTTATTTGTTAAGATCGTTGATGCAATGAGCAACTACTCACCATATTTCACATTGAGACAAGATGCTACTGGAAGAAGTGGTTTATCACCACTTCAGAAGTGCACTGCAGCTATTCGACAATTGGCATATGCAGCACCTGGTGACTCACTTGATGAGTACATGCGTATGGGTGAGAGTACTGCGTTGGAATGTCTACATAAATTTTGCAGGTGTATGATTGCCAATTATAGTGCTCAATATTTGAGGGCACCAAATGAAGCAGACATTCAACAACTACTACAAATGCATGAAGAAAGACATGGTTTCCCTGGAATGTTGGGGAGCCTCGATTGTATGCATTGGGAGTGGAGAAATTGTCCTGTCGCCTTCAAGGGGTTTCATACACGAGGCGATCAAGGAGTTCCTACAATAATTCTTGAAGCAGTGGCATCAGCAGATTTGTGGATATGGCATTCTTTCTTTGGTGTCGCCGGTGCAAGTAATGATATCAATGTTCTTCACGGGTCTCCATTATTTAATCAATTTCTGCAGGGGAATGCACCAGCAGTTCAATTCACGGTGAATGGTCAAACATATAACCAAAGATATTATCTAACTGATGGCATCTATCCGACTTGGGCTTCATTCGTCAAGAGTTATCCAGCACCAGTTGATCCGATGAGAAAATATTTTGCAAAGAGACAAGAGGCTGCAAGAAAAGACATAGAACGAGCGTTTGGAGTGTTACAATCTCGTTGGGCAGTAGTTCGGAGTCCCGCCAGATCTTATTTTAAGGACGACATCCGCAATATAATGCTCACATGTATTATTTTGCACAACATGATCATTGAGGATGAGGGTGAAGAAGCGGTCAATTGGTCTGAAGAAGACGCAACTCCACAACAACCAATACCAATGGGTACCAATAATTGGAAAGCATTTGAAAATTATCTGAAAAATCACAATGATTTAACAAATACTCAAGTCCATCTACAACTTCAGGAAAATTTAAAACAACATATTTGGGCACAATTTAATATCAATGATTTGTAGAATTGGGTAATAATGTAATTTATACTACTATGTTTTTATGTATTGTTAAATTAATGTAATTTTGATTTTTTTTAATGTAATATTAATTTTAGTAATGCAATTTTAATTTTAGTGAAGTCATTTGAATTTAATTAATATCATTTTAATTATTATTTATATTTTTTTATTATATTACATAATTTAAATGTCTATTTTTTATTGTTTAATGTGCAATTTAAATATTTAAATAAGATAAATACAATTAATTGAAAATTTTAAATTTATTATGGTGGGACCTTGAAAAAGTTAGAAACTAGGTTTATTGTTGGAGAAAAAGAGAGAGAAAAACAAGTGGGTTTATAAAAGCTGATGTGGCACTTTGAAAGTTGAAAATAGGGGTTTATGGTTGGAGGCACCCTAAAGGTTCCTTTTCCTATTTTTAGTTAATGATGTTACTTGCTATAATATTTAAATCAATTTTTAAGGTTCTGACCTCATTTAAGTGGCCTGCCAATTTCTGTTGCTATTGCTTTATTTGCCTTATGCTCCAATTATTCATTCAGTGCAAGTTCTAACTCTAGAACTACTGGAGTATATGCCTATGTTCTGTGTTTGTTGACTTCATAATTTATTCTTATTTTGAAGCAATTGACTCTGTAACTTTGTGCTTTATTTTAATTAAATGCTTAACTGGACAGAAAGCATGATTTCCTACTCTGTTTCTATGTTCTGAAAAATAAATGCTTAGGGGTTGTTGTTCAAAACTTATGAACATAGATTCAAGTTTATATTCTGGCCATTTACTGAATATCTTAAAGCATATATATATAAATACTGAACTCTGCAACTTCATGAACTATTCTTATTTTCTGGAATCTGAAACTATGTCTAGGTTTTATAGATACTTATAGTTTGTTGTTCACCCCATGAATATATATTTAAGTTCAGTTTCCTGTCTAACTTGTACCTCATAAGCTAAATGTTTGCTGCTCTGAAACCTAGAATCCTTTTTAAGCTTCAAAATATTATTCCGTTACTATATAAATATTCTGAAATCATAATTTTAAAAGAGGCAGAATGCAGATCTGTTTTGATGAATTTATCTGGAGGGCAGGATGCATATTTAGAGTTTAAACATAATCATAAGTTAAAACTCTAAAGGTTTGAAATTAAAATTTAACTAGAGCTTAAATTCCTTACCTCAAGACTTTAACTACTTCTCTTCTTGGATAAACAGTGGCTTATATGCTCTGTTATATAACCGGTTGATGGGCGTTTAAAATGGCTCTAGGGCAGCCTCTTACCCCCTTTATATAGATGTGGTTGTAGTGTATACTTAGCTTAATGCTTAAGTTTTAGAGTAGCTAGTTAATAGCTTTAATGCTATTGTTTTGTAGATGATGGAAGGAAGGCATGGAGCAGGGCATGGAAATCTTCTCTTATCCTCACTCAACCTAAGACTTCTGCAGTCTACTGCCACTGCCACTTGCATTGCTATTTTCTTCTCTGCAGCCATACTGCCTTATCACTTTCCTTTACTTTCTGCCTTATCACTTTCCTTTACTTTCCTTCCCATTTTTATGTTATAATCATCATATTTCTTACATTTATAGATAGCTTTCCTTCTTTCCTATTTCTTAACATGCTACTGTAGCTGCTTTATGTCATTTAGCTTAGATCTTTTATTTGCTTTATGTAATATATTATATTGACTCCTCTGTATATATATATATATATATATATATATATATATACATAATAGAGGATGCACACTCAAGTGTTTTATTTTTTTTGTCTTTCCTTACCTAGCTTGATTATGCATGTATATACTTATCCATACTTGAGTGCATTCCTTTTTCTCCCAACATAATTTGCAGGTTACAAATATCTATAGATGTAGTATCATGCGTGTGATTCATTGTTGCTTATGCTAAGTCACACAACCTATATATATCTATACATGTAGTATGATATATATATACCTACAATCTTGAACATATAATTAATACTTTATGCAACAATGCATACCATTTATTTGTTCTTAAAATATAACACATATACTTACTCTTATAGGTTTATATAAATTTTTCTTAGTACACAACATCTCCTTAATATTAATATCTCTTAAGATGTTAATCAAATAATCTATAGATACTTGATATCTTAAACCAAAACTCCTCTTCACTAAATTAATTTCTCCTTAATTAACTAAAATTTTCAATATGTAAATAATATTCGCGTTTGAATATCATTTATTTCAAAACTTAAAAAGACGGGGTATTACACAGACCTTTGTAACTAACTGTGTCTTTATATAGTGTTTGATCTCTTTTGGGCGAGGCTCCCCAGACGTAGGTGTGGAGCACCGAACTGGGTTACCAACTCTTTGTGTTAAGTTTATTTTACAGTTGTGTGTGTGACTAGTGTTATAATCTGTCTCGCGTAAAATAAACAGTCTGGGGGATAAGCGACATTTTTTCGCTTGAGAATATGAAAAGAGTAATTGTAATGATAAGCATGTCACTCATTGCAAGTCTCATCTATACATTCGAGTAAAGGACCTCTCAATATAAAGGCATCATAAGGTAGATTACATTCTCTTATTATTGTGCTTGAATTTTGATGTTTTTACTATATATATTGTGGTTTTATCAAGAAACATAAAATATGCATCTCATTTAGGGGATTATACTTGTAAAAAGGAAGGATAGAGCATAAAGGGAACATGAGGTTCTTGTTGCAAATGTTACACAAATTTATTAAATCGTTGTTTGTTTCTTTCTGTCCTTTGGTTTTTCAATTTTCTTCATATTGTCTAAATATAATCATATAGTATGGTTTTGGCCAGGTGGATAATGTGAATGCATATTTTCTAGTTTGCATGTACCTAAATTTTCTTTATTCATTCTATTGACATCATTCCTGCTCATTTCTAGACAGACTAGACAAATTGATATAATGAGTAATTGAGTATCATCGATTAAGGTGTAATGATATGGAAAATAATGTAGTGAGGACTGATCTAGCAACCATAAAGTATTAGGGATCTTTTTCCAGTTTGTTTTTTCTTTTATTCACTTTTTGGTATTGTTATTTTGTACTACTACTAGTTAGCATTTGTTTCACTGCAATAGAATTTAGAAATTCAATATGAATATACCGAGTCCAAGAGCAGAGACAATAATATGTTGTTCACTGACTCATTGAAGGTGATACTTTCCTTTTATTTTGCAGGAGTATGAGTAGTGGCTCTAGAGATGCTTCTCTATACATGGAGTGACAGGTCTACATTATTACTTATATCATATTAACATAGTTTTTGAATAAAGTAAATTATTAATTTGATATCTAATCTCGCAATTCTGTTTATTAGCAGAAATCGTCACCATCACTATTGGGAAGCTCGAATCAACAAAGTTGCAAGAAAGAAGGATATGTGTTGATGTGATTATTAGTTTAGAATATGATGTTTTTATTTCTCATTTTGTATCGAATAGAATTTCAGTTTTTTTTTATTTGAATCTTAGACTTGAGATACATTGTATATACGGGCTTACTTTAATATATTGAATATAATATTTTTAATAATGTATATGTTTAGTTTTAACTTTAATTGTTTTATATTATATAATTCAATGACCCAAACATTAATGTAAAAGACTAAAAAATTGCCATATTAATATAAAAAATCTATTGAATAATGTAAAAGGAAAAATATTTATATTGCTAGATTTTCGTATTTTAATAATTTTATATTTGTTATATAATGTAGTCATAGAATACATTTTGTCACTGGCTTACATGTGATGTCATGATACATGCATTCTTCTCACGTTGAAGACAGCCTATTATTACACAAGTGATAAATGCGACAAAAGAATATTTAGAATTACTTCACCTATTGTTACATTGACTTAGATGGCACTCCCTTAATGTGCCATTATAGAAAAGATGTAATAAAAAATAATCTAAAATGACAATTTCAGGTGTCCGCATAAGCTAATTTTCTAGTAGTTACATATATAATTACTTTTCATATCTACAATTATTTGTGATCACAAAAAAAAAACAACAAATTTCTCATATAATTAGATAATCATCAAAATATTATTTTTAATTATGAAAAAAATAAAAAATATCATTAAAAAGTAAACAGAAATTCTCGACTATAAATAAACAAAACAGACAATGTATTTCATTAAAAAAAAATACTTTTTATTATTTTTTCTGAGAGGGAACTATGTTTATTTAGATATTTTGACAAACCGATGCATTATAATTAAAGTTAAATTAATGTTAATTGATGTAATGAGAGGAATATTGTGATGATCATGAGGAGCAAAGATAGCCATTTCATGATTTAAAGTTTTCTGTGTTGTTTGTTCTTCGGTGGGGTCTAGAGATGGCAATTTCACCCGGCCCGACCGAAGCCCGGAGAAAATGGGCCGGCCCAAGCCCGGCCTAGTAATAGTATGGACAGGCTTGGGCCAAAATTATAAACCCGTCGGGCGGGTTTGGGCCAATTTTCAAGCCCGGGTGACTCGGCCCGGCCCAAGCCCGCCCGTATATAAATACTTACATTCATTATATAATATATATATATAATTTCTATTTCTTGTTTTGTTCAATTATACATAAGTTTTAAGGAGATACATAGATAAACCCTATTTCTTATATCCTTGTGTGCCGCTACCTCTTCAGTCTTCACTTTTCTTTAAAGTCTTCATTCTCCTTCCTCAGTCCTCACCTTCTTCGACGCTATAATCATCTCACTTTGTGGATATCGGCCGCCGATGCAAGCACAACAATGGTTGGGGGTTGCTCTCTGTGAAATAAATTAACTTTTGTTGTGAAGGTTGGTCTTTTATCTATAATTAACCATACACCTGATTTTCTGTCAAATTTGAACTTGAATTTTATGTTCTACAATGTCAGCATGTGTAAGGTTAGTTGTTATTTTTTGTGGGAAGAACCTCTTGCAACCCTCTTGTATTATATTTTGTTTTAGTTCATAATATTTATTTACTTCATGTCTTATACATCTGTTTCCATATATATTAATGTCAAATATATAGCTTGCATTTAGGAATTAAATTCTCTAGTAGTTATTCGACTATAAATTGTTAGTTTTAAAGGAATTAATTTTGATACAATAATTTGAATGGTTTTTCCTTTTTGAGATAGTTTACGGTGTATGTAACCAATCCCAAAAATTGAAGTGATTATAGTTGCAATTTTTAGACATCTTCTTCCCCATTTTAGTGGTTAATTTTGAATTTGCATAATTCTATGCTTACATATTTTATAAATTGTAATTTATATTTGTTGTAGGTGTACCATGGATGCTTTGCAAGGCTCACAAAATTGCAATAACGAGCAAATTGATTATGCAAATCCACCATAATTCACTGATTTTCCAACACCATATTCTCCAATGCCTATTAGTATAGATTCTGCATCAATTTCAATGGAACAACCAACTGACAGTTCTAGCAACAAAGAAGTTGATGAAGGTGAAAGAATGTCATAAGAGGTTTGGGGGTATTTTAAGAGAATGAAAGTAGCTAAAGGTAATGAATCAACATGGAGGGCAAACTGCAATTTCTGCAAAACATATTTTGACGGTAAATCCAATAATGGCACTTCACATTTATGGAGACACTATAACAGATATCACAATTCTAGAAGCAGGCTTTAATAAGGGGAAATTTGATCTTACTAATTTTAGTTCTGATCAGAGTCGTTCTCGCAGTGATTTGGTTGAGATGATCATTGTACATGAGTATCCTTGGTCGATTGTAGAGCATAGAAAGTTTAAATTTTTTTGCAATGGTTTGAACCCCTTATTTAAAATAATGTCAAGGAATACAGTGAAAAGTGACTGCCTTAAAATATATATCACTGAAAAATTGTAATTGAAAAGTTGGAGAAATCTGAGAGTAGAATTGTTGTGACAACTGATATGTGAACATCTTCTTCTCAAAAGAAAGGATTTATGGCCGTTACAGCACATTATATCGACCGCCACTGGAAGCTCCAAAGTCTTATCATAAGGTTTAGTATTTAATGTTATTATATTTTTATTTAGTTAATTGAAAATGATTTATTGTTAATGTTAATGTAAGTTTTTTACTTTGATTTGTAGCTTTGTTTTTGTGCCATGTCCACACACGACTGAGGCTCTTTGTGAAGCGTTGCTTAAAGTATTTTTTGACTTCAACATTGATGCCAAGTTATCCACAATCACAGTGGATAATTGTACGACAAATGATGCAATGGTGAACTGATACGACAAAAGATTTCAGGTGATTCACTTCTGCTCCAAGGTGATTTTTTCCATATGCGTTTTTGTGCGCATATACTAAATTTGATTGTTAAAGAAGGCTTGGATGTTATTGGTGATGCAATAGAGAAAGTGAGGGATAGTGTAGCTTATTGGACGGGAACTCCAAAGAGATGTGATATGTTAGTTGATACTACTCGTCAACTTAAGATCACCATGAGTAAGAAACTTACTTTAGATTGCAAGACACGTTGGAACTCTACCTTTCTTATGTTAGAGGTTGCTTTAGAATATAAACATGTTTTTTCTCACTTGAAGCAACATGAATGTAGATATAAAAATGTTCCAAGTGATTTTGATTGGATTAGAACAAAGGAAATTTGTGATAAGTTAAAAATATTTTACAAAACAACTGAATTATTTTCTGGTACTAAATATCCTACTGCCAATACATATTTTCCAAAAATATGTAACATTAAGGTGGCATTAAAGGGGTGGTTACATTGTGGGGATACATTGATTATGAAGATGGCTGAAAAAATGGATAGCAAATTTGATGCTTATTGGTCTGTTGCTCATGGGATCATGGTTGTGGCAGCTATTCTTGATCCAAGGAATAAAATTGATATGTTAGAATTTAATTTTATCAAAATTGGTTGTTCATAATTTGATATTAATTTTAGTTTAATTTTATACAAAACAAACAATGTATTTCATTAAAAAAATATTTTTTTTACTAATTATTTTTCTGAGAGGGACTTTGTTTATATATATATATATATATAGAGAGAGAGAGAGAGAATAGTTATAATGAAAATAGATCTGTTTGTGTTAACTAAAAATAAATATGAACCATCCATATTTTTCATCTAATGGATATAATTAAACTATACCCTAATCAATAAACCCTAGTTAGAAAGAATAACACCACTTATTCGCTTTAAGAACCTCGACCAACTCTTCTTCTTGCTCCGGGGAGAGCTCAACAAAAATGATGACTGGCTTCGTCTCCCCTTCCTCTAGAAATACATACTTAAGGTGCTTGGGCAACTCCTTAAGTTCGACTGGGCTACTGATTATCTCCTTCTCTTCCTCACAATTGAGGATCTCCAACACCCCCACACTTGAGTCGAGGAATATGTCATCTTCTAGACTATCTGCAACCTCCAAGTCAACTTCTACCTCCTCTGATTCCTGCATAAAAACCATCTCGGTCAAGGCATCATTAGTATCAATGAAAGAACAATTATCAGTTAGAGATTGCACTGGGTGTGGGGAAATTTCTCTGACAGACAAGGATATAGTTTCTCCTAACACAATCATTTGCAGTTTCTCATTCTTAACATCAATAAGAGTGTTAGTGGTAGCCATAAGAGGTCTCCCTATCAAAATAGTATGCTCATTACCAGTTTCATGCACTTCTCATACGTCTAACACCACAAAGTCAACATGCACAATCAGATCACCTACTCTAACAAGAATATCTTCAATTATTCCCTTAGGGCATCTAATCGACCTATTAGCTAGCTGCAAAGATATCCTAGTGGGATGTAAGTTCCATAATCCTAATTTTAGAAAAATATAATAAGGTATCAAGTTAATATCGGCCCATAGATCTAGCATACCAGACATAGAATTATCATTACCCAAAACAATTTTAATCACGAAGCTACTTGGATCGGACTGCTTAGCTGGAATTTGGTGCTTAAGAACTGCACTGAATACTTCTGACACAACGATCTTTTCATCCTCAACGAATCTTCATTTCTTAGATGCCAACTCCTTGAAGAACTTCACATAAGCTGGAATATTTCTAATCACATCCAGGAGTGGAATATTAACATTCACTTTTGAGAGCATCTTGTAGAAATCTAGGAATTGTTGGGCCTGTTTCTCGTTTCTAAAGTACCCTGGGAAAGGAATGGGAGGCTTATAAAGGTTTTCTGCCTTTTGAAGCTCCCATTCCCTTTCTTTCTCAATAGGAGGAGTTGATGTACTGCTCTCCTCCTCGACCTTATCATTACTCTCCTCAGGTGGCATCTTCACCTTGTTATTTACTACATTCTTGCTATGCAGAACTGTAACGACTTGAGCATGCTTTGGCTAACTGGGGAGTTTGTCTTTTTTGTTCAACTGAACAAGCTCTCCCAAAGTTCATGCTATTTGTCCCACCTGAGTCTCTATCCTCTTCATAGAGGCCTCCACTGTCTCGAACCTCTGGTGAACGCCTGGATGAACTTATTCAAGTTCTTCTCCTCTGACGACTTAGGTGGACCCTGATGCGGAGCCTGATGGTGTTGTGGTGGCACAAACTACTGATGCTATGGTGCAAACTGTTGGAACCCCTGCTGTGGTGGCATCTGCTGCCCTTGCTGAGGCTGAGGCTGCTATCTCCCAGAGAAGTTAGGGTGCTATCTACAATGATCTTTACATTAGGACATTGCTTTAAATATTGTAAATTAGGGTTGCAAATTGTTGTTCTAGTCCTTCATGGCAAGGCAAGGCAAGTCCTCTTAGGAAAAATAAGTAAGAATTATAAAATTGATGTATTTATATGCCGATTTTCATGGAGAGTTTGTCCGATGACCGGAACGCACGGAGAATTAGTCCATTCTCCGGGATGTAGCCTGAGAATCTCCCTCGCCTTCTTCTTCAAGTAGTCGGCGCAGTCAGCATGCAGCACCATGTACAGCTTCGCCACTGCGCCGATCCTCAGCATCTCCGCCACCACCTCCTCGGTGGCCGCAAACCTCGCCACCGCCTCCATCACAAACAGCGCCAGATCGTCCGTCGCCGGAGTATTTCTCAGCAGCCTCTTCGCCACAATCGCCATCCCGGTGCTGTGCTTCAGCAGCTGCTGCCGCCCCTCCATGCAGCCGCACAGCTGCGCCACCAGCCCCATCACCATCTCCGTCGTTTTCTTGTTGGCACCCCCGCCGCTCAGATCCATTTCGATGAGCTCGAACACCGCCCCGGCTTCGGCGATGGCCGCCCGGTTCTGCCCCCACGCGCAGTGCCGCCCTCACCCCTTGCTCGCACATCCCTTCCTCCCGCAACACCTTCACCATTTCCTCGAGGTGCTTGAGCTTCTGTGAGAAATCCATGCCAAATATAGCGCGATACCGCCAAAAATAGCTCGATACACCTTTGGAAATAAGCCCGAGATCCCTGCACAAAATCATTACCTAAATTAGTTTTTTCCTTTTATGATCCTCTTGTATTCTATAAAATCCATGCTTCTGTATTGTATCGATATAACTGAATATACAATAAAATTCACGTTCAATCTTCCAAACATGTTCGATCTTCCATTTATCATGGTATCAGAGCAGTAGCGATCCATTCGGATCATTGCATCATCATCTACCTACAAACCTGCCGAAATGGAGGACGAAGAGAAGCAAAGCCTCACGACAGCAGCCCCGGGAGCAGAAGCTCTCGCACAACAGCTGGCCGTATTGCTTCGGCAATATAGCCAAACAACAACGGACAATCGAAGCGCAGAAAGCAACCAAAACCAGACAGTCACAGTAAGCATCAAACTGAACGAATTCAATTATTCGTTATGGTCACGAATGATGCATCTCGCTATTGGAGGGAGGGGTTGCCTCAACCACATCACTGGCCATCCTCCTCCCCCCGAAACATCAGATCCGGTACACAACAGATGGTACCAAAACGATCTTACAGTGATATCCTGGATCATTCAAAACATGGAGCCCACATTAGCAAACAATTATGTTTGGTACAAAACAGCATACAATCTTTGGAAGGCACTGGCCACAACGTATAGCATCAAGAGGGACTCGGCTCAAATTTATGAGCTAACAGTCCAAGCAAACAGTATCAAACAAGGGCAAGGAACAATTGAAACCTTCTACAGCAGTTTACAAAGGATCTAGGCAGAGATCGACGAGAACCAACCGAATCCGATGGAGTGTGAAAAGGACATTAGAATTTACCAGAAATTACAGTCAGAAACTCGGCTCTACCAACTCCTCACCGGAATAAGCGAGAAATACGAACCTGAGCGGAGAGACCTCCTCAAAATGGACCCGCTACCAAACGTGGAAGCAGCATACGCCTTAATCCGACGAGGAGCAGCCCGGTGAGGAATATGGGGCTCTGAGGTCGCCGAAGCTTCCACCGACCGGGAAATCGGGAGCGGCCTTGTAGCCCAGAGCAGCGAAGCAATGGCGGCGAAGGGATTTTGGGCAGGTCCGGCCAAGAATGACGGCTCATCATCCCGGGAGAAGATAGATCGGAGCAAGCTTAGGTGCACCCACTGTGGAATGGCGAAACACACCAAAGAGATGTGTTTCCAGTTGATAGGGTATCCAGAATGGTGGGAGGACAACCACAAAATCCAGAGAGATGGTCGGGGAAAAGCAGCCGTTGCGATGGCAGCGCCAGAGGCGGTCGCCACCGGATCGCATAACGGGGGCATTGAGAGACGGAATTTTAGAGGAGAAGAAAAAAACATTGGAGTAGCAGCTAGGACATCAGCGAAGGATGAGGAGAGAGAGGGAGATGTTAAGTCTCCCCAAAAAATGGCAATGGGTTTCGAAGGTAATGGGCCGGGATTTAATGCACCCGACCCAACAACCATTTATTCGCATTTCAGTCCAATTTTGCGTACCTCGTATTATTGCTCCTTGTCTCGTGCTAATATATCTCAGAATATATGTCGTGATAAAGATAAAAATTCTGACTGGATATTTGATTGTGGCGCTACGGATACTATGACTTATGATTTATCCGACATTTGTGTAAAATCTCCACCGGTTAAAACTCATGTTCAAACCGCTAATGGAGAAATTACACCTGTTGTTGGAGCCGGGACAATAGAAATTTCTCCAACATTGAGAATATCTAATTGTCTATATGTTCCGGCATTATCCATAAACTTTTATCCATCAGCCATGTCACGAAGGAACTTAACTGTAATGTTCTTATGCATCCTACCTTCTGTATTTTACAGGATATCAGGACGGGGGAGATTATTGGGCGTGGCACTGAACGATGCGGGTTGTACTACGTAGATGAAATTGCTCAAAAAGGCACCGTGATGCTGACTACCAGAACTACCACCCACGCTGCTTGGCTCTGGCATCGCCGACTTGGGCATCCTTCTATGGGTTATCTCAAACTTTTGTTTCCTACATTAGATACTTCTAATTTACGTTGTGAGACTTGTGTTTTAGCCAAAAGCCATAGGCAACCTTTTAAACCTAATAATACTCGTGTGAACTCTATGTTTTCGTTGGTTCATTCTGATATTTGGGGTCCTGCTCCTGTCAATGGAGGACAGAATTTCAAATATTTCTTGTTATTTATTGATGATCACACTCGTATGACTTGGGTTTATTTCTTACATCATAAATCCGAAGTTTTCTCAAAATTCTCTCATTTCTACACCATGATTCAACAACAGTTTAAAACCAACATTCAAATTTTACGATCCGATAACGGGGGAGAATTTGTGAATTCATCAATGACAAAATTCTTCCACAATAACGGATTAATCCATCAAACCACATGTTCCCACACACCCGAGCAAAACGGGGTAGCTGAAAGAAAAAACCGAATCATTCTTGAAATTACTCGAGCATTAATTCTTGAATCTCGTGTTCCTTCACATTTTTGGCTTGAAGCAGTTGCAACTGCTGTTTATCTCATTAATCGGCTTCCTACAAAAGGTCTTAACCTCAAAACCCCCATACAAGTCCTCTCCACTGTTGCCAATGTGCCTTTACCCCTCACTTTAAAACCTCGTATCTTTGGTTGTTCTGTCTTTGTCCATATACCAAAACATGAACGTACAAAACTGGACCCATGTGCCATTAAATGCGTTTTTGTAGGGTATGGCGTTAACAAAAAGGGGTATCATTGTTATGATCCTAAATCTCGTCGTATGTTCACTACCATGAACTGCGACTTTCTTGAATCTGAGTTCTTCTATCACCACCTTAGTAGTCATGGGGGGGATACTACTAGCCTTGACCCACTAAGTTGGTTACCAATTTCGAGTAGTTCCCTGGAGGTGGTTCCAACAGAGTCAGTTAACAGTGCCGCTGAGACAGTTCCTGAAACGACGTCGCAACTTTCAGACCTCAGTGAACCAAACAATGTTTCTCCTCCGGACCCGATATCTGAGATAACCATTTCAGAAGATGATACTGATGTCGAGGCTCCTATATCGATCAGTGAAGACTCTGCCGGGGAACGATATGTTTTACCTCCACGAAGTAACAGGGGTGTTCCACCAAGAAGATATTCTCCACAGAAGGTCGTGAGGAGATCTAAACATCCAATTGAAAATGTTGTTGCTAACGGTAATCTTACCAAACTTGCTGCAGCTTTTCAAATTGCTCTCTATAATGAAGAACAACTCCCACGAACTGCGGAAGAGGCTCTCAAATCCGGAAAATGGACAGAAGCAATGAAGAAAGAAATGGATGCCTTGACTCGGAATAACACGTGGGAAGAATGTAATCTACCATAGGGGAAGAAACCAGTTGGATGTAGATGGGTGTTCACCATCAAGAGGAAACCCGATGGGTCCATCGAGAGGTACAAAGCCCGGTTAGTTGCGAAAGGATATACACAGACCTATGGAGTGGACTACTCAGAAACTTTCTCCCCGGTGGCCAAGATGAGCACGATAAGGGTTTTACTATCTATTGCAGCAAGCCAGGATTGGACTCTTCATCAATTCGACGTGACCAATGCCTTCCTCCATGGAGAATTAAAAAAAGGAAGAAGAAGTATATATGGAGACGCCTCCAGGATTTGCATTCGAAAACGGGAAAGTATGCAAGCTAAAAAAGACATTATATGGGCTCAAGCAATCTTCAAGGGCCTGGTTTGGGAGGTTTACTAGTGCTATGAAGAGCTATGGATTCCGACAGAGTAATTCAGATCACACACTATTCCTGAAGAGACGAGGGGATCTCATTACCTGCTTGATCATTTACGTTGATGATATGATCATAACGGGTAGTGATATAGAGGAAATGGAGAATTTGAGGAAACAACTGTTCCTTGAATTTGAAATGAAAGATTTGGGAGTCCTGAAATACTTTCTTGGAATTGAAGTACTGAGATCAGCCAGAGGGATTTTTATATGCCAGAAGAAGTACACACTGGATCTCCTTGTTGAAGCAGGAATGCTGGATTGCAAGTCTGCAGATACTCCTATCATCATGAACCACAAACTCCAAATTGTTGAGGGTGCAGAAGCAGCCGATCAAGGGCAATACCAACGTCTTGTAGGAAAACTCAACTACCTTTCTCATACAAGACCTGATATTGCTTATGCAGCTGGTGTCGTTAGTCAATTCATTGAGGATACATGGTTACACTGATGCGGATTGGGCAGGAAATCTTATAGACAGAAGATCCACCGCGGGATACTTCACTTTTGTTGGTGACAACTTGGTAACATGGAGAAGTAAGAAGCAGAAAGTTGTAGCACTTTCCAGTGCCGAAGCAGAATTCAGGGGAATCAAGAGTGGAGTGACAGAAGTCTTGTGGCTTAGAAAGCTGCTGACAGAGATCGGCTTTCCTCCAGATCAATTGATCAAGCTTTTTTGCGATAACAAAGCCGCTATCAGGATATCTGAGAATCCGGTTCAGCACGACCGAACAAAGCACGTTGAAGTTGATCGACACTTCATCAAGGAAAAGATAGAGGCTGGAATTATCGAACTACCCTTTGTTCGATCTGAAGATCAAATAGCGGATATACTGACCAAAGCAGTAAATTCGAGGTCTTTCATGGACGTATTGGACAAGTTGAGTATTGAAGATCCCACTACTCAACTTGAGGGGGAGTGTGAAAAATCCATGTCGAATATAGCGCGATACCGCAAAAAATAGCTCGATACACCTCCGGAAATAAGCCCGAGATCCCTGCACAAAATCATTACCTAAATTAGTTTTTTCCTTTTATGATCCTCTTGTATTCTATAAAATCCATGCTTCTGTATTGTATCGATATAACTGAATATACAATAAAATTCACGTTCAATCTTCCAAACATGTTCGATCTTCCATTTATCAGCTTCAGCAGCTTCTCCGCTACTCCGGAACTCAAGACCTCAATCACGTTTTTCAACACTACCAGGGCGTTTGCTCTCGCCGACCTCTCTATTCTGGCGATCTTCAAAACCCTCAGCATGCACTTGCCGAGGTCGGAATTATCCACGGCGGCGGTGGGTGTCCACGTCAGCTTGAGAATTCTCAATGCCTCCTCGAGCCCTAGGACTCTTTTACTACCTTCGTTGAAGGAGCGCGTTAGGAAGGATAGCATGGCGTTGGGAACGCCGGCCTCCGCCATGCAGCGGCGGTTCTTTTTGCCAGTTTCTTCTTCCCCGCAGAGGCGAGCTTCGCCATTCTGTTGAGAGCGTTAATTTGCGAGGAAGGGTCGGCGTTTCTGCGATTGAGGTCGCGGATGAGCTTGAGGACTAGGGATCTATGGAAGGGAGATTTGGGGGTGGGGATGCGATCGACGGCGTTGGCGACGCACCATGCTTAGATGAGGCGGCAGAGCATGTGGTTGGGGGCAGGGGCGGAGCTAGGAATTGTTATAAGGGGGGGTTGAGTTAGATGGGGGTTCGGGGGCGGTAGCCCCCGAGCCGAATTTTTTGGGCCCATGTTTTCTGGCCAATATTGACATTTGTGGGTGTGTGAGTCGAGACAATAGAAAATAAAATCTTAATTTCTAACTAAACGTTGAGTTGAATATGCCATACATTAAAACTGTTTGAATACCATTACAAATGACCTAAGAATAGATACTTGGGGAGCTAGTTGTGTTTGTTTGATCAAGCAACGACAAATGATTTCGACGTTCACGCATCGACTGAAAATGTTGCAAGATTTTCTCGTTATCGATAGTTGAGAAGATATCCTTCTCAATGTACACAACCAAACTAGAATTCATCCACTCATCTTGCATACGATTCCTCAAATTTACGTCTCTGTGGAAGTGAATGATAAATTTAAGAACTCAAAAGTATATAAAAATTAAACTAAAAAATTATATAAAAAATTTAAGAACTAAAAAAAAAAAAATATTGAGGGGGGCCCCCTAGCCCCAACGTGGCTCCGCCACTGGTTGGGGGTGAGGTCGGAGGTGGGCGGCAAGGGCTGTTTGGTGACGGGGCAGACGGCGGAGGTGGAGAGCCATTGTTCGATGCATAGGCGATCGTAGGTGATGCCGGTGACGGTGACGACTGGGTCTTTCATGATTTCTAGCGATATCGGGCACAAGAAGTATTCAGGCAAATCAATTTCCTCCATCATATTTTTTTTCTTGTTTACTTCAAATTTATAATTTATTGGGCAATAATAATAAGTATATATTGGGTTTTGTGGGCTCCACTCTGACTTGAAGTAAAGAAAGATAGCATTGAATAAATATGAGATGGTAAGAGAAAGCGGCTACGTTAATACATGGCAAAGTTTGAAGGTTTGAATTCAACATAAAGAATTTAAAATGAACGAAGAAAAATTCATCAATATATAAGGATATATATAATAAAATATTAGTATTAGCAATATACTCCATCCCTCTTAATTATTCATATAGATATATGTTGTGAGTTAAGGTGGTATTATAAATTAATTATGGGTACAAAGTGCAAACACATTTTGTGTAATTTATATGTTATAATTGAGAGTGTTTATTATGTTGCAGGGTAAGTGTAATTGTACGTGCAAGTCCAATTATAATTTACGTAAAATATATATTGATTGAATATAAGCATACTTACTATGCCTGACGTTGTAAAGTGTTCAAAATTTCATTATAGAAAGTAGCTATCAAATTATAATTGAAAAGATTAAATAAGGTATTTTTATAGTTCTTTTATTCATGAAATTGTTATTCAATTTGATACGACTCAAAATTAAATTGTATCAGAATGAATATTAAATTTTATTTAATTTAAAATTATTAATTAAATTATACTACATTTTAAACAGAAAGATATACTGACGAGTGTTAAAAGAAGTTTGAATAATAATTTAATATAGATTGAGAATAGTAAAACAATTTCCAGTCTGAGTGGGAGTCTCTGAGTCTGATGCACAATTTGTATGCATATATATATATATATATATGTACGAGTGTGTGCGTGCGCGGTGATGAATTATTCTGGTCAAATGTGATTATTATTAGAGCAACTCCAAGCATAATCATCAAATGGAGCATCAAAACACCCATTTGATGACTGTTACAGTATTTTGATACCCCATTTGATACTCATTCACTCCAACCCAAATCATCATAAAATCATCATTTTTAAAAATATATTTCAATTAGTTCATTTTAAAGTCCATTAAAAAATTCAATTCAATTATTTAGATTTAAAAACCCAATTAAACTTAAACTAATCTAAAAAAAATTTCAATTAAAATCTAAACTAATTTCAATATAACTTAATTAAGAAAAAAAACTAAACCCATCACCCAAACCCAAAACCCAAACCCAAACCCAAAACCCAACCCAAAACGCTTCCCTAATTAATACTGCCCTAAAACTAATCCCTCCCCATCCCGTCTTCTCTCTCGCTCGCGCCTCTCTCTCTCACCTCTCGATCTCTCACAGATTTCTCATCTCTCTCACTCACCCCCTAAATCTCAACACCCAAACCATCTTAATTTACCAGAAAGCTTCAAAGATGGAGGTGATCCGGCTTACCAGAACGCTTCAAAGATGGAGGTGATCTTGCCGGAGGTGATTTCGCCGGTGGTGAACAAGGAGGCACAACAAAGTTTTTTTTAAAGTGAAGAGAGAATGGTGTTCTTCAAGTGCAGAGATGTTAGATTTTTTTTACCGTTTTTTTCTTCCCGTTGTAATTTTCTTCCCGTTTAAATTACCGTTGTTCTTCAGACCGTTGCAACTCCCGGGAGTTTTTGGTGTCTCTCTGTTTGAGACCCATTTTTGATGCCCAAAAGACAATAACCAAATTTGATACCCCTTTTGATGTCTTGGTTGGAGTTCAATTTTTTGATTTGGAGGCATCAAAATGGCAGTTATACCATTTGATGCCTGGTTTGATGACTCCCTTGGAGTTGCTCTTAGTATTGTTTTATGATGATGAAAGAGATGGTCAACCCACTAGAAAAAGCGTAAATCCACATGGGATTGACTTTTCAGAAACGCCAGATGGCGGTCGATGAGTGGTCAAGGTGTGTTTCACAAACCAATCTCATAATTATGTATAATTAATTATTTCGATTTTAATATTTAAGTGAGCGGAGGTTTAATTCAGTTAGAAAACTTAGGCAACCAACTTTCACGATATGGTAATCTATCTATATATATATTAAAACAAGGTTTTCAATTCAACATCAATTTCAATGGTAATTTTATAATTATATGCATATTAATGCCTCATTACATAAATATAAATTAAATGATTTAAGTTAATAATATATAATGATTAAAGCTTCCAAATTATTGGCAAACGAAAGTAATATTCCAAATTACTTGGCAAATGAAAGTAATAAAAGTAACTATTCAATTTTTTTTATAACTATACTTTTTAATTTTTAATTTATTTGTATGTAAAAACATGTACAATATACATCATAAATTAAATATTGTGATGAAAATTATAATTAGATATATGATATAAAAAAATAATTTCATATGAACAAGTACTATCATTTTAAATACCAAAATAACTATATATATATATATATAATTAAGTTCATGAGAAAGAATTTATCCATTAATGATTAATCTATAATCAATAATATATGCATAGTGGATTTTGAAGAAATCAAAATCATTGGAATCGAATTGTAATTGGATCATAATCGATAATTCTAAAACCATAATTGTAACAGTCAATTATAATCATTTCTCGCATCATAATATATATATACACACACACACACTTACAATTAATATATTTGTACATATACAAGATTTATACAATATATATGTGATTATTACATTTGTTCTTATATCATTAGTGATTATTTTTATTATAATTATATTATTCATTTGAAAATTGTATGAAGTAAATTAAATTAATATCATTTTTTAAATAGTTTTAAAATAATCTTGTATGAGAATTATACAACAAATATAATATAGTTTCATTTTCTCATTAGTAGCACTATAATTTTTAAAATAATATATTTGTTTAAATAATATTTATATTATCTTTATCAACTAAAACTATAAAAAACTGAGACTTAATTTTTAAAAATAATTTTTTTCTATTTAAGAATGTAATTGATGGTCCAATAAGAAAACATGACACACTTTTAACGGGACATGTAGAGTAATATTTTTATTACCCAAATTATAGGTTACATGTATTCACTAAATATTAAGTCTTCAATTTTGTATAAATGATTGTTTTTTTTCTAATTTTATTCTTTATTTATTTTTGTCGAGATCAAATATATATGAATTATTTTAAGAAAAAATATGTTCATCGTCGGATTGTAAAATTATCGTTAATCTTGATATTTTTATTCCATAAATTTGAATTGTCCGTTTTAACCGTAAAATAGTTTATATGTCATCTCACTCTTTTTTGCATGTAAATACATTTAAATTTATCACTCATTGGAATACTGGAAAAAATGGCGAAATTATTAAAAATGATTTAAAAAATGATGAATTGTTAATCGAAAATAAGGAATTTATAAATAAAATATGTTATCAATTTTATCTATTATATATATTTTACAAATCAAACAGACCGTAATGTACCACATATGTTCTTACTCTATAAAAAAGATTCTTCTATGAAATTAAAATGAGACAATACATTAACCATATATTTGGATTAATCTATTAACTTGATGTTTGATTAAATATGATAAATTAATTAGCATGAAACCTAATAAATCAATTATATTCTTTTTCTTGCATGTTATATTTGGTGCATAATAAATATTTAGTTGTAACCATCGTGCTCCACTAAATATATGAAACAATATTACTCTTTTTTTAACTTGAATTTGTATGGACCGTTGCACGAGAATTATATAATTGTGTGTCTTAAATAATTATAATCAAAATTATTTATATTACTTTTAACTCTTTCGTGCATCGCATGGGTACACAAACTAGTAAATAAATAAAACAAGCCTTTGTCCCAGTACTTAACATTCTGTATGCTCCATCCGTCATGAATCTTTTTAACAATTTGATTTAACACGCGTTTTAATGTAATATTTTAAGTTTGGTAGAGGGAAGAAGTATAATTTTCACTTGTTTACCTATATTAACTGTTTATATTTATCTCCCCATTTTTCTTACTCCCTCCTATTTTTTTTAAATGATGTTTTGAGGTTATACGCAACTATTAAGAAAATCTTTTTATACCTATATTAACCTTATTTAATGCTAATTTATTCTCAATAACTTTAATTATTTTAGTGTAAAAATAATAAAAGAGAGCCTCGTATATAGTAATTTAAGTGTAAAAATAATTAAAGATACATTAAATGTTAAGAATATGATGAAATCTAAACGAACTTTCATGATTTAAATAAGAGTACTATGGGCAAAAGTATCAAAAATATCATTTATTTTTCAAAAAGTTCAAAATGCCAAAACATCATTTAAAAAAATAGGAGGGAGTAATTTTTAATTTTTACTTTGTTTTTAATTAATTGAAATTGAATTATAATGCATGCATGACGTCCCATGAAGTACAAGTATTGGTTAACACCAACTAACTAAATAACATACAATATGATAATGCTTTTCGCTTCTTTTATTTTTTTTTTGCCTTTTACCATTATTTATCCACTAAAAATTTAAAATATGTACGGACATAATTGAATATACTCGAGTAGAATACAAGTCCTTTAAGTAATTGGGGATTTTAATGTATACTATTTGATATCATCAATTTATATTTTAATATATTCATATAGACTACAATTAAGTTATACATCCCATAATTATTGACATTTAATTTATTTGAACCATGATTATTTTTTTAATTAAAATCGACAAGTAATAACGGGATACAAAATAACAAAATAAATAAAAAATGAGTGAACAGAGAGTAAATTAAATAAAAGGGTAGTAATTTGTGATGCTTTAATTAATTTAGGTGGTAGATGATTGATTAGGGCCATTGTGGACCACAAAATTAAATCTTTGACCAAATGAAAAGCTTAGCTAGCCGAAAAGAACCTCCTCCACCAAAACTTATAAGCTAATTAAGATTGAGGACTTTGGAAGGTCATGTAATTAATTTGATTGCTGTCATTGTCTAATTAAGTGAGCTAGCTAGGTTCCTGCATATTTAATTTACTTTATTATACTATGCAGAAAGTGCGCTCAATGGATGCAGTGAGCACATGCCAATTACAATTTCCATTACTATACCTTACATAATTAACCAGAATAACTTTGTTTAAAAATACATAACTCGATTTTTAATATAAAATTGATTTTACAACTTATTTTACGTAGACTTATGACATGAATTTTAAATTATTTAAAATATATGAATTTTTTATGTTTTATTAATTTTAACATGAATTTTAAAGAATGATTTAAAATACATGATCTGCTTACTCGATATCTAGCATTATAGCTGCTAGTAGTGGGTGTTAGGTTGTTTCATATTAAGTATTCAAATTAATAGAGTATAATTAAATTTGTGAAATTAAATGACGTATTGGAATGCATCAGCGAGACTAGTCCTGAAGTGGGCTATCTATGAGTGTGTGATCATGTCGTTTTAGGTAGGAGTAATGAAGACATTTGAATATTAATTTTGACTAGCTAGCTCTCACAGAATGAATCATACTAGCTATAGCTATGAGTGATTAGTATGTACTGTATTAATTAATATAACTACAATATTGGAAGAGAAAAGAATGATCAAATTTATAAATTTCGCTATGTTAAGTGATCATGCGCGCGCATATATATATATATATGTATGTATAAAGAGTAAGTATAATACTCCCTCCGTCCACGAAAGAGTTTAACGAATTTTCTTTTCGGACCGTCCCCGAAAGTGTTTAACACTTGAAAGTTTCTATTTTGGGACATAGTTTTTTCTCTCTTTTACATTTTAAAGTTGTTTTATTTTCAAAATTGTCATATGTGGGCCCATTATATTTTTTGACTAATTTTCTTAACCCAACCCATTTAAAATCCTAACCCAGCCCAATTATAATTAATCTAACACTAACTTAATCCATTAATACTAACCTAACCCTAATCCACTAATACTAAGTGTTACCCTAATCAATTTGCCTCTCTTCTCGACTAACCTACTGCCTCTCTTCTCGACTGTTCTACTCTCTTCGTTTTTCTCTGTGAAATCCGAAACCCTAGTTCTTCCATGGAACCCTTCACTTCTCCTTCGAGCTCTGTTATGGATGATTCCAAATCACCACCCTTCGCTTCTCCTTCGAGCTCTCTTCACTTATCTCAATCTGATGTAGAAATTGCTACATCTACCCAATCCCTTTACCTTGAGCAGTAGATGGAACCATCCCATTTTTTTGGTGATTTTGATACAATTGTGGAGGAAACACCTCTGGAGGGAGAGATTGGCTTAGATCTCGTAAGATCTAAGCCATCTAAGCCAACTCGGCCTCCAGATTCGATGATGGAGGAAACCCTAGATTCTGAGGCGCCTGAGAATCGAGAGTGGTCGGAGGAGAAGAAGAAGTGGTTCAGAGAGCTCGTTGGGATCTGGGTACCCATGGTTGTTCCTTTTCTCTTTGGTAAGGAGGCAGGTATATTCTTCTAGCTGCATGTTACTGATTTGGGCGTAGTTGGCCCCTGCTGTTTCTGATTTGTGATCTGGGCGTTAGTTGGCCTTTGTTGATCTGTTGTTGGGCGTAGTTGGCCTTTTGTGATCTGTGATTTGGGCGTAATTGGCCAGTTGAGCTATGTTCTTGACATTTGTGATCTGTTTTTGGGGTTGATACACTACTACAAAAATGCTAATAGACAAGGGTTTTTAACCCTTGTCGTAGCCTGTCCTCGACACTTGTCGAAAGTCGTGTTGTCGTATGTTCTCGCTCATAGACAACGGTAATATAACCGTTGTCGTAAATATTTACAACAACGGCTAAGACAAGGGTTTCTGGAACCGTTGTTGTATTTAAAAAAAATTCGCTCATAGACAACGGTTCTTAAAACCGTTGTCGTAGGTCTTGCAAAAAAATTCACCTATAGACAACGCTTCTTAGGACCCTTGTAAAAAATTTCGCCCATAACAACAGTTTATAAAACCGTTGTCGTTGAGTTATAAGACAACATTATATTTTTGAACCTATTACTAAAACTAATAAAATAAATATTAAATTGAAATGAAAACATCAAATACGTAAATATTTAAAAGTAAATTAGTAATATAAATAATTTAGCATAAAAGCATATTGCAATATTCAAGTTTAATCCTAAAAATACCATAGCAAGGTCAAATATAATACTTCAAGTTTGATAACTACGTACATGGTCCCAAACATAAATAAACCTAAAATTACCAAAAGCTACAGTCCAATATACTCCTGAACCAATTCAGCCCACTCCTTACGCACTTCATCAATTTCCACAATCGAGTAATTCCCCTTTTCTTCAATAAACTGTGAAGTTAAAAATATATATTAGATAATCTTTAAAATATACTACTACATAATGACATTATGACATTAATTTTAAAGAAAACTATTACTTACCAATGATTGTAGCGAACTAATCATCACAGTCGAATCAAACTGAACTATTTCTCTCATGTATTTCATCACGTAGTAACCACACTGGAAACTGTCTCACTACTACAAAAATCAATGTACAGACAGATATAAGCTTTGGCAGGAAGATTCATAAGTAAAGAGCAGAATGAATTCATCACATGCTAGTATGCTACCAAGGAAATATTTTATACTTCAAAACAGAACTAAAAAGTTGAGAAAATGAACTTATTCCCTCAATATACGATCAATATTGGACTCTAATAAGAGCTGACGTAATCATGCAGAGCAAGAAGTCCAAACAGAGCAAAGCTAGTCTTGAACTTGAAGTGAACAAGAAGATCAAACATTTTAGAGGTTGTTCTTTCAGATGTGAGATTTCAAGATCCAACATTCTTGCTTGTCCTTCTTTATGGGCATTACTCAACATCAATTCAAATAAGGACAACTAAATCATGAGAATGGATAATTTTAGAAGAATTATATGATTACAAGTTCAATATTGACACAATAACTGTAGTAACTGGATGTGAAAAGGCCAAAAATTAAAATTAAACAAAATGTACTTACCAATGATGCAGATTGATGAGTCTCTGCAATATTCGCTTCATATCTCCAATCATAATGCCCGTCCAAAACCTTATGGTCGGAGCACTTGAAGATTTTGCTAAGCCAGCCCATTGGGTGAATTAATCAGTGCAGCACACTATTTAATGAAGCAGCATAAGGATAAGTTTACAAGATCCTAAGGTAAAAGCAGAGGAAGAAAGATATACACCACAGAGAGAGAGAGAAGAAAGAGAGCAACTTTCGGTTCAAATTTTCTCTGCTACAAACTAGAAACTGAAAGTATTTTTGCACGTTTTCACCTATCTATAGGAATCAAAATTACACGGCAATAAAATTTTGCAATGTCCAGGGTATGCTCATTGGTGAAACAAATACCTTACTTGAATAACATAAAAACTATGAAGTATTTGAAGTTGTGCACCACATTATCTATTTGCATGAAGATACCTAGAACCAAAATAAATGTTCTCAAGTTAAATAGGCAAGAAAAATCTTTGAAGAAAGAAATGCTTAGAATGTAAACCCGAATAGATCTTAATCAATTCCATGAGCAACATATAATACATCACTTTTTATACAACATATTGATCCCCCGTTTGGCATCCTTGTTTCGATCATATAAATGAGCTCAACCAACACTTACTACAGCACATTCAAAACAGCCCAAGAATAGACCTTTCAAAATAGATTGAACCCATTTTGGACCACATAATAATGTGGCATGAGTCATGACATGACCTTTAGCAGGCTCGGATCATCGCATCACCGAATGCATACAGTAAAGAGTAGCACCCGGCAAACATGAAGAAAACTCTCAAACTAAGTAAAATCTAAACTTTGAGTTGCAATTTGAAACCATATATAATATAGCTAATCAAACGCAGCTACCAAAAATAATACATATTCAATCCTGAAGAAAGCCATATAACAATGCAAACCAACTGCATCAAAAAGCACAACTCAAACAACAATCCACAATGCAATCAATTATGACTCTAAAAAATCGAATGGCACAAATTGCACAAGAATGGACCGATGCAGCTCAATCTATACACATAAGTTCAAGAAAACGCCTTCGGTTTCGTTAACAAAAGAGCAGTGTTCTAAAAATCCCCGACTAGCCCCGCCTAGTCCCCGCCTAGGCGCTAGGCGGCACTCCACCGCCCGACTAATGCTAAATCCGCCTAGGCGCTAAGCGTTGCCCTAGCTATCGGTCGTATTAAAGCTTAATTAGTCTATAGGTGTGAACTAATCGATACTTATGCCAACTAGACTGTTCTATACATGATTTTGGGCTAAATTAGATTACATATATTTCAATACATATGAATATTATGTTGAAAGTTATAAAAAATTTGTTGTAGGCTATGAAGTTTATGTGGGGACTGTAAAATTTATGCAATTTGACTATTAATAATCATATTCTATGTTTTTATCATGAATTTGATAATATAATTATGAAAAATATATGTTGATATAGTTTGTATCTCATGAGAATATGTAAAAATAGTAAAAATAAGCATTGTGTAACGAATCCGCCTAGGCTCCCGCCTAGCCGCCTAGGCGCTAGTCCCCCCTCCACCGCCCGACTAGCGCCTAGCGATTTTTAGAACATTGCAAAAGAGGGAGAAAAAACATTAGTGTCAGACTAGCAACTGACCTTAAAATAGACCCCATTAACTCCAGCAGCGGTTGATGCAGAAGGCACTCAAGATCACACAAATAAAAACAATTTTCTTTTTTTCGATGCAATATGAACATTTGAACTTGGAGCCATTCCATTTCTCTGTAAATTATTGGCCTTCTCAGAATCAGAATCATTGTGGGAATCTTTTCTTTCAGCTGCTTCAGCTTGCATAGCCTTGTATTACATATTACAAGAAAAACAAGTGTTAAATTTCGACGACACGTATTGAATCCATAAATGGGGTACCTTCTCTTTTAACAGAGTGAAAATATTGAGTATATCAGCAGTGGGAGGTTTGTGAAATTCTCATGCTGTCACTACAAAATATGTAACTTGAATTTACCAAGCTCAGTAGAGTTATAATTTTCTTACAATCTAATAATCTAGAAATACATGAATTGAAAGTATAGTGCATTTATATCTATTCTTGCAAGTACAAACCTCCTGCCACCTTTTATTGGACTTCAACCGTGGATAAATGTGGTCATAGTATACCGCTTGCAATGAAAGCAAAACTGTAGTTACGGCATATAACTGCACAACAATATAGTGTTTAACCAATCTGAAAACTTATGAATATATGGCAGAATTGAATGATGACTGATGGAAGAATCTTACCACTGCTGTATAATATTGTGTGGGAAGCTGCAAAATAAAAGCATGAGTGATTTAAACAGTCTACTTTTAGATTATGTAATTTATAGTTTGAACAAAACTAAAATTAGTATACAACAAACAAGCCTTATCATTTGATATAGCTAAAGTAAAAGCAAACAACGTACAGTCTCTGGTTCAAGCATGCAGCCAAAAAGGTTGAAAGAATCTCTGTCAAGTAATTATAAAGTAACTGTTAGTAAAAATATTAATATTCAGTACTAATGAAGAATGTTTTTACAGAAAGACCTCTTGTATGAAAGTGAAACTAAACAAAGGAATCAACAAATCTTGTTTTTCTCCACTATAAGAAGAGGAATTCAACTTTATGATACCAATCCAAGAAAACCAGAAACAATGACGGGGAAAACGTTAAACACAGAAAATAATCAGAAAACGTTAAGCATCCTGGTAAACAACTTAAGCGAATAATCAATCATTATAGAGCTCTGTCTGACGCCTTTGGTGCCTACAAATTGAGGAGGCGGCAAAATAATCAATCATTATAGAAAATACATACGAATGTTAATTTATTTCTCCTAAAACAACTTTTAACGTCCGACAATTAATTAAGAAAACACACAGGAATGTTTGGTTTGTAATACCTTACTATTCTTGAATTTCAAGCACTTCAAGCACAAGAGGCTCAACATCCTTTTTAGCTCACTAACATGATCAGGATGGTATATAGGAGTTGGCAACTCGATGTACCCAAAATGGCCTGAAACATCAAGAATGGTGTTAAAGAAATTCAGTTGTCAAATATGTGAAGTAAATGATATGATATAACATGATATACGTCCTTCTCATTCATTCATATAACTCTTACCCCAAGGAAGAACAGGAAACTCCCACCTCTGTGGAGGTACTGTAATGTAACCAACAACCTATGAACGGTTGAAGAATTTAAATTAATATATGCAAATGGATATCAAGTCTGACTGCAGATGAAGAATTAGAGCACATACCACCACAGATGCAGCCAGAGCGTCAGGAGAGCTGTAAAGGACTGATGTCTCTTCATTTTCATAAAGCAAATCTATCACATCCATACAGGCTTCAAATTTCACATGCTCCCCGACTTGGGCAACTGCCCTACCAAAAAAAAATACAAATTCCACAAGTAGGATCATCACCTTCAAAAGTAATTCTGAAGTGAAGGAGCAGAAATAACTTATTGTCGGCCAAATTGCTTACTGGAATTGAACAAGGAGCTCTTCAACTGAAGCAAAAGCGGTATTCGACATGCCAATACCAAATTCCAGTACCTTAAAGAAACTCATAAACTTAGGCAAACAGAAAAGTGATCCAGGGAACAAAAAGCATCAGTAAGAATAACACGTTGTACAATTACCTGCATTAACACCATCTCCTGCAAATATCTTGTTAGCCATCATGCTCAATAGAAAATGGAGTAAGATATTACAAACCTCGGAGACAGCCATCTTACAGCTTCCAAAATATCCCCCATTGTATAGTGTTGCTCCTTGATAAACTTATCTCCCAAAGATTTAAAACTTTTAACAGAAAGAGGAGGTGAATCATGTATCTGCATATTATTCAAGTTAAAAGATGAGAAATATGGATGTAGTATCTGGACTAATAAAAAAATAAACCTACCTTGCTTGAAATCAATAACGAAACAAGAGCAAATAGCTGCAAGTTACTTTCTCTAAGCGGATGCAGAAGCCATGTTTTTGTCACCCTGCCGACTTCGAGTCTTTACAAGGGTTTCCCATTAATAAAAGAAATTGTCAGAACGGAACAAGATGTCAAGAGCAAGACAAAAAATACATCACATTGTACAAGGAACCAGGTCATGTATGAACAAATCTAGAACTACAACAGGCATTCATATATGATGATATATAAACTTGTCACCTTTCCAATTCCAGACTGAATAAGAAGGTTCTTATAAAGCATGAATGCTGAAAGTGAAAAAACTAGTCAGATTCTTCTATGATTGCTTTGGAAGGTATATCATCTAGCACAAGCTGAATGCATAAGGAATTATTAATAATGCACGTAGATTGTAATAATTTTATCACACAAAACCAATAGTAGTAGACACGTCATTGGTACTCTGAAACTTGAAACTATATCTCAAATTCAGCCAGGCACCACTGCACACGACTGTTCAAATCTAGTCTAGTGTTAGACGACTTCGTCAAGGTTCATCTCTCTTAACATTTTCCTTATACTTTTGTGTTGTCATAAACAAATAAGGTAAGGAAATAAATGGTGATGAGCCATCACTGTTTGATTTATGGTACAGATATTGGAGCATCCAGGTTTGAAAATGGAGGTGGAAATCCCAGTGGATTAAAATAGCCAAATCTTCAACTTCCATTGATAAATACGGCATCTACTTGTATATAGCAAAATATAGTTTCAAGTACACGACTGCACAACATACAAGATATGTATTTTTCTTAATAAAATCTAATATAGATGCAATTTGTGCGAGGTAGGGGATTACAAAAATAGCAAGTATCTTCCTCCTCGTCATTCACATGGTAAGTAGTGCGTGAATCTGTTTGTTGGGCAACATTTATCAATGTTAGATGAACTGAATCGTACACGCTAATCGAACGTTAATGCCATACGTGATTGATGATATCACAAGCTGAAGATCATGAGTTGTAAAAAGTTACAAACCTCAGGTGCATACAGAATCACATAGAACAATCGATCCAGAAAATTTTCACTACAGTTCACAATTTTCCACAAATGTTACCATTTCCCGATCATGATTCAAAATCAGGTAGATGCATCAGAGCTACCTTGAGAGAGCCGGGTAGAAACGGTCAGCGAAAAGCGATAGCGCAGAATGCTTAACAATTGGTTTCACTTCCAGCAGCTTGTGCAAAATTTATTACAGTAGAATAAATTAGAGGGAAAAATCAAACAGAAGCCTAAAATCCATGCCAAATCTACGAAGACTTGGGAAATTTTCGAAAATAAATATGCAGAGCCACAGAGAATACAATAGCATACCTGAGCAGAGCGAATGAGGAATCGTAGGCACGAGCATTTCAAATGCTTTTATGTTGCCGGAAATACCAAGTTAGCAAAATATTAATTATACTCCTCTTTTTTCCAAGGGCGATGGCGGCGGCGCTGCAGCCCATGCCGCCGAGGTTGAAGCTGAGAATGTTTCCACGCATCTTGTAGTGGTTGATGATCATGGCGGAGAGGGAAGGGGTGGGTTTGAAGAGGCTGCAGTTGAGGACGAGGACCCCGACGTCCTTCGGCCGGAGGCCTGTGTTCGCAAAGAGAAAGAAGGGGTGGGGTGGGTTGAAGAGGGAGTAGACGAATTATTAGGGTTTTAATTTGCCCAAATGGATGAATTATAGGGTGGTAAGCTAGACTACGACAATGGTTTAACGACAAGGGTTCAAAATAGTGTTGTCATTGAGTACTGCAACAACGGATATACCACAACGGTGTGAAAAAGCGTTGTCGCATGAATATAAGACAACGCTATAACAACAACGGCTAAATAATACGTTGTCATATATATACGACAACACACCTACGACAACGGTATATAAAAACCGTTGTCTATGAGCGCATTTTCTCGCTCAAAGACAACGGTTTTGATTACGACAACGGTTTTTATCCCTACGACAACGCATTTTGTTAAAAACCCTTGTCGTTCCAGTGTTGTCGTATGCCATTTTTCTTGTAGTGATATGATATGTACAGATATTGCACTTGTGTGAGCTTATGTGATCTGTTCTTTGCCTCTTGTGCTCTGTTCTTGATCATTGTGATCTTTTCTTGGCCTCTTGATGTGATATGTACAGATACTGCACTTGTGCTTGCCTCTTGTGATCTGTTATTGACCTGTTGTGCTCTTGTGATACAGATACTACACTTGTGATCTTTTCTTGTCCTCCTGTTGCCTCTTGTGATCTGTGCTTGCCTTGTGTGTTTGAACTGATACAGATACTGCACTTATTCTTGCATCTTGTGATCTGTACTTGCCTTGTGAGGTTATGTTCTGCATGAAACCCTAGAGCCTATTATCATGCCTCCACTGCATTTCTTATTTGTGATGTGTATTTGGAGACAAAACCCTATGATGATGATCTACATGTTTAAGGTATATCTGAGGGTGTTCTTCACCATTTGCTTATTTGTGATGTGGTTTTTGGAGGTTGATTATAGTGGTGTTGTGTGTTTCAGTGCTTTAATAAATGTCTGTGATGCATACAAAACGTGCTGAGACTTTAATAACCCAAAATATGTGGCAAAATAAGTGTTTACATGCTAAACAACTACCATCCATCAATGCAGTTGCTTATCTTGTAAACCCTATCCAAAAAAACTGAAATTATAAACCCTATCCAAAAGCTATTTGCAAACTGTCTATACATCAACCTTGTTCTAAACTCTATCCAAAAACCACTGCCTAACCCCTATCCACTAAACCACTGCCTAAACATCAACCTTGTTCTCCAAAAGCATTAACCAAGCTGTCAATGTTGTACTTAGCACCTCCATTGTTCTCTGGCCTGTTTAAGTACTCCAAGCATTCCCTTATCAAATCCTCTTCCACCCCAAGACAGATTGGAAGTATTCCTGCCCTTGATTGTCTTCCTTTTTCCATATGTGGTATCTTGTAGTTGTTGCCTCCCTTATCCTTCATTATTTCAGTGTAGCAACCTTGCAGTGTCAAGAAGACATTGTTGAGTGTGATTGCTGTCAGTTCTTGAAATGATTCTTTCACATTCTTAACTAGATCATCAACACCTTTACACACTTTGTCATCTTGTAAGCTCTGTATAGCTCTGAAAAATCCTAGATCATTGATATTGCAATCTAGTGAGTTTGGTGGTTGACAAAGTAAGCTTATGTTGAATCCATCTGAATTAGCTGCATTAATGAATTCTTGATCAGTAGTTGCTATATGTGGTTTGGCATTGTCCTGTTGAATGATGATGTGCTTTGATGCATTTTCTGGCCAATTTTCTTTGATTGAAGGTATGATCTGCAAAATGAAACCAATGATGCATTGCGTACTAAGTGTTTAAAATGTTTGTGCTAAATCAATAATGAACTGATACTGAACTGATACTGATACAAATACTGCACATGTTTAATGATGATTTTTTGTGCTGAGTCAATGATGAACTAATACTAATACAAATACTGCACATGTTTAATGATGAATGTTTGTGCTAAATCAAATTTTTTGTAAACTGAACTTCTGTTTTTAAAAACTTAGCACAAAATCTGAAAACACCCCACCTTTCTTTTAAATCTGAAAACCAGTAAATGGATACCTTGCTTATGATGCAGTCTTTGATTACATCCTTTGTGATGGATTGGATTGCTTTGGTCTCCATTGTCCCTTTCTTTCTGTTTGTGGAGTTCCTTTTGGCACCTTCTAAGTGTGTGAATGAGAAAATTCCAAGCTTGCCATCAAATAAAACAGTTCCATCTTCTGAAATGGTGGCCTACTTACGGCACACATAAACATAACTCTGGTAATGAACCTCTTTGACTTGCAACTTCTGTGTGATTCAATCTCATTTGGAAGCAAGTAGTACCTGTCACTTGCTTTTGTCATATAAAACCACTTCTCATCTATATGCACAACATTATGCATGCTATGATACTTCACACCTCCACAGCCTGCCCTTATATCTAGGTGACTCATACTCCATCTAAGTCTACCTATCTTATTTTGCATAGTTAATGTAGGTTTGATTGCACTTGTGTGAGCTCTTATCTGTTTTTCTTTCACCCAGCGACCTACCAAGGTCTTACTCACACCTAAATTATTTGTCAACTTCCTAATAGAAAGATCTCTCAAGATATGTAAGTGCCCTAACTGCCTCTTCATCTATTTACTTTTTATCAACATGCTTACATCCTTTTTGCTTGCTTTGTAGGTGGACAACCTGGCCAAGAGTAAGCTGCCCCTTTGTAGCTTTCCAAATCCTCCACACAGTCTGTCTAGTGACTGTGAAGGTAGAGGCAGCTTCAGTTACTGTTCCACGCCTCAAATCTTCCCCATCAAGATGCATCAACAACCACTGCCCAATCCTATTTCTTTGCTCGTCACTCAACTTTTTCCAATTAACAGTTGTAGATATTTAATGCTCTTTAGCTTTTGGGGAGTCAGTTTTTGTAAGAGGGGGTTGAGAAGAGAGTTAAATGCAATTGTAAGGACTGATTTTGCTACTTAAGCATTTGTAAGAACAAAAATTTGGTTTGAATTTTCCCTCGTTAATTTGTCTCTTAATTTTTGTTACTTAAGCAGTTGTATAGTTGGAACAAAAAGAAATTCAGCGCCTTCTTCCCTCCTTTTCATCTGTACAGTTGGAAAATTATGCAGTTGATTTCTTGCTTTAATTATGCAATTTGATTATTTACTTTAATTAATTAATCTGATTAATTAATTACAGCTTTTAATGATTAATCTTTAGTTAATCAGATTAATCATAATTTGTTAAATCAGTTTAATCATTAAAATTAAATTCAGATTAATCAAATTAAATCAATAATCAAATTAAATTAGCTTCAATAAAATTAGATTAAATCATTAATGATTAGAATTAAATTTAAATTGTCTAAATTGTTAACTATGGATTATTGTATACTTAATGTATTTTTAACTAAACATAAGTGAGACTCAATCTCTACTCACAACACACCTTTCTAACTACACTTATTACACTTCTTACACATCATACACTAAGTCAACAACTTTTCTTAAAACCCGTGCAAGTTAAAGCGTTAAACTGTTTAGGGAGTATTATTATGGATAGAATCATGCATGTAAGTACCTCACACATTAATTAATTATCACAATATGTATGCGATGGGTCTGGGCCGGCCGGGATTCAAGAAAACCACATCTAGCTATGATCAAATTATATATAAAATATCACATCTAGAAACAAATTATGCTCAAGTTTTAACTGAAATCAAATGTATTAATAATTCACTTCTGTTTCTGAAGAAGATGCAGAGATAAATTAATCATAATATATCCTCATGCATGCCTTTTTTTATCCTACCCTCCCCGATCGATCCACTTTTTTATACTTTATTCCTGACATGAAAGAGCTTTTAATTTGGAAAAAGAACACACATAAATCAACTACTGTAGAATCAATCCAGATCTCTAGCTTACAAGTAAAGTAAAGATATATAGCAGATACACACAAGTTAGATATTTATGTTTTATATATAGCAGACCTGCATGCTTTAGCAGAGTTTGAAAGCTCAGATAACCATCACTTATACACAGTTTAATTTGTTTTTACATGTCTTCATCTTTGCACAAATTACAGAAGAATCATCACCTAAGTGCATGCAGTCTGTTGAGGTTCATCGTGCTGGTTCTCATTGTGTAATAATCCGAGATTGACATAAATAATTAAACAAATAACTGAGCAACTGAAATAAATTCATTAATTACTCTCGCTCCCATCACATATATATGCACACTAAAATTACGAGATTCAAGTTAATTAATTATTAATAATTAACCACATTCAACCGTGTACGTCCACATACATATATATGAAGTCAGGAATATTAAAAAAAAAAGAGACAAATGTATTACATATATACATACACACACATTATCTTAAGTACGTAGCGATCGATGGATGACCTATTCTAGTTAACCTGTACTATATATATATATATACTTATAACCTATATTTGGACATCACGATATCTAATATAAATATATTACTCAGGAAACAACTATATTTGTTATGCGTATATATATATATATATGTGTGTGTATCTACAAAGACGTTGCATGCGTTGAGTTACCTTCCACAAATAAATATATATTGTATAATAAATATATTAAAAGGGGGTAAGGTCAGGTGACGAAATCCGGCAAGAAGTGGAGCGGGGGAAAGGGATTGGTACTGCTGTGGAAATGGTGAAGAATTTCATTATCAATAATATTCCGGCCACCTCCGCCACCGCCCTGTGAGAGAAAGGTGTGAGTGCGGCCAAGAGAGAGAGAGTAACCATTTCCCAAACCCACCGCCACCTGCAGCTCTTCCATGCTGCTATTATCAATGGTGTTACTGTTACGTGATTTTTTGGGATTTTTCTCTGTAAGATTCTCCATGTTTATGAGCGGATGGTTGAAGTTTGAGGTGACTATTGGCGGCAATATCTCCGGGACGGGTTCGGGTTTGGGTTCGGGTTTGATGGATTGTTTGTTGGTTTCTTCGAGATACATTTCCTCAACCATGGGTTTCCATAACCGAACTCGAGCGTTTATGAACCAATTCGACACCTAACATAACCATATATATATATATATATATATATATATAAGTAGCACTTTCATATATTATTAATCAAAATGCAAACACACACTACCAATACACAAATACAAGATTATTCGGAGATATACGATGTCATGTTTTCATTATGATCAAGTCAAGTGTATTAGTTAATTATTTTAATTTGTGTAGACACGTGAATCTTTAAGGTATAATAAATTTGCACCATTAGTATTTTAATTTACGTACACGCTTTCAAAGCAGTATTGGGATAGTGAAGCTGTCATGCCATGCCATGCAGAACGGGTAATCACGTTGGACCATAACTTCAATTTTCAGTACCCAATCTTAAAAATAAAATTTCACAACTTGTTTTGATCTACTTTTTGTCGGTAATATACTCACACATATAAGAGAATATATAGAGAGAGGTTTTGGATCCTATAGTAAATGATCCATATGTGAGAAATAAGAAAAAATATCAATCATTCATTTTTATAAAACAATATTTATATTATTATTATTATCAAGATTTATAAAATATATGCATGCTGCTGGAGAAAGTTATAAGCATGTACATACCTGACTCCTGGTAAGCCCTGTTTGCTTAGCTAGCATTTGCTTGTCCGAGTCCTTAGGGTACCTGCAATATTCCAACACAACCATAACTCATTATATATAAAGCATCGACCAACAAAATCAATTTACATTACTTCTCACACACACACACACACATATATATATAATGAGTATATAATTACAATAAAAAAAAAGAGAGAAATGATAATTACGGATGAAGGAAGTGTTGAAAGAGCCAAGCACGAAGAACGGAAACAGATTTTTCCGGTAAGCCTCTTTGAGGTCGCCATGCATTAGTTTGCATGTGCATCATCCCTAGCTGCTGCTGTTGATCCACAAATTTAAGCCTCGACCCTTGCAATACTTGTTCTTCCTCCTCCTCCTCACCCAAGCTCTTGTGGAAAGCCTTTATTTGTGCAGAGATGGTGGATTTCAGACAGCGGAATTGCTTCAAGATTCTGTTTAGGCCTAAGTGAGTGTAGGTTCCACCCGATCCTCTCCCTGCTGCCTGCTCGAATGCTGATACTATTATTTGCATTTGCTGCTCATATTGTCTGCACCTTTGCTCCACCTGCTTAATTTATATATTAATTACAACCAGAGGCTAAAATATATGATCACATGATCAGAAAATCACTTTTATCTTCATTTGTATGACCACATAAGAAGATCGCTTTTGCATTCATGTTTTTCCTTCACTTTTAAAATTTATTGAGTAAAATTAGGAAATCTAACATCATGTAAGTGTGAGTATTTTTTATCTTTATTTTGAAATTGCGACATATTTTTGTCTTTATTTTATCAAAATACGTAATTTTTTACATTAACCCTCACTAATTTTTTTTTTGAAACAGATATCTCATATACTAAAACTCACAATCCAAAGATATAAGATCACATTAACCCTCACTATTAAGTGATCAATAAGTAATAATTAGATTGAATTTCAGGGTGTACGTGAACGTGTAAGAGTGATGAAGAATAAAATTGTGGGGTTTATAGTATATATTTATGCAGGGAGACAAGGCAATAAATTTTGAAGAGGGGACCATGATATGCCACCAATATTGGCTTAATTAAATGGGCCAAATCCTCATTAATCGAGGCGTACGAGTTTGGTTTGTTTGCTTATATATACTATATATATATACATATATACTTAATTTTCAAAAAAAAAATTGTAGTCGGAGGTTTTGTTAGAGTTAGGATAACTCTGTTTTTCTTATTTTAAATGTTTTGCTTTCTTCTTAAGTGTTCCAGAAATCTGAACGTGTGCTCAAGCTATGAATAAAGTCAAAAGAGAAGAATCTGGAACACCATCCATGGTTGAACGTGGGAAGAAGACTCCATAACTGGTGAACGTGAAATAATGTTGGCGTGATTATCGCAACAGCATATCACAAAAGGAGCAAAACAAGTTGAGGACTTCTCCACCATTCTTGCCACTAATCCACTTCGTGAAGTAGTTGAGAAAATCAAGGAGGAGACGTTGGAGACTTGGTCAAATCATTTTTTAGGAAAGGAAGTTAAGCAGCTGACCAAGTCAATACGTGCTACCTGAATTGTCGCAACAACATTCCAGGAATTTTGCAGCAGCACAACTACTTTCCACATTTCACTCCAAGCATCTCCACTTAATTCTCCATGATCTTCTTGAGCCCATAAATGAAGCCCATTGAGTCCTATATATATGAGAAGGATATCTGGAAGAGGAGACGGACCTTGAGCATAATTGAGAGAGATATCTTTGAGAGGTTCGAGTCTGTGCGAATGTTGTACAAATTGTCAAGGCAACATTTTGTGTAATTTCGTTGTTTAGTGTGTACAGCTTATGAATCTCACATTCTAAAGCTGATATTTTAATGTACCTTTGTAGAGAAGTTTGATAATCTCATTGGCATCTTGTGCTCTTGAGATTGTGTTTTTCATAAGAGTAGTTGATAGGATAGCTAGAGGGATTCTACTGTCTGTAACTACTGTTTTTACTCTTTTAATAAAATATTTTTAGTCGTGAGACTCGCGTGGGTTATCTTATTGAACCCACGCAGAAATATATCTGGTGTGTCTTTTCTTTCATGTGAGTGTGTTTGTTGGTGTTTGCACAACATAACTGGCGATAGTTATCTTGAGTGGATCATTTAGTCTGCTGCTGCGTTAAGTGTTGGTACAACACGTATTTATCAGTTGAGCTACACTTTCAAGTGGTATCAGAGCCTCCACTCGACACACTGAGTGAGGTCCTGGTCCGTATCTCAACTGCTGTTTCAACATGGATCCTAACAACATTGGAACGAGCAGACCACCTATTCTCGATGGATCAAATTACTCCTACTGGAAGACCAGAATACGGGCCCACATCAAATCAATTGATAGGAGAGCATGGGTGTCTGTGGAAAAAGGATGGTCCCCTCCCAAGACCACTGATGCTCAAGGAGATGTTACCCTAACACCTCCTGAGCAGTGGACAAGAGATCAAAGTGATGCTGCCACCTTTGATGACAGAGCTATAAACGCAATTTATTCTTGCGTCGATATGAATATCTTCAAATTGATCAAGAATTCTGCATGTGCAAAAGATGCTTGGGATATTCTTCAAAGGCATTGTGAAGGTGACATAAGTATCAAGGAATCGCGTCTACGTATTCTCACTTCGAAATTCGAAAACTTGCGAATGGAGGAAGATGAGAATATCGACGGCTATACAAGGAGAATACTTGACATTGCCAATGAATGTCAAGATCTCGGTGATCCTCTGAGTAACAATGTACTCGTGTCTAAAGCATTGAGGACGTTACCATCAAGGTTCGATATGAAGGTCACTGCATTGGAAACACAGAAAAATGTTGCTGCAACAGAGTTCATGGATCTCATGAATGCCTTTAAAATGTACGAGATGAACCTGTAGGAGAAGGGACCAGCGAGCAGAAAGAAGGCCATAGCATTGATGGTTGGATCTTCAAGTGAAAGTAGGATCAACGAAATAAGGGACGTAACATATGAGGATGAAATCGAGCTGGAAGAAATCAAAGAAGGAGATGGTGTTGCCCAAATCACACACAAATTTAACTCCATGATAAGAAAGATGAACCAAGGTCAGTATACCCCAAAATCAAGAGAATCTGAGTCCCAGAAGGTCGAGTACCAGCCACCCAAAGGGAGAGAAGCAAATCAGCCGAGAAACTTTCGGAAATCTTTCTCTAATGAAGGATTTAAGCGAGAGAAGCTTGAGATCGACAAAGTCCAGTGTAGAGAATGCAAAGGTTTTGGACATTTTGCAAGGGAATGTGCAAATACCCTGAGACGGCGTGGAAAATCCTATTGAGTTTCCTGGAGTGAAGATGAAGCAGAGTTCTTCTCCAATCTCTATCACTCGAGTGATGATGAGAAAAATGATAAAACTGATGTAACGACAACCGAAAGAGCATTCCACGCCGTGTGTGAAGATGAAAATTCCCTAGGATTTCATCCATGGAAGAAGTCGTTGTCTGACGTTGAGGAAGAGGATGAGGAACCTATGCTGTTCGGCAACAGGTATAACATTAATCCTTACTTTGTTTCTGAGAATGTTACTGCACTTGTTTCTTCAACAGGTGAAGAAGAATCCAGGGATGATGACTAGGAAAGCTATGAGTGTGATGACAAAACCCTTCTTGTGGTCCAATAACTGCAAAAGTTGTATGAAGAACTGCTCTAGAAGTGGAAAAAGCAAGCTAAAGACTTAAAGTCAACTATGAGTGAAAACTCACGACTTAAAGGTGCTGTAGCAAAAATGGAAGTAAGCCTAACTCAAAAAGAGATGGAGTTGCACAAAGTTGTCACGGAACTGCAGAATGCAGAACTTACCATCCAAAAGTGGAACATAGGCACCTACAAACTGGAAGAAATGTTGGGAAAACAACAGTTTGGCACAAAAGAACTAGGCTATCAAGCTGGGACAAGTGGTCAGTCTCATGAGGCAACAACAAATGCGACAACATCTCGCAAATCGTCAAGTAAAAGGAGTAAGGCACAGGTAAGTGATGGTAAGAAGCGTAGGACTTACGTATGTCATTATTGTCTTGTTCCTGGTCATATTAAACCCTACTGCTTTAAAAGATTGAATGATGCTAACATGTTATTCCAACAATCAGCACAATACAGGAAGGTAAGTAAAGTCCCTAAACAGATTTGGGTCAGAAAAGAAAAGGTAAATTGTCTTGTGGTATACACTGCATTGCGGACTAGTACCTTGGGATCATGGTACTTTGACAGCGGTTGTTCCCGCCACATGACAGGTAACAAAGAATTTTTATCTAACTATGAATCCTATGAAGGTGGAAATGTGTCTTTTGGAGGAGGCTCAAAAGGTAAAATAGTTGGTAAAGGGTATTTAAATGTTCCAGGTTTACCCATTCTCCTAAATGTTTTTCATGTTCAAGGACTCATGACAAATCTCATTAGTATAAGTCAATTATGTGATGATGATTTGCATGTTAGAGAAGCATGTGAGGTGTATGATGAACATAATGCATGTATCATGAAAGGTCAAAGGTTTAATGATAACTGTTACATGGCCAATGAACCAAAGTGCAGTAAGACACAAAGTGATGATACATTGTTATGGCACCAATGGTCAGAACATACTGACTTTATGAACTTTGACAGGTTGACTAAGGTGAGTGCAGTAAGAAAACTACTAAAGTTAATCAAAGACGATGTTGGAGAGGATGTCGGCCCAACACTCTACAGATCGATGATCGAGAGCTTTTGTCGTCTTATGTTCACATGCCCAAATTTAATGTCCAGTGCCTATCAGGTAAAGCCTAGGATGTTCTACCTTAAGGCAATTGAGCGTGTTATCAGGTATGTTGCAAGAACAATTGATCATGGGATATTATTTTCTAAAGACACTAGTATGAGTTTGGTATGGTCTAGTGACTATGGTGTCGATAATGATGATTTCTCTAGGTTCACTTGGACATTTTTCTTGCGTGAAAAATCCCCTGATATATTTGATGTTTTCAAAACACTATTTTCTCGCGTTGCTAACATGTTCAATGTTGCAGCAGCAAGTTGTTGCACACAATTGTTGTGGTTAAAACAAATATTGAGTGACTACGGAGTTGAGAGTAATAGCCTTGTCATATACTGCGACAACATCAGTGCCATCAACATATCCAAAAATCATGTCCAACACTCTAGAACCAAGCACATTGACATTGGGCACCACTTTATTAGAGATTTGGTTGAGCAAGAGGTTTTGAGGTTGGAATACGTGAAAACCGAAAAGCAAATTGCTGATATTTTTACAAAATCTTTAGACCATGAGAAATTCGTAAATTTATGAAAATCACTTGATCTATGTGTTTTTTAAAAAACCCCTATCTCCTGATGTTTGTTGCATTGTTGTTTCAACAGAATCTTATTTTATGAAATGCAACTGATTGTGTGACTCTAATTGTTGTTACAGCACATTCCCCCGCAGAGGCTTGGCATTGCATGTCTATATATATACATATCTATGTTAAAAGTGTGGGATAGACTAAAGTAGTTTTGGGGGCACGGCGTTCGCTGCGACGATGCTACCTTACCAAATAGTCTAAACTGCGACTGCTTTCAAGGGTGAAGAAGAGGTGCACGGCGTTCGCTGCGACGAGGCATTTTCATCAAACACCCTTGAATTCTTGTAGTTCCGCACTCTTGCATGAAATCACTGATAAGTCAAGCTGATGTTGGGTGGATGCTGGCGCAAAATACGAGTCCTGAATATGTGAAAAATCGTGAAAAAGGGGTAAAACTTTTTTATACTTATTTTTATTATTTATTGGTCTTTGTTTGTTGGTTTTTACGAAATCTTAGCCCCTCTATCTTTTGAAAAACCGACTATCTATTTTAGTGGATGCCATAAAGTGTGTTTGGGTACTCAGTGTATTTTTATTGTGTGCTATGGTAACTGCCATCTCAACACATATGTTTTTCTCTTCAATACCTCCACTAACAGCTGAAAGTAAAACCCCTACCTATCCCTCACCTCACGTCAGCACCTCCCTCGAGGAGAAATGTCAGATATAGGGGGAGATTGAAGTGATGAGGAGAAGTTTACACTTAGGGGGAGTGTGATGCTCTTGAGTTTTAATTGCCATAGAGGTCTCATGAAGAAGACACCCTCGAAGGGAGAGATTGATGCGGTTGTTGACTGAACAGGAGTTGTGCTATTGACTTTCATCTTTCTTCACAAAAAGGGGGAGTCAAGAAGAATAAGAATAAGAGATGGAGTTGGTGCTAAAATTGCTACGGGCAATGTTGCTGTAACACATATGTGTTATTTTGATGTCATGCTACTGTGTCTATTATGAAGTGCATGTTTACAGGGGGAGCACTAAGCAGCGTGCTGCAAAAATTGTTGCACTAACAAGGATCAAACATCTGAGCACACATCTAGTTTTGTGAAGAAAGCAAAAAGGGGGAGAATGTTAGAGTTAGGATAACTCTGTTTTTCTTATTTTAAATGTTTTGCTTTCTTCTTAAGTGTTCCAGAAATCTGAACGTGTGCTCAAGGTATGAATAAAGTCAAAAGAGAAGAATCCGGAACACCATCCATGGTTGAACGTGGGAAGAAGACTCCATAACTGGTGAACGTGAAATAATGTTGGCGTGATTATCGCAACAGCATATCACAAAAGGAGCAAAACAAGTTGAGGACTTCTCCACCATTCTTGCCACTAATCCACTTCGTGAAGTAGTTGAGAAAATCAAGGAGGAGACGTTGGAGACTTGGTCAAATTATTTTTTAGGAAATGAAGTTAAGCAGCTGACCAAGTCAATACGTGCTACCTGAATTGTCGCAACAACATTCCAGGAATTTTGCAGCAGCACAACTACTTTCCACATTTCATTCCAAGCATCTCCACTTAATTCTCCATGATCTTCTAGAGCCCATAAATGAAGCCCATTGAGTTCTATATATATGAGAAGGATATCTGGAAGAGGAGACGGACCTTGAGCATAATTGAGAGAGATATCTTTGAGAGGTTCGAGTTTGTGCGAATGTTGTACAAATTGTCAAGGCAAAATTTTGTGTAATTTCGTTGTTTAGTGTGTACAGCTTATGAATCTCACATTCTAAAGATGATATTTTAATGTACCTTTGTAGAGAAGTTTAATCTCATTGGCATCTTGTGCTCTTGAGATTGTGTTTTTCATAAGAGTAGTTGATAGGATAGCTAGAGGGATTCTACTGTCTGTAACTACTGTTTTTACTCTTTTAATAAAATATTTTTAGTCGTGAGACTCGCGTGGGTTATCTTATTGAACCCACGCAGAAATATATCTGGTGTGTCTTTTCTTTCGCGTGAGTGTGTTTGTTGGTGTTTGCACAACATAACTGGCGATAGTTATCTTGAGTGGATCATTTAGATCTGCTTCTGCGTTAAGTGTTGGTACAACACGTATTTATCAGTTGAGCTACACTTTCAGCTTTTATTATCTTTAATGAATTAATGGGAGTCACTCACACACACTGCCAAAGATAATGGTTTTTGGGTTTTAATTTGCACAAAATTAATGTTGAAGCTTCATTAGGTTACTCAATAATGACATTTTGAGAAAATATGAAGATTGAAAATAAATATATAGGAGTTGGTGAATTGAATAATAAATAAAGGAGACATAAAGATTGGTGAAAATAGATAAGAAATTACACCATACCTCTTCCAACATGCTACGTAGCTTAGCTTTCTTCATTTGAATTTCTTGCTTCTGAGCTGTACTCAGATAGGCGGCGGCGGCGGTGGCGGTGCCTTTGTTAGTAATTTGAGAGCCTTTGATATGTTTGGGCTTATGGGGACGGTGGTTTCCGACATTGACCACTTCTTCTAGAAGCTCCTGCGCAGTTCTGAGGTACTTGGAGCCCATGATTGCGGACGAGCAGTTCTTCGCCGGAAAATCAAGATCGACGGTGATCAGCGGTGTTTGGTGGTGGGCTGAGAGGCTGAGCGAGAGGCCTCGCGACGGCGGGTGTTGATCCTCCAATTCCCACGCGCTGTAGTGGTGTCTTGGATCGTGCGGGAAGTGGTGGGGCTGAGGCGGCGGCGGCGCGTGGGGGAAAATGGCGGCGGATGAGGTGGAATTCAAGAAAAGCATGCTATGATCAGACTAGCCTACGTAATTAGGGTTGATGGGATGAAGTGTTTGAAGGCCATCATCACCCTCCATTTCTGGGCTACCTTGGTAGTACATAGTTATGGATTTAATTTATTTATATATACTGCATCAAATTATCCACTTTTTTCAAGAAAATTAATTATTAGGAATTTGACTTTTTTTTCGAGACATCCATAGGTGGAGGAGACCTGAAGAAAACAAACCCACCCATATGCAGGAGATCATATCAGTTTGAAGATATATAATAAAAACTTAAACCAATATTAATTACTTATGATAAAATTAAGAATTAAGTGAAATTTAGTACATGAGATGGAATCTAAATACTAAATAAATAGATGGAAAGAGACAAGAGAAAGATGAAAGGGGAAAGGAACAAGGAAGGAGTAAGAAAAAGAGGATAGTTAGCATCTAAGAATAGATAGAAATAAGAATTAAAGTATATATGTTGATAAGTAATTAAACTCACATATGTATGTATGTCTAAACTGGGGAGGAACAGTTGGGTCTCTCTCTCTTGTCAGTCTCAATTTCTGTTGCAGATTCAATGATCGAAGTCCAACGCACTTTCTCTTTCTCTATCCATATATCTTTACAAGAAAGAAAGAAAGAAAGAAATTAAAAGAGCTCGAGAAGAGTGAAAGAGAGGGTAACGTACGTAGATATATAGTGAAATGTTTTGTGGTGATGCTGATATTTTCTTCACTTCAATTCTCATCAGATAGAATAACGTAACATGCTAATAATTGAGAGGCCTACAACATTCTCTACTATATCAATTTTTACATCTACAACATTTATTTATTAATTTATACACACATGTTACATATATATGTTTAAGGGTGGGTTTAAATCCCGCCACATCTTTTTTTTTTTAATTTGATTGGGAAATTCCAAAATGAAAATATATATTTTTTGTATTGTGAAAAAGAAAACAAACTCATTTCAATTATTGCGGAGTAGTAGTGTTGCTTATATTATTGGGATAAGGAGCAAATAACTCCCCAAGGTTTTGGGAAAAAGAGCAAAAAGGCCCCTATGGTTTGTTTGTAGGCAAAACCAACCTTTGATTAAGTTTTCAAGAGCAAATTAGTCCAAAATATTTTAATTTAATATAAAATTAAAATAAAAAGTATTCTTTTTTGTAAAAATAGATGAAAATGCCCAACATTGGGAAAAGGCCCAAAATTGGTATTTTAATCGCTCCTTATCCAGCAAGCGACATACGTGAGGATTTGGAGAAACTTAAACCAGAAATTGCTGAAAAGATGAGATGGATTCATATCGGGGCAATTCAACTGGTTCTCAAATCCACGATGTTCACAGGAATTGATGCTCCAATCGACATAGCCATATGTGATAGGAGAATCAGAAACCTACAAGATTCGGTGATGGGAACCATCACGGGGAATCTTTGTGCAGGCCAAGTTGTGGGGATTGTATATCCTAAAATTGCATACAATCTCAACGACTCGGGTTTCAGTAAAGCTCTGACGCTATATCAGGACTTCAAAAGGAAGGAGTTATTGGATGAGGGAAATACACCTTATTCGATAACATATCAGATTTCATATGCACTTTCCAACTCCCATCATACGGAGTTATTCTTGGGAAAGCCTTTTATCGAAATACCTGATATCTTCAAGAAGGTGACTACAGCAATTGGTCCCGATAGAATGGAGATTCCACAAAGGAGGGAGGTCAACATTCGAATTCAAGAGAGGCCAGTCATAAGACATGATCAAAGTCTTAAGATAAGCTCAGGGAGACTATCCTTCCAAGGAGATAGAATTATATCTCAACCCCTTGGGAGGAAACTTATCCAAGAAAGTCAGCCCCAATTCCTAGGGAATCCTCAAGTTTCAGTCAATCTGAAATGTCCAGAGGGATGGAGAGGGATGACAACTAGATTTGATGCTACAAGATGGGAAAATAATTTTCCATGTAGTGTCTTATATTATCTCCAGCAGCCGGAGGTTAACCATTACAATGGAACCCTTGACCTAGGGGGTTTTATAGTAGAGGTTAAAGGCAGAGCAGGACGAGAAGATGTTTTGATTCTAGGGCGGGATTTTTTGGAAAGATTCAAGCCCTGGAAACCGATGGACCAAGGGATGATGATTACGATAGAAGAAAGACGACTCCTAATCGTATGACAAGCCCTTTCTCGATTTACATTCCAGTGGGAGTGTTATATGAACAATATAAGGCAGAATATTTCTCGGCCTATATTGATTCAGGTGCAGGAATATGCACAGCAAGGAGAGGAATTTTCCCAGCAGAAGTTGAGGATACTTTACCTCAAATTGCTGGCAGAGATTTCTCTAAAAGAATTTTACTCTTGTCCAAAGGAGTAAAAGAAGTGGAAATACTAATTGGAGGCGCGGGTCAAACACCTTGGTATAAGGTTAAGACTCCACCAATTTATTTCCATGATACGGGAGCTGATGTTCTGTTAGGAAATAATTTCCTACAGATGTTCAAGAGATACACGCAGGACAATGAGCAAAGAAGATTAGTGTTCACAACAAATTGTGACCATAAAATCATTGTTCAGAGGCTAAGGAAGGCATTCAATCGCCAGATACCAATAGCTTTTCGCAGCAAACGTGGTGATATGAATAATGAAGGCAAACTTCGTCACCCAAAGATGAAAGATCAAAGGAGGTTCAGCGAAGCAGTGCTTAGCTGTATCCGGGAGGATGATCTTCATGAAGAGGAAATACAAATCCTTAAGGCAGCTTTGATTTCTAACAAAGAAGTTAAGGTTGAAATGCAGGTGTCTCTTGCGGATGTCAAAAGGAAGATCTCAAGATGCTACAATGAGAATCCTTTGGCATGGTGGGAAAAGAACCAACTCAAAGCAACCTTAAAGGTGAAACCGGAGAGGAGGCACGAGTTTGTTAGGTTCAGACCAATCCTGATGAACGTAATAGATCAGAAGGATATGAGAGCTATTATCAAGGAACATCTTGATATGAAGTTGATCGAACCGGCCAGTTCGCCTTACAGTAGCCCAGGGTTTCTGGTAAGGAATCATGGTGAGATCAAAAGAGGTAAACCTAGACTTGTCATTAATTATAAAGGGATTAATGATATTCTAGAGTTTGATGGATATTTTATTCCAAGTAGAGATCACCTTATTAACTGCATTCGTAATGCTAAGGTCTTCTCCAAGTTTGATTGCAAGTCAGGTTTCTACCAGATTCGCATGGATGAAGAAAGCAAGAAACTGACAGCTTTCTCTACACCACAAGGGCATTTCGTTTGGAATGTAATGCCAATGGGGTTAGCTAATGCTCCCCAGATCTTTCAGAGGAAGATGGATAATCTTTTTAAAGATTATTTTTCTTTTATGTTTGTCTATATTGATGATATACTAATAACATCAAAAGATATGGATGAACATATTACACATCTGGAAATCTTTGCAGATGCTTGTTACAAGGAAGGATTAGTGCTGTCTGAAAAGAAAGCAGTAATTGCTACCCGGAAAATGGAATTTTTGGGTATTGAGATCGATGAGTCTGGGATAATTTTGCAGGATCATATTGTGCAAAAGGTCCAGGATTTTCCAGAAACATTGAAAGAGAAGAAACAACTTCAGAGTTTTCTGGGAGTTGTTAATTTCGCGGGGATGTTTATTAAGGATCTGGCGAAACATAGGAAGGTCTTTAGCAATTTGCTAAAGAAAGATGTTCCGTTTATATGGACGGAAGATCATCGACAAGGGATGAAAAAGCTAAAGGAGGAATGTAAAAATCTCCCAAAGCTTTCAATTCCACAGGATGAGGATGATCTGATCCTCTATACAGATGCAAGTGATTATTGGTGGGCAGCGGTCCTAATAAAAATCACTCCGAATGGGGAGGAACCGTGTAGATATTGCAGCGGTTTGTTCGCAGAAAACGAGCTCATCAGATGGCATATCAACGAAAAGGAATTCTTTGCAGTAGTGAAGGCCTTCAAGAAATGGCCTTTATTTCTATTAGCCAAGAAATTTACTTTAAAAGTTGATAATACACAAGTTAAAGCTTTCTTGAAAAATAAAATAGAATCTAAGCCTGAGAAGGCTAGATTACTCAGATGACAAGCTTTATGTCAATATTATGTTTATGATATTGTCGTAGTAAAATCTCATGAGAATATTCTTGCAGATTTTCTAACGAGAGATGGAGCCAGCTGAGATCAGTTCCATCATCCTAGCCCAGAGGCATCTCCGAGAAAACTTGGAAATGCTTTTGGAAGAATGGGAAGAGTGCACTCTCCATGCTGACCAAATGGGGAAATTGCAAAATGCCGATAAGACGAAAGTCTCCGGTAGGATACGAGCCAGTCTACTGACCTATACTCAGTTAGGGTCGGCATTGGAAAAGCCAATCTTGCGGGCTTCCAGAAAACCTCTGGAGAAAGCAGAGTTTCGTGTTCCGGCACCTAAACCGGTAGAAGGGGATTCAAATACCCCTCGAGCGAGTTCTAAGTCAGTGGAGTCTGAACCACTGGCCCAAGAAAAAGATGATGCAAAGGCTTCACCGCCTGAACCATCATGTCAACCCTCCACCTCTGGGGAAAAAGAGGGAGAGATTAGTCTCAGGCCATTGACAGGCAAATCTGAGATTAATATTAATAGAATTAATTTTTCCTCCTTTGAACAGGTCTACCAGGCGAGGTGGGAGAAATTACTCACAAGAATGGATATCAATCCTAATACTAGTAGGATTGATGTCTCTGGAAAATATCCAAGGGTTTGGATGATGCCAGGATCTAAACCCCAGGATGTCAAGCAATGGTATGAATTTGGGGCACTCGCCTCGGTTTATACTATGTCTCCATCGTTTCCAGAAATCTCAAGTCTGCCGCGATGGATTCAAGAAGCAGTGCACGAAACCTGGGCAAATAACGAATCACTTTGCCGAGGTGACACTTTGGAGCTATATTTCATTAGTGCAGCTCCAGAGCCAGCAGGAAAAGGGAATCATGAGGCCTTTCACTATATAAGGCTCAGACGACCAAGGATGGATGTCTTCAACCAAGTTAAGACGCCACCCAACGAGGTACCTATGATCGCCGCCATTTCTGAAGATCAAATCACAACCAGGCGAGCATGGGGATTATGGGTCTGTCTCACAGAGATGGACAAAGTCAAGTTTCCATTTAAGTTCTTCCAGAACTCAGCAAATGGAACCTTCCTGTTAAATACTATGACAGGAAAATCAACCAGGTTCGCAGAAGAGGCGTTCGAAAGGAAAAGGACTCTTCTATGGGAAAACAAGTTGGCGATGAGTAAGGAAACCCATCGCAAGTTTTGCAACATGGCTCATGTTGGCCATTGGGAATCTCGAATTTGTTCAGATTGCTCGGCCCAGCGTGAACCAGAGTTCGGAAAAGGCTTCTTACCTAAACAAGATAAGAAGAAGTTCCGAGCCAACGAGTATGAGGAGAAGAGGACTCCTCCAAAAGGAAAAGCTCTAAAGGGCCCTCCAAAAAAGACAGATGGCCGACAGAAATAAAGAGGCCATGTGAAGAAAATAAAGAAGATGCTTTCGGTAAAAGAAAGCATCTAGAAAAGCAGCACCCACCAAGAAGAAAACGACAACGGGGGGTGAAAGAAAAAGACGTCCCACTATAAAAGAATCGTCGGTGGGATAAAATTAAAAAAGATGGACCACTAATTCAAAGAAGGGGTCCAACCACTAAGAAATGTTTGCGTCGGCAGTCTTATCTGGACCCAGCTTCACGTGAAGAAGGATCTTTCCAAAGATAAGGATCCAAGGCAATAATGAAGAGAAGAGAAGGCTTCCAACCTTCTATATAAACCAGCATTTGGAGAGAGTGAGGGATATCGAAAATTCTCCTGACTTCTCTCCAACAATAAAATCTGTATTCCTTTTAGTTTATGCGAAGAGTTCTTATTTCCGCTACCATAGGTAGCTAAACAAGTTAGTCTCCTCCCTAAAGGAGATCTAATTAGTATGTAATATATATCTATAATTCCTTAATAAGATTTGGGCTTTTGTTCATCCTCTTCTAGATTTATATTTTCTTTATTTATACCAACAAAATACTTATACGCCCCGGGTAGGAAACGAACGTGGGCTGTGCTGTGAGCCGTTGAAGGAGTCCGTGTCTGGAATCCATAAGGTGCTCCTGGTGGTTGGACGAGGTCCCTAAAACTTCCGGTGGATACGACCCGACGGCTTATTGGTCAAAGAAGGTATAATTAGTTGGTATTAATACTGAATTTATTTATACGGAAGTGTGATGGGCCTGATAGTAATGCATGTGTTATTACCATTCTGAAGTTTTTGATCGTGAAATAATGGGTAGAAGGGTAAGAACACTTTAATTGGGTATTTTCATGTAATTTTACAAGATAAAATAATTTTAAAAAGGGACTAATTTGTACCTCAAAGGCTTGAAAGAGGGTATGTTTGCACCAAAATTAAGAATAAGGGGGTATTTGCCTTTTTCCACAAACATTAAGGGGTAATTTGCCCCTTGTCTCTATATTATTTGTGAGTGAAATGTGAAGAATATAAAAACCTAAAACTGTTTAATTACTTGTCCTCTTACATGTGACCTTCCATCAACTAACTATATGGTCTAATTAATTGGGACATACGGGACGGGATCACTATTGAAAATAAGATTAAATTAAAGGTTGACTTTATAACACGAAATTAACTATTTCCAATATGTTGGGTCGACACTGTATTTTAGAAATGGGTACTAAACATGATATGATGTATATATAGTATAAAGACTTGGGCATGCAGGGGTCAAAGCCCAGTTTCTCTAAACTAAAGAATTAGGATAAATTAATATTCACAAATTAAATTTTCAATTATTTTTTTACTTTTTGTTCTTTTAGCCATAAATTTATCCTCTCAAGAGCCAAGAGGTGGTTAATAGTATTTTCACTTTTTAAGTCTTTCATTCTCTACAAATTAAAAATATACTACCTTCATTCACCAATTTAAGATTTGTTACATTTTCATCCGCTACGTATTTTAAAACAGTGCTTTGATTTTGGGTAGAAGAATGTAATTAGTGGAGTTTGAGTCTTATTTGTTATTCTCATATAATTGAAATATGTTTGCTATAAAAAGAAAGTTTAAAGTGTAATTACAAACATTGATAGACCAACCGAAAAAGAAATATGTAACAAACATTGATGGACGAAGGGAGTAATATTTTTCTTATTCCACCACACATATGAAGGGATAGGATTACTATTTCAAATTTGAAATAATATTTTTTTTTTTTGAAGTGGGTGGAGAAAATTGATTGAAATATAATTTAGAAAGTAAAATTAAATTAATAAAAAAGAAAAATTTAAAAGAGTTAGATATCTTAATTATCGATAACATACATTTATTCCTAAAAGAAAGTAGAACCTTATCATACAAACAACCTTATTAAAACGAAAAGGATAGAAACAATGTCATTAAAAAAATAAAATTTGTTCAACATTTTAATACACTAGAAACATATTTACTTGGGGGAACCTGAAAATCTTTCTATGTATTGATCATGCTAAATTAGCTTGCTCGACAAAAGGTGCATTTGTATACAATAATGAGATTGTAGCGGGTATAATTTAATGGTAAAAGTGTGATTCGTTCTATTAACCCTTAATAGCCTGTCTTGAAAACATGAATTTGGGTAAGAGAGAAGAAGAAGAGAAGAAGAAAACAATATCGCCTGCTGATTTGGGTAAACAAAAGAGGTAATGCTAAATTTAAACCCGTAGTTTCAAAGAATAATGTGTTATGAGTTTGATGAGCTAAAACCCTGTCGTGAAAATATGAATTTTTCTAAAAACTCTGTCGTTATTTTTGCAAACACGACCTGTTTACATTCAAACGTCCAGGTTTTATCATTTATACAAACTGTGACGACAGAATTTTCATGATATAGCATGTACATAACATAAAAAGTTGACAAAAAAAAAACATAAAATCCAGTTGTTAAAAACAAAAACCCGGTCATGGTATGACCGGGTTTAAGTTTTCGCGGCCGGGTTTTATGATTGGTGATAGATATTGCGACCGGATTTTTATGTTTTGGTATTTTGATTATATTATGATTCCAAATATGTAATTTATTGTTCAGATGGACGGATGGAAGTACATAAACATAAGGTACAATGGGTTTTGGGAAGACAATGCGTACGTTGGCGGTAACGAATAGTCCACTCCTGTTACCATAGATAGACCCTGCTCGGATTGAAGATTTGAGGTACAATATACGACATATGCTGCATGATATTGGGATGAGTACAAATTTTGAGATTTACCGGATATCTTCGTATGATGGTAGTAAATGTCGCATTTGTAATGATGATTCTTTCAATCTTTTGATTTACAATGAGTGAAGTCTAGTGGTGTATGTGGATATTACTAACAAGACACTTGATGTGGGATCTTCGAGTAGAGGTTCGGATTTCATGGGGACGTCGGCCTATAATACGCAGCACTATAATACTCAAAATGAAGATGGAGGTGAGTTTGTTAATCAGACGGCGGTAGTAGATTGGTTTGGTGACATTAATATCGAACAAGTTCCGTCTGGTTCATGGCGGGCATGGCCGCAATCTCCTATACGAGCTCTTGAGAATGAAGATGATGCTCCGTCTGGTTCGGTGCATAGAGATTGTGAAGATGATGACATCGACGAAATTAATTCGGCAGAGTCAGAACCTGATGCATCAGATACAGATTCCGAGGAGAATATAAGGAAGTTTACTTTTGCTGATTGTGCTGCATGGATACGACAACATGGTGATTTTGCTAGATTGATAGAAATGACGCATCCAACGCCAAACTGGCAGGTTGATGAAGAAGAAGAATTGGATCTAGATGAATTGAAAAAAATTGGTTGGTGCTTGTGATTTCGTTGACAGATAGAGCTTCACTCGTGGCATGTGAATAAGACCTAAGCCAATTATCAGATTTAGAAAAAGGTGCCGTATAAGACACGGAGGATCAATTGATAGTTGATGTCGGCATGCGGCACATGGAACGAGGCGTGCTATATCGAACATATAAGTCTGATAATACTCGATTAGTGCTTTTTTGTTCACTTCCTGAGAAGAAATGCACTTTCGAGCTCCGTGCATCTGGATCGGGTGATGATAAAAATCAGTCTTGGAGAGTCTACAAGTTTACTGATAAGCATACATGCACCATGGCATTTGACTACGTTCCTCCAACAAGAGTTCACTCAAAGATTGTGGCTACGTACTTTGCGAAGAAGATTCATCGTGATTTTCAGATAATTAAACCGAAGGGGATGATACAAGAGTTGCACGAAGAGTTTGGAATTCATATTAAATACGATTTAGCGATGCGAGCACGACAAATGGTTGTTGAGATGATCTATGGTGGGTATGATAAGTCATTTCAGATGTTGCCAGGGGTACCTGTACATGCTTGAGAGAACAAATCCGGGAACGATTATTGATTTAGATGTCGGTTATGACGATAGATTCCAGCATGTATTTGTTGTGCTCGGAGCATCTCGTCTCGCCTTTCCATTATTGATGAGGCCCGTCATAGTTGTGGATGGAACGCATTTAAAAGGTAGGAACAAGAGCATATTGTTCGTAGCAGTGATAAAAGATGGAAACGGGGGTGTTTACGTGTTGGTCAAATAGTGAATGACGTGAGTTGGACTTGGTTTCTGCAGCGTCTTAGAAGTGCGTACGGTTGTCCACCGCAAACATTAATAGTATCAGATGCCCACAAGTACATAGCAAATGCTATACAGATAGTATTTCCGGAGGCAACTCACGGTTTGTGCTACTTTCATCTCATGGGAAAGATGAAACAATGGGGAAAGCATATCATATCGCTGTATCAGAGAGCAGCATATACATATCATCCAGTAGAATTTCAAAAAAGAATGTTCCAGATTGCTGCTGCTAAACGAGAGGCGTATGAAAAGTTGTTGCGTGTAGGTCCTGAGAAGTGGACTCTTTCACAGTGTCCCGTTAGTCGTTATAGCACGCTTACGTCTAACGCTATAGAGTCATTGAACAACATATTGTTATAGGCTCGAAGATTGCCGATATGTTCCATGCTTGAATCAATAAGGATATCTATTAAGGAATGGTTCAAAAAAAGGAAGACGGCGGCTGTGCGTATTCTAGATATTTTTACTGAACAAGCATCTTTGAAACTCGAAATACAACGGGAGAAATCCAGGACATACACTGCACAACATGTCAAGGATGAGGTGTACACTATTTTCATAGTGAGCAATCCACAACCTCATATGGTCGATCTTGCATCTAGGACTTGCACGTGCCGAGAATTTCAAATGGACGGTATTTCGTGTTCACACGCCATCGTTGTAATAAGGTATGTAGTTTACACATTTAAATTTTGCTAGTTCATTACAAACAATTGATTATATTATTCACTATTAATACAGGAAAAATTCAAAACCTGTATCTGAATATGTGAGTCATTATTACACTCGAGAAGCACTGATTCAAATATATGCTGGCTCCATTATGACCGTGCCTCATCGAGATAATTGGATGCTTCCAATTGGAATAGCTACAAGAGTTGTATTACCTCCAGTTGTTATCCGATTGTCGGGTAGACCTAGGATGACTAGAGCTCGAGCAGGTGGTGAAAGAGCACGTCAACAAACTGGTGAAGCAGAGAGTAGTGTGCCTCGTCGAAGAAAATGCAGTAATTATCGTCAATTTGGTCATAGGCGCCCAAAATGTCCTCTGCTAGTTGACGAGGTTGAGTCAAATTCAGACTGATTTTTTCAGTAATGTAATGTTCACAACTTGTTCAATGTAATGTAATGTTTGCTACTCGTTGACGAGGTTGATTCAAATTCAGTAATGTAATGTTTGTTGAATATTTATGTAATATGTTTGTTGAATCTTTATGTAATATGCTTGTTGAATATTTATGTAATGCTTGTAACTTAATAATATGATATTAATAATAAGAATAAGTTTAAGTTTCAAATAGGAAAAATATTTAGTAATTACAATAAAACGATCCTATAGTTCGTCACAAATAGAGAAACACATAATCGCTATATGGTTTCGAAATTCAGAAACTTTGGATTGAGCATATGGGAGCTTCGATTTGCCACTGATGAATCGCTCGATTGCCATCAGTGCTAGCGGGCCGCTGTTAAGCAAGTGGTCGTTTTGTTTACCCTGCTTGAACTGTCTGTTCTTCAGGAGCACACAAAATTGCAGGGGGTTGGTTCTCATGAGAACTACAGTATTCTGATGCCAGAACCCTGCATCGAGCAACAGCTTCCAAAACATGTCTGTGATATACAAGAGGTGCTCGATCTTCGCCATTTGTGCACTCTCTGAGCTCGTATACCAGGATGAGTCATAGAGATATGCTATCCAATCAATCAAGCAAACTCTAACAACGACCCACTGATGGTCCAAACAACAAGGTATGATAATCTATGCAAAAAAAACATATTATTAAATAACGACATATTAAATTAAGGAGTAGAAATATAAAATACTTACATCAGCAGCTCCCCACCAAGGCACTGATGATGCCGCCTGATTCACACATATCACGTGGCCCGTCAAGTAGTCAGACATCGTAAAGTTCTCAATCACGTTACGTAGTTCAGGTGGATTCCGCACACTTTGAACGTTAGTGTACTTCAAGTGGCGGTAGGTGTTCAGTAAGCTCACCTGCATACACATTAATATAATTAGAAATTATAAGTTAGAAAATAATATAACATGTGAATTAATTATAATTTCATCTTACAAAAAAATCAGAGGTCACCAGGATGGTGTTTCTCGCTGAAACACCTACAGACACGCCCTCCCGAGCATTCAACCTACGCCTCAGATAGAAGAGATAGAGATCCAAATACTACATGAAACATATTTCAAATAAAATTAGAAGTAATTAACTGATGGTTGTGTGTGCTGTAAATAACAATTAATCTTACATACCTCGGCCTCTACATGCATAAACTGGTTCTGTATGTTGTTGAATTGAAGAGCCTCCATAACGTACCCGGTCTTAGAAATCCGTGCTTATGCGTTCGATCCTCATGCAAGAAAATTGAGATATCTCAATTGAAGATCTCGAGGAATGGGAGGTAACCCATCGGATCTACGCTCTGCAGTGTACAGACTCTGTAAAACTGCGGCCTGCACACGAGTGCGAGCAGATTTTGCAGGCATCTGATCATAATGGTGACCCGGATCATAAAGCTAAGGCAGATCTACCATTGAAAGAGGTGTGGCCTGTATTGAAAAGATCTCCTCAACGTCACTATCCGACCTCTCGGTGCGTTCAAAAGCTGATGATCCCGGCATATCAAAATGGTCGTCGTCCGCTGAAGAATGTCCGATCTCATGCACCGAATGACGGGCTACAGAATATGAACTGTGCTGGCTCTCTCGGAGGGGATGACACCGGTGGCGATGGAGCTCTAGGAGAAGATGGAGCTCTCGGAGGAGATGGATCTCTCGGTGGAGATGGAACTGGAGCAGGAGATGGCCTACGATGTGGAGAATAGGTCGGACTATGTCGTGATACTGAGCATCGAAATGAGTCTTTGAACTCGTCGAACCACTTCTTCAGAATTGGCAATAACTTCTTGTGTGATTTCTCAACCGCCCTTTCTGCGGCCGACTCTACAATCCGCTCTATCTGATCAGGGGTAATCGTGTATGATCCATGACCACCTCTATTCCCGCCAGAGCTACTACTAGAAGAGGAGGATGACGGCGGCCTAACCCGTTTTCCATCGTCTCGGCGCCTATGAGTTGACGAAGAAGGCCCGTTCGGATCTAGATAATAATGTGGTGATGGGATCTCCCTCCGTGCACGTGTCACTAGTGGGTCAACGTGAACTCCCTCTGTGTAACACCCTAATCTTATATGACTTTAATTTATAAATATTTAATGCGGAAATAATATTTAATAAATAATAAAATATAAATAAGTGAAATAAAATTTTATTTATTTATTTATTTAATGACTTAGTAAAAATAAAATCTTTAAACTTAAAATAGTAGTAAATTGAAATAAACTAACAAATCCCTTTTAAAATAACCATAATTGACTTAAGCATAATAATATAGTTTTGCAAGTCAATCAAAATACACATACTTTCAAAGTCTAGCATTCCTTGCAAAAGTACTTAAGATAGAAATGCATAACAAAAGTACTTAAGATATAAGTGCATAAAGTTTTTCTTAAATATCATGATACGTCATTCGACTTCTCACGCGCCTTCGAGCTCATGTACCTGAAATGTTAATGTGGGGAATGAGCATACAAAAGTATACTCAGTGTGTGATATTATGCAAGAGTTGTCCACGTTAATAAAACAGTAAACACATATGGCCATATAACATAGACTTGATTTCGCACGGTGGCATACCAAGGACTGTGACGTCCTGGACCCATTTGGCGGGCCCCTGGCGACATAACATAGAGTGAGAGCAACTTGAGGCAACTTTGAATAACGGTCTTGCTACTCACCAACATAGTTTCATATTAACACATATGGCCAACACATAATATTAAAATGGACAACGGTAATCAACGGCATAACTTAAATAAATCACCACACCTTAAACCTTGAACTTGAAATAGATTCGAGCAATTAAAACCACGTCAAAGCCTTAGCCGCACCACACCTAGTTACATATTTATCACAATAATTTATAAGGTCTAAAATATTTATTCAAAACCTTAATATCTATAACCATACTTTAAACTAGTAAACTGTTTATATTATATATATAATTATAATTAAAATTTAGAAAAGGTTTTTATTTTAATTCATTACCTATGATGAATAAAGGCTTTAAGCCACCAATTTAACCAAAAGTAAACGGCCCAAATCATTTATTTAAGGTCCATAAATTTAATTAAGCAAACACCATTAAATAAATAAAGCCCAACATTAATTCAATAATAAGTTAAGTTTATTTAAAAACCAACCAAGTTTTAGATAGCCCATTTACTTAATTAAATAAGAGGCCCTCTACTTAATCTAATTATGGCCCAAGAGTAGAATTCAACTAATGAGTTTAGGAGAAAGAAGTACAAGTCCTAATTTCTCCATCCCTACACTTTACACCTCCAACTCACCCACTGTAAGCCTCTCTTTCTCTTTTTTTTTTCTTCTTCACTCGTTTCTTCTAATTTTCTTTTCTTGTTAACAATTTCACCCTCTTTTCTTACCCCTGCTAAGAAGTCAGATGCATTGGACAAGACGAGCCACCATTGGCCGCCGTCAAACCTCTTCCCTACTCTTATTTTCTCTCGACCGAGCAGTAGCTCGAAGGCCACGAAGAAAATTATGCCTTTCCTACCCTCAACAAGCGCCTAGTCTCGACTCGCCCAACTCGGTTAAGGTTTCAAAATTTGATCCTTGGTTTTAGAACAGAAATAGGGAGAATAATTCCTATCCTTTATCTTCCTCATTTTTTTTTGTTGTAAAAGCTTACATTTCTGTATATAAGAAAATAACTTCTAAGAATCAAATAAAATTAATTTTGAGTTTGGAAATTTAATGGTAGAAGAAAGCATAATATACTTACAGTTGGATGCAGTTTGATCTCTGAAGTTTACTTTGAATAATATTGATAGAAGTAAGTAGTGTATGTAAGTGAGTGAAGTTGGTTTCGGTTGTGAGAATTTTATGTAGTGATATGTATAAATAGGCATGTAGAACTTTGGAGTTCAAAACTTTAATGCACCTATTATGGTGTAGGCTTGAAGTAGGAAACATCCGTATCTTAATTTTGCATTGCTATAGATTTACTAGTATCACTCTAGCAAGATATGGCCAAGATTTTCTTGAAGCTATGGTGCTATTAGAAGCTATTAGGAGCTATAAGACTATAAATTAATCCTTCAAAGATTTTCTCTATATTGTGTTTAAATTTAACCCAATAATTTGATTAAATAAAATTATATTAATTAAAGTAGATTCATTATTTTAATATATATGTAGACATATATTATAATTTTTAATATTTATAATTAAAATTTTATTCGTTATGGTTCAACTAGGGGCGCGACTTAGACTACAACAAAATCAGACACATAATTTTCTTTGAAATCAAAATAACGATCAATATATTTAAGGAATTTCAAATAAATATCTGGAAATCGGGTTGTGACACTCTGCATTGTTTGTTTGATGTGCACGTCGTGGCGGTTGAACCCCCTGTCTCAATGCATTATACGACGCTGCCAACAAGATATTCAGGACCTCCCGCCGATCCATACTCAATAGTGACTGATAATACCATGATAACTACTTATCAACGCTGACAGTCACCTCACTCTGCAATCATAAAGAAATTAGAATGTTAATTTTAATTCGTTTATTTGATATTAAATTATTTCATATTCATAAATATTTAAATTTACCTCTTCCATATGAAACATACGGTATATGACGTCAATAGGAATCCTGGAAATGAACCTCCAACGACAACATCTGGGTTGAATCTCCACATCACGCAATCGCCCAAATGTCTGGCTCATCCATGGAAATACCTCGAGCATCCAGACGTACAGTGCCCATGACAGCCCGTACAGATTGTACTTGACATTATTCCAGTTTATATTGTTCAAATAATGTCTCATCCAAAGAAATGATATAGCCCCCATGGAAATAGGCTAGTCGCATCAGCCCCACATAAAAATAAGGCAACAAAGAGCACGAGGGCCGCCTTAAGGTATAAATTAGGATCTTTAACCGAGAGGTTCATGAAAGTCTTTAGTACAACTCCTCATGTCGCGGAAGATCTGCCGCAAAACACATTATAAAGCTCGACTTGCCCTAAGTCATATGTAAGGCGTGTGTCGAAATCTGAATGGGCAAAGCGAAGAACGCTAATCAAGCAGTATTTCTCTACACCGAAACGGTACCGATCCCGTTTACAACGAAGAATAAACCTTCATCATCATCCTCGTTAGGCTCCACCATTCGCGCCACCAAATACGAAAGCGCGCCGGAACACTTCTGTCCCGGTCTCCAGTCAACAAAATGACCGAAACATCCGTCCCTAAACCGCTGTAATAGAGGCTCACCTCCTACATGCCTTAATGTCTTGGAAATTATTTCTAATATCGATTTCTTATAGTACGTGCTCGCTACTATAGATGAGTCCACAAGCTCAGGTCTCAAATACGGGATCTATTATTAATTATTCATAAAATTAAATCAATCTATTAATTATTCATAAAATTAAATCAATCTATTACACTAGTTGTTTATAATCACTTGTTGTGTATCCGTGTTATATTAATTGAACTTTGTCAAGAGGTCTCTGCTCCTATGGGAACCATGAGCACGGGAAACCGCGTGAGGATACATTGGGGAACCCCCAATTATTCACACCTCGTGACAATGACCATATAACTTGACATTGTTCTAAGTAATTTTCTTAAGTTCTTGAAAAATAGGAATACATAAGGATTCTACCCCGCTCTCTTAACCACAAATACAAAATTATAAAAGAGATGGGTATGGGAAACCACACCGGGAAAACCCAAACATTCGGAGTACTCACCCAGTGAACATTGTCCTTAATATTCCTCATGTTGAAAGAAAGAAAAGAAAAGAGAAACATACGCTATTAAGATGGATAAAAACTCTAGCCGGTTATGTGATCTCAATAACATCTTGTGCATCATTGTCTTGTGTTGTTCGAATTGATCATTATCTAGTCTAAATGGTCTACTTTCTTCTATGATCTCTATGTGACGTGACATAATGACATGAAGTTCAATTTTGGAATGATTTGGAGTCTTATCAAGAACGCATGTCGTGAATAGATTTTTCCCTAGCGATAGTTTAGACTAAGTTATGCTTGAGGACAAGCAAAGTTTTGTGTGTGGAGGGGTTGTTTAGCCTCTTTTTGTTCGTCTAAACTTATATTTTCTGTATCTTTATTCGTGTTATTTTCCCTCGATTGCATGATGTTTTGGCTCGATTTATGTTTCAGGATCCCGAGCCTAGACGAGTGTTGAAGTTGGAAAAGAGATGAGAAAAGATCGAGAAATGACGAAGGAGTGAAGAATAGTGCCGATAGCACTAGTCAGCGGTCGCGTAACCCTAAGCGACCGCTGACTAGGCATTGTGCTCCAGGGCCGAGCCACAGCCGAGCTAGCGCGGGGGAGGCTAGGACGCCGGGGTCAGCGATCGCTGACCACCCGGCTCACTCGGGCCTGGTACAAAGGCCCTCGCGCGGGTCGCGGAACCACCCGGGTCAGCTGTCGCTGATCTCTACGCGGCCGCTGACCCCATCTCTCGGCTATATATACTCGGCGAGTTTCTCATTCGAAGAACATCACTTTTGGCACGTAATTCGATACTACTTCCGACGCCACTTTTGAGCACTACTTTTAGACGTTTTCCTTTCATAATTTTAGCTCTTCTCGACCTCGATCCGAGGGTCGGGACTTTGATTTCTAGATAGTTCTCTTTAGTTTAGATTTCGTTCTCGAAGGTTAGCCGATTGCAACATTCCTTTTGTATTTCGTTTTCAAAATTCTCTTGTGGATTCAGACCTTTTTTAAGTTATTAATCAAGTTCGTTTCCCTTTTAGGCTTTTGTTATTGCTTTCATAATGTGCTAGTTAATTAGTGTAATTGGGTATTAGCGGATCAAACAGGATTCGCCAACTTTTTTTATTTTGTTCGAATTTTAATGAATGCATAATATAGTTTTCTTTTTTAGCAGAAGTAAATAAAACTAATTTATAGGTATAATCAACTGCTAATTTAGAAGTGTATATTGCTTTTCTCGCAAATCAAAAATATATAATTACCGAAAAAGAATTTTGTGAGAATATATATATATTTTATTTATGAAATCAACTAATTAAATATATTTGATTTGGTGGGAATATAATAAAGTTAATTTACTTTTCAGGAGATTTTTGGTGAATTAGATATTGAAATTCATTACCCTAATCACTAATTCATATTTTTAGTATAAACATATTATCATTACCCATTTTGCTTATTATAAATATGATTTGGTGGGAATATAATAAAGTTAATTTGCTTATTATACATTAATGAAAAGTTTAAATTAGTAAATTTAAACATTATATATCAAGACATCAATTTATCATTACCCATTTTTAGAGCCGTCAAATTTGCCGGGCCGGCCGGCCAGCCCGAAAATTTGATGGGCCAGCAAAATCTTAGCCCAGCTCAGTCCTTTACGGGCCACCGGACCAAAAAGACCCATATAATATTTTATTTTTAAATTAATAATTTTGGTGTCCAAATAAATTATTTAGAGTAATGAAACGACATCTACAAGGCTACAATATTAGTGATATTTGATTTATTAATAGTTATAAAATTAAATATTATGTAAAAATTATTATTATCAAAATAAAATAAAGATGGAGAGTAATAAAAAAAACACATGTTATTATTTTCCTAAAACAAAAGTTACAAAACAAATAGTATAAAATTTAGTTAACCCTAAAATTAACTTTCTAAATAAATAAAATATATATACTTAATTACCGGGCCTAATTGGCCCATAACTTATAGGGTTTTTTTGGCCTGGCCCGTTGTCGGGCCACCGGGCCGGGTAATTTAGGCCCGGGATTTTTTGGGCCATCAAATTTTGAGCCCAACCCAACCCTAAATGCGGGTAGACCGGGCCATTTCGGGCCGATTTTGACAGCTCTACCCATTTTCAAGTGAAAACAATTAGGATTAATGTCTCTAAGGTCCACCTTGGTGAACTTGTAGTCCAAAAAAACCACCATTTTTTCTCATTGTTAAGTAGGTCCAGTCAAATGCACTTTTGTTCAATTAAACCCAAAATATTGAAGTTGTTTCACGTTTCTAACCTTAGTTTATTAATTATATTTTTTAATTTTTTATTTATGGGAATATCAATAACGGTTGCAAAAAATGATATGCAAATCAAATTTTGCATGATTCGCCATCCATTATTCCTTCTTCTATATTTGATCGTTTGATGCTGGGTTGATTGTTACTACATTTTTCAGATTCAATTGCCTATTTTTTTTGTTCTAATTTTCGTTTTTTTTGTATCGACGGTTTCTCTGTTTTCATCGTCTGTTCTTCTTTGTTCTGATTTTTTGTTTCCTAATGGATTGCAATTTCTCATTGTTGATTAAGTGTAGAGAGGAGACGTTGGTTGTCAATAATTCACAAGTTTCAAGTTTCAATGATCTGCTTTCCTCTGTTTTATCGAATTGGTGTGATATCAACGTTGGTTCGGTTTCATTTTTTTACAGAATGGATGGGCATGATCGATGTTTTTTTGAAGTCAGAATCAGATTTTGGGAATATGTGTATGATTATTGGTTCGGTTGGGTTGAAATTTGTGAATGTTGATGTGATTGAATTTGAAAAATCTTTGGTTAGTGATAATACATCTGTGGTTTGTTTAGAACCAACTGATGGTTTGACTCATTATACTCTTGACGATGGAGATTCAGATTATGATGATTTTACTTACGATATATGTCCTGCGAATAAGGAAAAGGCTTTATTATCGGATGGTTGGTGCGATCTTATTAGATTTGTGGGACAAAAGTTTGAGAGTGTTGTTGAATTTAGGAATTGTCTCGTGAAGTATTCATCGCATGTTGGATTTGGTTATGAATTTATGAGAAATGAGCCAAAGAGAGTGCACGTGGTATGCGCTAAAAAATTTGTTGTTGGGTGTGGGTGGTTTGTGAGGGGTTCTGTTTATTCTGTGGATGAATGCTTTTATATTAGAGAGTTGAATAATGTTCATTCTTGTGAGTTGTCGTCATCGTTTGTTAACACTTCGAGAATTGGTGTGAAGTTGTTGTGTGATCTTGCTTTGGAGAATGTTCGTAAGAAAGCGACGTTTTCTCCAGGTGAGCTTCGACAAGTTATGTTGGATCTATATGGTTTTGACATTTCTTATCAAAGGGCTAGACGAGCTATAGAGAAGGCTCGAGATTCTGTGTATGGTAACTTCAAGGATTCATTTCATGATCTTGGTTGGTATGTTGATGCTATTGGGAGAACAGATCCTGGTAGTCACGTGCAGCTGGTGGTTCATCCGCTTACGAAACAGTTTCAATCGTTGTTTGTTTCTTTTGGTCCATGTATTGATGGTTTTAAATCGTGCCGTCAGATGCTTTTCCTGGATGGCACTTTTATGAAATCAAGGTTCAAGGGGACTCTTTTAGCAGCAACTAGCAAGGATGCGAATAATGGTACGTTTTTATAGTGTTAGGCTAATTTTACACTGTGTTGTTTGGTGGTTTTGTTTTTTAAATGAATGGTTCATTAGTGGTATGCTAAAGGTTCTCCTTCTTTATCTGTATGGTTCTGTTTTATTTATTTGATGACATTAATTTGTTTTTGACCTTTATGTTTCTATGGTTCATTTTTTTGTCTTAGTGGTTTCACATGTCTATGTTATTGGTTTGCATGTTTTATTTTCATGGTTTTTATTATATTCTGATGTTGATTTTTTTATATTATTTAAAAGGTTCAATATATTTCTTCTGGTGGTTCTATTGATCTATGCGCATGGTTTTAATTTATTATGTTGATGGTCTGTTTTTTGATGTGATATTATGTAGGTCTTTTCCCAATTGCATTTGGATTTGTTTTGGCTGAGAACAAAGAGAATTGGTTGTGGTTTTTGATTGAATTAAAGAAGATTATCGGTAGTAATGTGATTTTTGTTACGGATCGTAATATAGGTCTGTTGGAGTCCCTTGATGATGTGTTTACTGGGCAACACCATTTTTACTGTCTGCAGCATTTGAAGAATAACTTGCTGGATGCTATGAGTTCGAAGGTTTTCTGTAATAGCAAGCGCGAGAGGTTGTGTTACCTGTTGTTGAAGATGGCAAAGGCTCCTAACAAGAGGTTATTTGATCAGTTTTTGACAATGTTTGAGAGTGAAGGCGGCAAGGTTTGTAAGTCATTCCTGAGTGACATTCCTTATGAGAAGTGGGCAATTTCATATTCTCCCGTTATGCGTTTTGGCGAGATGACATCGAATGCCTCTGAATCTTTGAACAATTGTTTGATGGAAGCAAGAGGATTACCTGTTACGCATTCGGTTGATTGTGTTCGTAAGAAGTTGATGGATTGGTTTGTTGAAAGGGCACAGAGTTCTGCTAAATGGGAGGGTCATTTGTGTCCTAGGTTTGAGAAAAAATGGCAAAAGTATATGAGGCTTAGTGCCAATTGGAATGTTCGTGTGAGGGATCCTTCTAACACTCAGTTTGAAGTTTATGCAACACCTAGTGTTGCAGTTGATATTTCACAGAAGACTTGTACATGCTGTATTTGGCAAACAAGAGCGTTCCCTTGTGTTCATGTTGCGGCAGTGGTTCGTCGTTTTGGTATTTCTTTGACAGATATTGTTGACCCCTTACTTAATGTTGATATGTATAAGCAAACTTATTCTGGTTGTATTGGTGTGCTTCCATTGAGTGAGAGGGTTGAGTGTTCGGGATCAAGTAGTCATGGCGAGATTTTACCCCCGAACATGAAGAGACTTGCAGGTCGACCACGTAAAAGGCGAATCAAGTCAAGGGGTGAGGAGACGAGGCTGATTAAGTGCGGCAGGTGTGGAAAAATGGGTCATCACAACAGAAAGTCTTGTAGGGAGGCTGTTAATTATTAGATAGATATTTCCATTTTTATTTGTTTTTCATACGAGATGGTTTCTTTTATATATGTTACTGGTTTACTTTTTTCTCACTGATGGTTTAGTTATCTTCAGTTGATGGTTTTTTATTGATTTATGCAGTTTTGAACTTAACTTTATTATTCTATCCAGATTATGCAAAAACCAGAATAAGCTAACAAGAGAACCATCAAGAGAAATCTTTGAACCATATGCACATAATCTTAAAACCATTATTTTTGTTTGCTTATATTTAGATTTGTTTTTCATACGAGATGGTTTATTTTTTTTATGTTTCTGGTTTACTTTGTACTCACTGATGGTTTAGTTATCTTCAGTTGATGGTTGTGTGTTGATTTATGCAGTTTGCAACTTAACTTTATTATTCTATCCAGATTATGCAAAAACCAGAATAAGCTAACAAGAGAACCACCAAAAGGAATTTTTAAACCATATACACATAAACTTAAGACCATCATTGTTCCTACATAAAACCCCAAATACTAATAATGAATGTTTTAAAACAGAAATTTGCAAAGTGTACCAAAATTTTTACAATCAGATGTTGAATATTCTAAATCATGTTCTTGATATGACTACTGCCCTCTTGTCAATTCATCTTCAATGAAGATTTGAAGCATTTTAGCTCTGTATTTTGCAACTGTTTCTGTGTTTTGGAGGACTGGTTTCAGTTGAGGTAGATTCTTTATCATTTTGTTGATCATGACACAGACAATTATGCCACAGTCGTCGCTCATGATTTCTTGCTTTGGGCTTGGCTCTGAGGTGTACTGTCTCTCGTAGTCTGGCTTCATCAGTGGCATGTCCAAGTGACGAAACCGTGTTTTGATTATATGCTCTATGTGGTCAATCTGTTAATAAAACCACACAACCACTATAAGATTTTTTGGATACCATTCGATTTTGTTTTTGAACCACCAGTTGGATGTTTTTAAACCAATGTTTTAAAGCATGTTGTGCTTACCAGAATTGTACACCTCTGGAAATGCATGTCCTTTTCACCCTTTTGATACTGAAGTGAGTTGTAGTGGGCCCATTTGCAGTTGCTTACATCAAATGTAAGCAAGGTGAAGTGATCCAGATTGCCATCGGCGATAGATCCCGGACCGGTGGTTGACATTGGAAAGATCACGAGTTTTTGTTGTAGGGCTTCACCTATCCTGCTGTTGACCTCTTGTTCCATCATTGTCTTGTAGTATTCGCTTTGTTCACAACGTGCGACATATAGCTGCATTTATTTGTTGTATTAGTTTTATAGCTAATTCATTTTAATAATCAAATTTTGCATTCATACTTACCCAGCTTAATGTTGGGAAAACGTAGGTCGATTTTTCAGGATGCCTCTCTCCGATTATTTGAGCCCAGTTGTCGATGTGCTGTGTTTTTTGTCACATTTGTTAGGGTTAGTATTTTTATTTTATTTTAAAAAAAAATGATTTCTTACCTCTGATCCAATCTTCATTCCTTCTAGGAGTTCGATAGCGTTCGCCACCGTTAACAGTTATGTGTCAGCCCTTTTCCAGATTGCTTCCCTGCAAAACCAATTTAAAAGTAGTTAAGCAAGTGTAAATGTTTTGAACCATCTGTGGTAATATTATAAACCATCTACTTTTTATGTTGAACCATCTGTATATTTTTTATGAACCATCTGTATAATTTTATGAACCATCAGTATAAATTAAACTGTATATCATTACGTACCCGATTCCTCCATCATTGTACTTTTTGACGATGTAATCATATTCTTTCTTAGGTAGGTACTTGTATGCTGGACAAGTTTTGTCGAACATGACATCGGACCTTTTTTGTACGGCAGCTGTCGTTTCCTCCTCATTCTTATCAGCTGCCTTCTCTTCTTGAGATTCTTGCTTCTTTCCTTGTCCCCTTCCTACTCCTCTTCCTCGTCCTTTACGTCTTCCTCGTGTTTCTGGTTTCCCTCCTCTTCCTTGTTTATCTTCAGTAGGTGTGTGCAGCTTCTTCTGTTTTCTGTCCGTGCGTTCAATAATTCTTCTTGCAATGGAGGATGGCTCAGTTTGTTGAGTTTTTGGGGCTTCTTTTGTTGTGGCTTTTGGGGCTTCCTTATTCGTTGCTTCACTAGTTTTTGTTTCTGTTGCTTTCGGTTTGCCAGTCGTCTTTGTGTCCTTAACTTCCGGAGCTTTCGGCGTCTCTGGCATCTCTCTCTTCAAGCTCTCAATCTCTGCTATCAACTTTTGGATGGTTTGTTCTTTTTCACCCAGTTTATCCAGCATGTCATTCTTCAGGGTATCCAGTTCTTGTCTGAGTGATCTGATCACGATGTCTTGGTCAACGATTTTTGCACTCTTTTCGGCGCTTGTTGACATGACAACTTGTGATGCAGTAGGTTCGATGCTCTGCAGTCTTTCTACCTCCACTCTCAGAATGTTGTTTTCTTCAGCCACTTTCTTTAAAGCTTCAGTTAACTGTGCCACCTTGTTTTGTAGACTGTCACGTTCTGCAGTTAATGAAGCCAGTTGGTTGTCCGATTTCTCCATATTTACAGCCGATGTGTGGATTGACTGTTGAACGAACGGATGTGCCATATAGTTGATGTCATCGACATTATCTATAGGCTCTTCGTTGTGTGTGTGTCCTTTTAATTCCTCAAGCCTTCTCTTTTCATTCTCCGCAGCAGTGATGTTGTTGTTAAGTTTCTGTATTCATTTTAATATAGAAAAATGAATGAACCACAAATAGAGATTTAGTAATATTCATATCATCAAACATAATCAACCAGCAGGACATATGTAACGAACCAGCTATATACATGAAATGAACCAGTACTACATACATAATCAACTAGGTAATGGACTATGTATATTGTTGTCATAAACCATATAATCAGACATATTGAACCATCAGTACATAACTATTAAACCACTTATTGTAATATGCTAAACCACTACTCCAGGTATTTTTGAAATATGAAAACCACATTTTAGGCCTGTTTTAAACCACATTGTTTTTGGACTTACGAATCTCAGGTTGAACTTGGAAGCACCCAATGTCCCCAATTTCAGCAACGATGTCAGCTCTCTAAGATCCCATTTGAGGAACCTTGGGAAAGCATCTTTATCCACTGGTTTCAGCATATCGGTTTTCTCACATAACAAATACTCCATATAGTAAATGAAATTTGTAAGTTTATCATATTAATTGGTTAATTAAATAAAATTTATTTAAGATGTTGGACAGACACTTACTGGTAGAATCATCAGGCATTTGTCCAGTTTTTCCTGTCCAGATTTGAGGCTTTTGAAAACATGGTTGACTATGTGTGCAGACCAATTATATTTTGACAACGTTGTCAGATCCTTCACTGTCTCAGTATATGCCCATGGCAGATAGTTGTTATTTGGTACCACGAAGAATGTACACAGCATGTAGAGCGTTACCAACAAAGCAACCTCCTCCACAGTCTTTGCACTTGTGTCATTTATCCGCTCCACAATTTTCGTCTTCAAGAGTGTTTTGGACAGCCTATAATTGGGGTTGTTCTTTTCTTCGTTCAGTTTCTCTGGAAAACAACTCTTGAAGAAATCGGTTGTGTCGTACCCCTCTACATTCAGAAGAATTGGTATATCTCCTGAAACGACACCAAATATCAGCTCTGGGGCAGATTCATCAAGTGTCATCACAGTACTTCCCACAACAAAGTCGCTGTGGTTCTTGTCATAGCATTTGACAATACTGAGTAGATCTGCATCAATTTTTTGGCAGTGGTTCAGGTTTAGTGAACCACTGAGCATTGCCTGAATGAACAATGAAAATGGGGTGCGTTTGATGACTTTCATGTGACAGTCTTTGAGCTTCATTTGTTTGAGTTCACTTGGTAGAGAAGCAATTCGGCATTTGAAACCTGCATATATTTTTTTTTACCATTGTTAATCATGCGTAAATAATTCTCAATTGACTTGTCAAAAAGTGATGTGGTTTTTTTGGTTATTACCTTTCGGTTCCTTTGTCATTTCTGATGTACTTGCTTCAGTTTTCCTTTTTTTGTTTTTTGATTGCCGGTGTTGGTCTACAGAAACATATGAATGTATTATTGTCAACTACATGTTTAAATTAGAAACCCATCTGAGCATGATCTGTATAACAATCAACACAGAACAAATGAATCACAACTAAGACCTCTATATTATTTTATAAAATAACCATCAGCATGTGATTACATAATGTCTTGGTTTAATGCATGAACCAACACATTAGTGAGATTGGATCATTAGCACATATTAAATGACCCATCTAACCTGAACCAGCATACCATTACAGCAGATCTAGATGACCATCAGAACATAATTAAAGAACCATGTCTGTTGAAGTTTTAAACAACTACTGTAGGCATGGTGAACCACCACTACATAAGTTATGAACCATTCAAGTATTGTATCCTAAACCGATACACATGTCATATTCAACCATCAACACATAATAAATGAACCATCTAGAATCACAATCTAAACCAATACACACGTAATAGTGAACCATTAACACATAACAAATGAACCATTTATGATGAAGACTAAACTAATACACAGAGCTTAGTGAACCACCAAAATATAATTAATGAACCATTAGAACATAAGTAATGTATCATTTACTTTGAATCCCTTAACCTATGCATAAAGCCTAGTTAACCATCAGCATCAGAATTAATGAACCATCATCATAAACCATAATACCATCAAATCTAAACCATGAATTCATTTTTCCTTACCATAATCCTCAAAATCGCTGTCCTGTTGTTGTGCTGGTTTTTCAACGTTTCTTCTCTTCGTCATATTTCTGATTATATACAATGGAAATTTGAAAACCACAATTAGATGTTAAAATATTGAAAACCACAATTGAATGCAAAATCATTCTTATTTTGGTTCGAACAAGCGTTAGTGATGGTTGCATGTAAGTCTATTTCAAAATCATTTCATCATTGGTGAGAATCAACTATATCCATCAATTTTTTCAACAGTGATGGTTTCGGAAACCACAATTAAATAGATTATCATTTAAGATTCAACATTGATGGTTTCGGAAACCGCAAAATCATTTTGGTTTGTGTGTTTTCAAAAAAATATCCAGTCATTCAGACAAAATGACGAACTCAAATTGTAATGTGAATTTTACCTTTTTGCTGTTGATATCGACGGAGATTAATGGTGGTTTTTGAACGGTGCTTCAGTTCCTTATCGGTGCTGGTTTCGCGTTGATTAGTAGCTTTCTCTTCTCGGAGATTTAGGTTTCCGGTTTCTGGTGGCAGAGATCGTGGGAAGTGAGAAGCGCAGTAATGGGAAGTGGATAGGCGCGAGTAATTGAAGTAATTGTTTGAATAATAACTGCAGCTAAAAATTCCCTATTTATATGGGTGGTTTTTTGGTCCATCCACTTGTAATTTGGGGCCGAATGATAACAAGTTTATTTGGTGGTTTTTGTTGCCCAATATTTGGTCATAATGGACCGGCCCGTCTTTTCCCCAACAATTACGATTAATCAGATAAAAAGGTTACGTAGGTGCAAAATTAATTAAATTAATCACTTGATAAAGTGTTGAGCAGAGAAAGTAATTACCTGGTGTCACAAAAAAAGTTTCCAAAAAATTTAAGCATCCTTGTTGGTATGTTGGAATGGGATTGGGATTTATTATTCTTGAACATATTCCCGGCAAGAAAATTGTAAAATAATCTGTGCATAAGATATTCCAAAATCAAAGACCAATTAGTGTGAAGAAACAGTTTCATCAACATAACAAGAACCCATAAATCCTTATTATATATTACAAGTGAATAAGTCAAAAGTATCAAAATAAATCTTCAATGAATAGAGTAATATAAGTGTATTTGCGCAGCAATGATATTGTAAAGAAACATCAAGAAAGCTCAAGATTAAGGTGTCAACTAACTTCCATTAACAGAGAGAAAGGAAAATCATCGAGAACAATATTCTGTTAATGGAAGTTGGTTTATACCTTAATCTTCTTGAGCTTAATTTCATGAAGTAAGCATGAATAATTGAAACATAAAGTATATGAAATGGATTTAAAAATAACTTAATTGGAAGAAGGGAGTGATAGTGTTAATTACATGGACTGTAAATGCAGAAACTCCATGGTAGAGAGAGCAGCTGGATTGATGCACAATTCTTCCTCACTCTAAATCTTAAAGTGTTTATGTATATGAACTGAAATGTTGCAGATGAAGCACCTTTTATAGCTGAATGCAAAGCACAATGCAAAGTTCCTCAAGTGATTTTTGTGTGGGAAGGAGCACTCACAGGGTTTGTGTTAGTATGAGAGAGAGTGAGTGAGTGAGTTTACTCAATTCAAATAATTATGATGCCATTTACCAAATGTAATTTAATTAATTTTTACCAATTTTAGTTGGGATAAAACTTCCGAACAACTGATTTTGCTTTATACTAATTTTTCTGTAAGTGTAGTATTTAGTAGAATTCTTATTTTCAAGAAAAAAAAACTGAGTGAGAAATTTCATAATTTTTGTGCTGTTCTTGTTTTGAAGAAATGGAGATTAGATGTGAATTCTACTTAAAACTTTGCCATATAACGAAACATACTAAGAAACATTCTATGCTAATGCTAATTCAAATGCAGACGAGAATTTTTAAAAAGGAAAATAAATATTTGTTATCTCCTCATGCACGAGCTGATGTTCTTAATGAAAAACATATAGTGTAATTGAATAGGACAATGCATGTATTGCTAATGTTGTTGTGTTACTGATAATTTTGTTAATCTCTGATAGGTAAAAATGTTTGAGATTTTGCGACTCGATCGAGTACAATAAAATTAGCTAATTAAATTATAAAAATACATCATAATCACAAAATCTTAATAAATATCACTCTTCGTATTTGTGAATATTCGACATATAATTAATTTACATAATCAATCTGCTGATCAGTCATAATATGCAGCTCCCGCTTTATACTAGAAAAATCAAATCTTAATTTTTGTTTTCCTTATGATGAGCCTAAAAGTGGGAGAATATGTCAAGTATCGACTCGGTATCAAGTCTTCTCAACTTTTTTGTGTCAGTTTAGAATATTGGAAATAAAGTTAGAAACCGTTTTGTAAGTTGACGTTTGTTCGTGTTTTGACTAATTATAAGAAAAGGGCCAAGATTTAAAAGAAATGAATACTACTAGAGTTTGAAATTTCATCTCGAAATATGTTTGTTTGCAATAATAGGTTAATGTTTGGATTTGAATATGAAAGAAACATAGTATTCAAAATGATCAAGAAATACTAAATAAGGTCGTGCCATGTTTCAATGCGACAACATGCAAGATGGACGTAAAGGCACTCATGCTTTGGGACGTGATTGCAACTTAAAGTACTCCAACCAAGCCGTTTCGGAAAGTATTAGGAATATGTGACTCTTCTACTTTCTATATATTTTGATCACATCTTTAATGTGTTGTCAGCGTGTTTACATGTGATTTTTCTAGAAATTTATGCGTTCGCTACGGCCTCTATATATATACCTTATTAGTCCCCATTGATCATTAGTTATCATCTTTCACATATTAACTTGGAATTTATGGAGAGGAGAAGACTTGAAGATTCAAGGCAATGAAGATCATATACAACATGAATTTCTTTGAAATATGTGTTTTTATTTGGAGCATACATAGCTATATTCATTAGGGTTTTGAAAGTAAGTGATATTATTATTACAAACTTTTAATCATTGATATTCTCCTTTTTTTTCTTTTTCTCTTTTTGTTCTTGTACTTGTTTACACCAATTATGCACATCTTAGATTTTAATTGAAAATCATCTTAAATGGTTCCGATTTTGAACCGTAAATCATAGTAACCACAATTTAGTTACAATTATGAAATAATATAATTGTACATCAACTATTCGATTATGATAAAAATCCGCAATATATTTTAAACGTGAGTAAAAAAATACAAATGTCATATACACAAAGAAATGAGACATAATCTAATATTCCATTTTTGTGTTCTAGTCACATAATTAAATATATTATTTTAATTAATATTTTTTAAATTAATTAAAAATTATTATAATATAATAGATCATAATTAATTAATGATTATTATAATAAATTGTTTTTATAAATCATATACTCTATTTTCAAATTTATAAATAATTAAAATTAATTAAAATAATATTAAATATTAAAAAATAATTGTATACTTTAATTATCTGGTTGGGATAGAATTAAAATTAAAAAAATATATAGAATTAAAATTGAAAAAAAATAACACACACAAAATTAACAATCTAATTGTTGATTGTTGAGTAAGCTGAAACGAGATAGATGCGTCCTCTCCTCCCTCATCCACGCGAATAACGTACGTATGTTTTTACACCCCAACAATGAAGTAGCTTTCAAATAACTGAATTATTTAAATTTCACGTGAGGTGAGGTGTAGTGAGGGAACCCCCTCCCCTCGGTATTGATCATTTTCAAGTCTCAACTACAGATCATATTGCATGTACCATTTTCGAGTCGCAACTACAGATCATATTGCATGTACAAACTCGTGTTAATTATTTTCCGAAAATTAATATAGAGTTAGAGCCGGCCCTGAAGGGGGGTCTAGCCGCCGGAGGGCCCATAAATTTAGAGCCCAAAAATATTATATTATATGTATTAGTATTAAATCAGTCCCAACAATGAATGATTCATTAATTTTATTTAAATTTTAAGGTCATCCAACTTAATAATTACATATAATTAATATAATTAACTTAAGCGCCGTCTATCTTTATTCTCCTCTTTATTATGTTTCTTTTTTTTCCAACACTAGAAGAATTTTGATTTTTTTTTTCTACATTCTGCAACTCTTTAACTTTCATTTTTTTTTCTTCTTCTAATATATTTTACCGTTAAATTATAATATATATATATTTCTAAAATACATTGTTCAATCTCCTTCCTATTGTCTGAATGAACCATTGTTTTTCTGTTCTAAGTATATTGTAAAAAAAGTTTTTTACTTAGAATGTTTTGTTACCTTTTATATTTTGTTTTCTTTGATATTTTATTAATAAAATATTTTTCTTGACAAAAAAAATTAATAAATGAGGGCCCACTTTTATTATTTGGTCCTGAGCCCAATTTTTATCAGGACCGACCCTGTATAGAGTAGTTTTGGAAACATTTTCAACGCGCATGCAATCACGTTTGTTTTGTGAGAGGTAGATCCAGTTTGTAATGAGAACATATAATCTAAACAATTAATTAATTCCAAAATCAAACATTTGCTAAAATAGATGAGAACATATAATCTTACCGCTATACTACAACTTCTAGTTAAATTTACATGAATATATGGAACATATAATATAGTACAGTACTTTGAGGTCTTCAAATTGCAGTTCTGTTATAGCATGAGTGAGGGAGATAAATTAATTCCATATACTATAACTTTAAAAAATGAAATCAATGTGGTATTTAAAAGTATTAATATCAATTTCATACCATTCATGCCTTGTATGATTGATAGTTTTCGTACAATTCATACTAACAAATGGCTAAAATGTTTTTATCACTAAATTTGTGATTATAATATAATTTATTTTTATTAAAGTTTTGGCTACTTTTTTTCTTCTTTTTCCTCTATTTAAAAATCAAGAAACAACATATATGTAGTAGCAGTACGCGACATTTAACTCCATAAAGGAACCTATGAGTAAATTAAAGATAATTTGTAACTGAAAAACATTAGTAACGATTATGATTGATTAAATAAATAGTTATGCAATTGCGTTGAACAACAACATCAAGAGAAGGTAATTAACTGATATAGTCACAAAAGAAGTTTCCAAGAAATTTAAGAATCTTGTTGGAGTACTAGAATTGGATTGGGATTCATTATTCCTGAAAATATTTAACACAAGAATATTGTAAAAGAATATGTGCATAAAATATACCTAAACAAAGACCAATTAGTGTGAATAAACAAGAACCCATAAATTTGTAAACCTCGACTAGATTAACTTAAATCATTACTATATATTACAAGCGAATAATTCGTTAGGTCGAACATATCTAAATAAATATTTGAACAAACATTAATCTGTTCGATAAGAGTATGCATGAATAATTGAAACCAGGGCCGGCTGTCTGTCCAACAGGCTATACAGAACAGGGTCCCAAAAGATAAGGGGCCCAAAATTTTATTCATCTCAATAGGCTCAAAGTCCACAAAACAATTTGCGTATTTAATTTTATATTTTGTAAGATATTATCATAATATATTATTATTTTAAAATTATATTTTAATAAAAAACTAAGAAAATGTTCAAATTTTATAGAGAGAGAAATATATAATTAGGTCATTCATTTTCTTCTTCTCCCTGTAAAGTCTCTCATCTACTGCCTCCTCCTCCATTTCTAATCTTATGAATACAGTTGTTTTCCCTCCCAATTTGTATTCTTTCCGTCTAGAATCAGTCCATAAATCGCTGCTCAAATCAGTGAAATTGGTGCAAGATCCATTTTTCGGGAGTTGATATTTTTAGAGATTAAGTAATTTCCTACGATTTCATTGCTGTTTGGTTCTGTTCTGGTTTTTGATTATTGAACATTTACTGTGCATAGAGTAATCTATAGATTTTTATGTATATCTATCTAGCTATTGATACGGAGAATTACCCAGATAAACGACTAAAAAAAACAATTTTGAGTCAAGGATTTGCAGAGTTGCAATGGGTGCTTATTGATACATTTTCTGAAGGCATAAACTTGTAAAATGTACTCTTTTTGTATTTCAAATAGAGTTTTTCTCGTATCTATTTCTTTGGAATATAGAAAACAAAGAAAGTAAATTATTTTATTGGCACTCCATAATTATATGTTGAGATTTATGATTGATAGTCGTAATGTATACACCCTTTCCTACATAAGATTTTTAAATTGTTCATTTTAGTGACATCCCTTTTACTGGATTTGTATGCATTGTGTTGTGCAAGTTATCTTTCACCTGAACAGAAACAATCTACTATCCACTTGATTTGGCTACTATATTGAATTGCCTTTATGGATGTCACATGATTGTCGTTGAAGAGGATAGATAATTTGTAGTTACAAAGTATGGACTGAATTTGAAAACAAAAAACGCCGTAATGTTGCATATATGCAGAGATGTGCAAATTTGAGTAATTCCAATCTCTTCATTTTCGTGCTTATTCTTGACACAATATACCAAGAACAGACATACCACACTTTGGGTCTAGTAAGGGGCCCCACTTAATATTTGATTTATCTTCTATTATTGGTGAGCATAGAAAGAAAAAAAGAAAAGAAAATGTCACTTTTTTTTTAATTCCAAACAAATGACTTCGTTTGGGTATTGTGTGTTATGTATATTTTATTTATTATTTTTAAATAGAATTTTATCCCGTGCAATGTACGCAAGGTAAATCTAAATTATGCCACAGATATAACGAAAAGTAAGAGCAAACACAAGATTAGTAGAAGCATAATCCAAAAAACTTATTCAATCTCCTGTTGGAATTACCATAATCAATTGTTAAACATCATCATCAAGATTTCATGTTCTATCTTCAAGTAAATTTATGATCTTCAATTATAAGAAAAATTATATTAGAAATAAATTGTTGCAAAGACTTGCCTCTACTTTTAATAACATTATCTCTTTACATTAATTCACTATTATAGTATTTCTTAATAAACAACGTAGAGATGAAATGAATTTCTAGAAAACAAACAGGTATTGAGCAAGAAAAGTGCAAATAATCACTAATGAATGGGTGGTTGTTTTTACAAGAACAAGAACCCCTCCCTTCGATCATAAGAAGCCATGCATCATCAGAATGTATAGAAGCAATTTTCTCCAATCTAAACAGCTACGTTGAAGAAAATTCCTAATAGTAATCACAAAAAACATGCATAGCCAGGTCGGCTTGCACCATGGGAATATTAATGTTAACTTTTTGAAATAATTCCATAAACTTATTCACCTTGTCGTCGAACTTCCCTTTGGCTAGACGTTGTGGGAATGGAGTTGTCGGTCTAGTAACCTCCTTAGCTAATTCAGGTGACTGGAACTGCGCATGAGTAGAGGCATCGGTCATTTCAGGTGACAAATGTTGCGCGTCAGGTGGTCCTGTCTGGTGCTCCTCAGGTACTACAGATGGCGTTTGCTTCCTTGCATAAGCATCATAAGATTTTCCACCTTGGAGCTGGATAGTGTGGCATTGATCCTTCGGGTTGATCTCCGTGTTGCTTGGAAATTGTCCTAACTTGTGTTGCGCTGCATCCCTGTTCGCCACTTGTCCAACTTGAGTCTCCACCATCTTCAACTGCTTCCCCATAGCTGCTACAGTGCTCTCCAAGGTGGAGATCCGATTTCCTATCTGACTGATGAAATTATTTTGCTGTAGCATCATCTGCTGCATTATGTCCTCCAACGTCGGCTTCTTCGGCTCCTGGATGACTCCATTCTGAACTGCAAATCCTGGTGGAGGCTGCAAAGCATTATTCGGGTTGCTGTAGGAGAAGTTCGGATGGTTCCTGTTGTTTGGATGGTATGCCGGATTCCATCCTCGAAATCTATTCGATCTGTGAGCCTGAAAGTTCTGAAACTGGAAATTCTGCTGTTGAGCATAACTAAGATCCTCGACCTCGCTCTGCACCTCGGCTGACTAAACATGCATCTTCCCTTTCCTTTCGTTTTCGAATTCCCTCTTCAGAAGGGCGACCTGCTCCATGAGATTGTCATACTTGGAATCCACTTCGGCAGCTGCAACTTTTCTAATTGGTTGCCTCTCCATCGGCCACTGATAACTGTTCGAGGCCATCTCCTCAATGATCCTGATCGCCTTGGTGACGGTCGTATTCAATAAACAACCGCCTGCAGATGCGTCGACGATGCTCTTGGTGTTCGGCGTCAGTCCACTATAGAATTGCGTAATCTGCTGCTCTGTAGAGAATCCGTGTTGTGGGCATTTCCGTAGAAGTCCTCTGAATCTATCCCACGCCTCAAATAATGACTCATCTCCAAGCTGAGAGAAATGGGAGATGTCTGCAATGATCTTCTGTGCCTTTGCGGGTGGAAAATACTTAGCTAGAAACTTCTCACACAAAGAATCCCATGAAGTAATCGTCGTCCGGTCCAAAGTCTTGAACCACTCCCTCCCCTAGTTGTGTAGAGAGAATCCAAACATCCTCATCCTAATAGTATCAGAAGGTACTCCATTCTACTTGATGGTGTCGCAGATGTCGAGAAAAGTCTCCAAATGAGCATTAGGGTCCTCCGTGACTCCTCCACCAAACCGGTCGGCTTGCACGATGCTGATGAGGGCCGGCTTGAGCTCGAAATTATTCGCATTGATGCTCAGTCCCCATCCTCCTCCTTGGAACTGCTCCGTCGAAGGGCGGTACATATGATTGAGGGGCCTCTATCGTGGTGGATTCGCTCGGGCCATCATCTCCGCCAACTGATGCTGTAGAAACTCCATATGAGCTCGAATTTCTGCCAACTCATCATTCCGTTCATTCCGTGTTAGCTCATTGGTTTGATTCTCTCAATCTCCAAATCAAGCAGAATAACTTCTGCTTGCTTGGACCTCGTAATCACGCACTAGCTGCAAAAAGAGAGAAACCAATAAAACAGAAATAAAATAAAATATAATAAACGCCTAAAGTAATAACCAAATATCAAAAAAAATTAACAGTGTAGTAATCTACACAGTCCCCGGCAACGGCGCCAAAATTTGATCACACTATTTTAAACACTAAAAATAGGTATAATATAGAGCAAGCAGAGTATCGTATCCACAGGTACTGATAACCAAAAATACACTGATTAATTACGCGAATACTCAATTATTATCTAGGCAAATCAACTAAGAGATGATTATGAATAAAGGTAGAAATAACCAAATAATAAATAAATAAATATATGAATAACAATATGAGGAAAGAGGATTTCAGGGGTAATGTATAGACACTAAATCAATTAACGGATTCAACAATTAACTCTAACTACCAAATTTTAATCTTAATGCATGTGAAGGTTCGCATAGATAACCACATACTCCCGGGTAGGACAGTCTATGATAGTGGGCTAATCTAATTGCTATCTCCGCTAGGTCTCAAGAAAATTAAATCAGTTACAAACAGCACACAAAGAATATCCTCCTACAGTTCTCCTATCTCCGCTAGGTCTCAAGAAGAAACATGTATTGTGATCTATGGGTTCGGCTATGAATCTAATTCTGGATAAGACATCAAATACATAACTTGCATGCAATCATAATGATCAATTATCTAGGGCCGGCTGGACCATGAGGCAATCGAAGCGTCTGCCTCAGGCCCCCCGACAAACGAAGGTCCCAAAATCCTCCAATATATATATTTGTAGCTAATGTTTTAAAATATTTACAAAACTTTTATTTGGTCTAGTGGCAGTTGTTGGCAGATAAATTCAATTATCTTCTTAGATGTACGAGGTTCGAATCTTCTTAACTTATTTTTTGTTAAATCTCGCATTAGCTTTAAGCTTAATACAATACTTCAAAAAAATTCAATTAAGTTAACAGCTAAGAATTAACGGAACTTTTCTTAAAACCATAAGCCCCCAACAGTAATATTATTTATTGTAGGAAAGTTAGTTCATTAATTTCAAAATTAAATAAACTAATAAATTGTGTTTAACAGGTTACCTTCTATTTCCATAAATTAAGAGTTTACAGTTCGCCTTCTTTACCACTTACCAGACAAACAGACGTCAATCTCCCTTAAAAAGCTTAATATTTTTTTCCATTAAGAGAGCAATTTAGCATTCTTTACTTTTTCGGTGTCCTGTTCAGTTATTCGGAGATCGGAGACTCGGAGTTCTCTTCTTCATATCGAGATTAAATTATCCAGGTTCTATTGTTCCATCTTTGATTTTATAGTTTTTTGTTAATTTTTTTTAGCATATGTTTAAATTGAATTAGTCGTAGTTCTTGTTTATTTATTATATGTGTTTCTTATTGTTATAAGTATCTAGGAGATTTGTTGAATTATATTTATAAATATGTCTAATAGAAAGTATGAAAGTGGTTATGAAAAATTAAAAAAGAAGAGAAGAGTTGAAATAATATAAAAAATGATTCAACAAGTTCAACTAAAGAAAAAGATGTATGTGAAAATGATTTTGATAAAGAATATGTGATAGATAATCTTAAAGATGATGCCAATATAATTGAAAAAGAAACACCTCTTGATATCACTAGTTGTGAAGTACCAAATGAAAATAATAGTTTTGCTAATAATGAGTCACAAAACATAGAGACTACCAATATAACATCAGCCAACATATATGATACAGGAAATTGGAAAAATATTGACTTGAAATTTAGAGATTTAATTGTAGAAAGAGGTCCTATTAGATATTCGGAGTTAGATTTTCCCTTAGATGAAAATAATAGACATTTTTCTATATTTTTTTATACACAAGTATTATCAAATGGAGAAAAATATGATAGGAGATGGAGTGTATTGTTTTTTTTGTAAACTATTTTGTGCACAAAAAAATACTAATCAATTGGTAAATGAAGGAAGTAAAGATTGGAAAAACTTAAGTCGTCAGATTAAAAGTCATGAAACAAGTCGTGAACACATTACTAACATGAGCACTTGGATAGATTTAGAAATAAGATTACAACATACTAAAACTATTGACAAACATATGCAAGAACAAATTAACAAAGAAAAAGAGCGTTGGAAAATAAATTTGGTATGTATTATTTCTGTTGTTAAATATCTTTCTAAGCATAATATTGCTTTCCGTGGAACAAATGAGAAGATATATGAGAAGAGTAATGGTAATTTTTTAGGTTTAATTGAGATGATAGCTGAATTTGATCCGATTATGCAAGAACATGTAAGTCATATTCAACAAGGTGAACTTCATTGTCATTATCTAAGTCATACTATACAAAATGAATTGATAGAATTGCTAGCTTCTAAAGTTAGAGAAATTATAATTAAAAAAGTCAAAGAAGCGAAATATTACCCTATTATTCTTGATTGTACTCCTGATGTAAGTCACAAAGAGCAAATGACTATTATACTTAGATGTGTAGATACTTTTGCAAATCCCGTTAGAATTGAAGAATATTTTTTAGAGTTTATAAAAGTAGATAGTACTAGTGGAAAAGGTCTATTAGATGAACTTTTAAATATAATAAAAAAATATGAGCTTAATTTAGATGATATAAGAGGACAAGGTTACGATAATGGATCAAATATGAAAGGAAAACATCAAGGACTCCAAAAGAGATTATTAGACATAAATCCTAGAGCATTCTATATATATACACCATGTGGATTTCATAATTTAAATCTAGTTATATGTGATATGACTAATTCTTGTGTTAGAGCTACTTATTTTTTTGGGGTGTTACAACGAATATATTCTTTATTTGCATCATCAACTAAAAGATGGAAAATTTTGCAACATAATGGATGTAAACTATCACTTAAATCTTTATCTCAAACTCGATGGGAAAGTAGAATTGAAAGTGTTAAAGCAATTAAATTTCAAACACAAGAAATAAGGAATGATTTAATCCAATTATCAAATACTAGTGAAGAAACAAAAGTAAAAAGTGAAGCTATGTGCTTAGTAAACTATGAAATTGAGAATTTTGAATTTTTAGTGGAATGCATATTTGGTATGATATATTATTTGCTGTAAATTCAGTTAGTAAAATATTACAATCTAAAGAAATGCATATTGATGTTTCCATTAATCAACTAAAAGGTCTTATTACTTATTTAAAAAATTATAGAGAAAATGGTTTTGAATCTACTATTAATTCAACTACGAAAATAGCTAATGAGATGAATATAGATCCCGCATTTTGTGAAAGTAGGATAATTAAAAGAAAAACACAATATGATGAAACTAACGATGAAGAAATTTCACTTTCTGGTAAAAGAAAATTTGAAGTTGAGTATTTTAATTATATAATGGATCCATCTATTATATCCATGGAAAGTAGGTTTGAACAATTTAAAAAATATGAAGTTGTTTTTGGTTTTTTATTTGATATAAATATTTTGAGAACCTTAGATGATGATGATTTAAGATCTTCATGTTTCGAACTTGAGAATTATTTAAAATTTGAGGATCAATTAGATGTTAATGGGCTTGATTTGTTTTCCGAGCTAAAAGTATTAAGAGAAATATTGGATATAACAATAAATACACCACTTCATGTATTAAATTATATAAAAAGGTTAGATTCATTCCCTAATACTTTCATTGCTTATAGAATATTATTAACTGTCCCTATAGCAGTTGTTCTGCGGAAAGAAGTTTTTCAAAATTAAAATTGATAAAATCATATTTAAGATCAACTATGTGGCAAGAGAGATTAAATGGATTAAGTATATTATCTATTGAGAGTAATTTGTTGGATAGTCTTGACTATAAAAATTTAATAAGTACATTTGCAGCCGAAAAAGCAAGAAAAATAAAATAAAATTACAAAATAATAATTTTATATAATGCGTTTTTAGATTAACATTTTTTAACATTTTGCCTCAGGCCTCATTTTTCCTTTATCCGGCCCGGCAATTATCAAAGCATGAGAATTAAATTCATAAATCACAAACAAGCATAGGAAGGAAAATTAGGAATTAATATTACGATTCCATTAAAAGATAGTTCAATACATATCCCCAAGAATCACAAAAATACTAGTCAATCATAATAAAAAGGAACATGGAATATAAGTAAAAATAAAACATCATAAACCACTTTTTTAGAATCGGCAACATCGGATTGTCAATCCTCGATCACAAACTTCACTCCAAGAATCTTGAATTAAAACTCCAAAATAATCTCTAGAACAATGGTGGCTAAAATAAAAGTGTATTATGATCTCTAAAAGTGGGCAAAAGTTTTAGGGGTAAAGAATGAATCACCTTTATATAGTCTTTAGGGCATAGTACAAAGAAACATGGAAATAAACTACAAAAATAAGGAAATAATGCTTCTCGCGTGTGGCATCGGCGACCCGAGCCTGGGTCGCCGAAAATTGTACTAGAAAACGACGACTGCCGATGCACTTGCGATGAATTCCAGCAAGTTCGGCAACCAGATCGGCAGTCGCCGAAAGTTGTGCTTGACTTCGGTGGCCCCAGCCCCGGGTCGCCGATACTGCTTCTTTCTCCTTTGGGCGTAGTTTTCCGTGCCTCATCTCATGTCCTATTCTTCAGCCCGGCACGCATTTTTTCTCTTCGGCAACGCCTCTCGACCTCCAATACATCCAAAATCCACAAAAACCTATAGAAAGACGCAACGCAACGACCAAACGTAAAACCGACACAAAACAACCAAAACAACGAAATAAATGCGAAACAAACCGAAACACGACACTAAAAGCGGACAAATGTAATATTAAAATCATGCAAAATGAGTGGTCAAAAAGGTGTCCAATTTAGAAAAGTGGGTGGTTTTGACATGTAGGTTGAGGTTTAGGCTATTTTTATTATCTATATATTGCAAAGTGGGTAGTATTAATTTTTACCCAAGAAATATTTACTCACTCAGTCCGCAAACAATTTGTATATTTAATTCAATACAAATCTTGATAAATAATTTAAATGCATTGGAATGAAATGAAAATTTCACAATATTTATTAATTAAATATGTATATATAAGTGAAAAAATTAATAATTATTTAATTAATAAAAATATATTATAAATAGAACGATAATGGTAATATAATTATTAAAAATAAAAATCTGCAAATTTAAACAAAATAAAACTAAGAAAATGTTCAAATTTTATAGAGAGATAAATATATAATTAAGTTATTCATTTTCTTCTTCTCCCTGTAAAGTCTCTCATCTACTGCCTCCTCCTCCATTTCTAATCTTATGAATACAGTTGTTTTCCCTCCCAATTTGTATTCTTTCCGTCTAGAATCAGTCCATAAATCGCCGCTTAAATCAGTGAAATTGGTGCAAGATCCATTTTTCGGGAGTTGATATTTTTAGAGAGTAAGTAATTTCCTACAATCTCATTGCTGATTGTTTATGTTCTGGTTTTTGATTATCGAACATTTACTGTGCATAGAGTAATCTATAGATTTTTATGTATATCTATCTAGCTATTGATACAGAGAATTACCCGAATAAACGACTAAAAAAAAATCAATTTTGAGTCAAGGATTTGCAGAGTTGCAATGAGTGTTTACTAATACATTTTCTGAAGGCATAAACTTGTAAAAGGTACTCTTTTTGTATTTCAAATAGAGCTTTTCTCGTATCTATTTCTTTGGAATATAGAAAACAAAGAAAGTAAATTATTTTATTGGCACTCCATAACTCAATTTCAATATCCTACCATAATTATATGTTGAGATTTATGATTGATAGTTGTAATGTATATACCCTTTCCTACATAGGATATTTAAATTGTTCATTTTAGTGATATCCCTTTTACTGGATTTATATGCAATGTGTTGTGCAATTTATCTTTGACTTGAACAGAAACAATCTACTCTCCACTTGATTTGGCTACTATATTGAATTGTCACGCCCGCTTTCTACTAATTCTAGTAAAGCCGGGTAAACGTGACTAATGAAAGGATTAAGTAACAAAGTGAAATAGAATAAGGAAACTTGATGTTCTTCTCATACATAAATTGAAGGTTCATCGTACGAGATTGATGATTAATATAGCTAGAGTCATGAGCTCTTTACACAGTTCTACAATTTAAAGAAATATATATATATCTCGAGTCTATTACATATCTTCTAGCAGCGGAATATAGGATCGTAAACTAAAGTTCTACGTGTATGATGACACGTAAAACCCCCAAGAGTCTGCTACTATGAGATACGACAAAAGCTCGACACAGCACCCACGTTATCTTCATTCTTAACCTGCACATTTAGAAACACATGCAGGGCTGAGTACAAGTTTGTACTCAGTAGACA
>JAPKLX010000194.1:440833-466172 GCA_026898415.1 Leonotis leonurus
ATTAGAATGGACCTACTTGACAATGAGAAAAAATGGTGGTTTTTTTTGCCTACAAGTTCACCCAGGTGGACCTTAGAGACATTAATCCAATTAAAAAATATAAAATATTAACTTAATAACATAACAAATCAAAGAAATTAGAGCTGCACTTCTTCTCCCACCCAGCGCCACTGCACTTCTTCTCCTACCCAGCGACAACATTTCTTCTCCCACCCAGGCACTGCACTTCTTCTCCCACCCAGTGTCATGACCCACCTTTACTGAGGATAGTAAAGTCGGAGAAAATCTTGATAAGGGGAGGGAATAAAGAAATGGGGATAACACGATGTCGAATAACTGAATGTTACTTCAATGAAAAGGGGTCCATAACATAAAAATCTGTACAAGGCCACCGATCCAAAATACTTGAGTACTTAAACAAAATATCTCAAGATACGGAATACTGAGTAGTTCAAAATACTAGATTGAGTGTCTGCAGCAAAATAGGATCTATAACTACAGTTTACATGTATGAAGACATGCAAACCCCCAAGAGTTATAAAGAGTTCTACAAAACCATCGCTTAGCACCCCCTTTCCATCATAGATCAACCTGCACATTTAGAAATATATGCATGGCTGCGTACAAAAGTACTCAATAGACACATGTCGAAAACGCATACCTACATTTATAATTGTCATGCCATCTCAACAGTGATACATAGATATTTTTGTGGAAGGACCTATGCTCACTAAATTCTTTTTGTGAATTCCTAAAGTTCGACTGATCAGTCTAAATTCTTTAGTAATCAATCATATCTGTAAATTTCTGTGTGTTGGAAAGGTGACCACCTTCCACGGACACTTGACCGGCCAACCCGTTTAGATGACTAGTATTCAAGTATTTAGTAAATTCTTTAATTATTCTCGTAGGATTTTAAATCAATATTTGATTTATTTAAATCCTTAATATTCTCATTTGTGTTACCCAATTAATTTAATAATGAGTACTATGCTTATTCAAGATAAATTACTTTGAATAATTTAATCTCAAACTAAAATGTTAATTTAAATCTTATAGGATAATATTAATTTTAATTAATACTACTATTTAAGAATTTATAAAGATTGAGAATAATACTACTAATTCCATATCATAAACATAGTTTAATTAATCTAGTTATCCAGCCCAATCTAAATATTATACTCAATCTATTTAATCAATAAATTGACCCAATCTGAATAAGTATCTAGCCCAATGAAATTAATTGTCCTAACCCAAATTTACTTCAATCACAATCCATTAATTTATTAATTCTCCGTCCACCTGAATTAATCGGCCCATTCGATTTAAGCCAGACCCGCCGAGTAACCGGCCCACTGGAAGATTCAAAAATTTATATTCCTAGCAATATCATTCACCAGCCGACTTCACTATTCAGTCATCTCTCTCGCCTCTCTCTTCTCCACCTCTCGGTCGTCTCTCTATCTTTCCGGCACTCCGCCCCTACCTACCCCGACGGCACTCACTTCTCTTCCCACCTTCTCTTGGTCGATCCTCTCTATTGATTACTCCAATTTCTGCAACACAAAACACTCTCCCTATCTATTTCTTCCCCAGCCTCTTCTCGTTCTCAGTGGAAAGCTCACCGGAGCTTCATCGCCTATTACATTCAAGGTAGAAGTATTACCTTTCTTTATTTCTATATTTGTAATTTGTAATTTCAGTTTTGAACCTCTAATTCTCCTTTAGCCCTCACTTTCTCGACTCTCTGTTTCTCCCCAGCCCTCTTCTCACGGCTGCTCACTTCTGGACGGAAGAATCTCGCCAGCAGCAGCTCACCGGAGCTCTACATGAAAGGTAAAGCTCATCTTCCTTCTGATTTTCTTAAAATTTCTAGCTTTATTCTTAATTAGTTTCTAAAATTCTTACAATATCTTATAATCTCTAACTCTGTATTCTGTGCTCTCCCTTGACTCTCAGTCTGTCTCTGCTCTCTCTTTGTTCTCGGCTGACGGCCAAAGCTCACCGGAGCGCCGGTTGCCGTCGCCTTTGAAAGGTATAATCTTTAAATCTAATTCTCTTTTATATTTTTCAGTTTATGAATTCTGTATGCTCCTGTTTCTTTCTAAAAATGTGTTCTTTAATATTCTAAGTAGAGTTCGGGTTTTGTTTTAATATGTGTTCTTTTTCAGAAGTATAGTTCAAATCTGAGCTTCAAAATCTGATTCCTCCTTTGTTGTTGACTTCTATTTTGTTTACTCTATGAATCCTTAGGATATCTTAGGAAGCATATCTATGTGTTCATGTTCCTGAAATATCATAGTTGTTTTAAGTGAACAAATTCTTATTTCTGAAATGACATTGGCCGTACTTTTAAATTACTTTTAAATTTTAGTCGTATGTTCTAAAATTTTGCATCTTATGTCTTGTTTCGAGTTCTATTTCAGATTGCATTCTCTGAATCTAAGTCTTGTATTTTAATTTCTGAAAGTTCATAAGTTCATGAGTTAGGTTTCTAAATCTGAGCATTTGAATATGTGTCTCTGTGATGAAGTCTGAATATATATATATATATATATATATATATATATATATCTATGTTCTGAAATCTGAAAAAAAAACAATGTCTAGGTTCTGAAATCTGTGACTCATTTTCTGAGTTATTTAGAATCTGAACGATCATTTTCTCAGTCTTCTAGGTTCTAGGCTTGCTAACTCTGAACTTCAACATTTAAAAGCTTTTAAATTTTACATATCAAGTTCTAAAGTGATGTTGGAGGGAAGAGTCTAAAATTTCAATAATTTCAGTTTTATGGTTTCTGAAACACAGTTAAAAGCAGAAGGTTTTGAACTAAATTCTAAAAGAACAAAACTGAAGCATGAAATGTGTGTATCTTAACTGGAATGATATGTTTTAGCCTATAGGTTTGTTATTCTACTTTAAACTATCGATCTGTAATTGTGTCTATATTTAATAGTCTATAGTTTGGTCTCTAACCCAATATGAACTTAATTCATAAGCTCTGTGTTTAGTCATTATTGAAATTTTATAACTCATTGCAAGTTTCTGTTTTGGGTTGTGTGTTGGGATCTGAATATGGATGACATATTAGCCTAAGATTAATCTTAAACTTTAAATATTTCAATCTGTAAATATGTCTATGTTCTGTTCAAGTTTAAGAGTCTATGGTTTGGTTTTCTAAACTCGATCTGAACTTATGCTCTAAGTTCATCATTCTGTCCAAGTTATGTTTCTTATAATGTTAACACATTATGATTTCAGGACATATGTTTCCATATTCTAAGTCTTATATTTAAGAAGTAAAAGAATAGGAATTGAGAATTCTGATAATAAAATAAGCTCTAGTGCTAACTTTATAATATAATTATAAACTGAAGTTTATGAGAGATGTATACAGCCTTAACAATTAAAATTTCAGCTTTCATTTCTTAAGAACACTTATTGTATTTGATTTGAACTTGATGGAGATTGGAGTAGGGCTTTCTCTACTCTAAATGTTTTTTTTGTACTTAAAATATGAGAAAGTGCGTTTTTAATATCTTCTTCAAAACTTGCATAGGGCAGTATTCAAAAGCTTTTAATTCCCTCTCATTAGGCTGGAATGCTACTATTTTGGCTTACTGTGATATCTAAGTTATAAGCTTGCTACAGATGATAAGAGTCTATATTATGTGACTATGTTTTTGTTAAGAGAAGAATATTGAATGGAGTTCTTAAATTCTAGAGTTTGTGTAAGTATGATTTTGAATGTTTTGAACCAAAACTAGAATAATGAACACATAAAGATTGAAAGTTTGAGCTATGTATACCTTAAGATTGTTTTTCACTTCTTCTTGGGATAGCTTGAAAACTTCAACCTTGAAGAACTTGGTTAGAGTTTCTCCGTGTATTTCTATCAGATTTTTTTAGTGTGAGTGGAGACTATTAGATTTTTTTAGTGTGAGTGGAGATTGATTTTACCAAGTGTTTGAGAGTAAAATCTGATGGCCAACCTATGTGTTTAAATAGAGTGATTCTAAGAGATTTAGGTATACGTATAATATTCTGTATGGTTGGACTTATTGTACTTGAGTATTCTACAGGACCTAGCTTTGTCCGTAACTTAAGTTGGTTGCTGCTTTTATTTACTGTACAACTCTGCATTTCTTGACTTTTGGAGCATGGTTTAATGATTATACTTATTGCCATTTTACATAGTAAAATGGGTAGAGTGTAGTAGTGTAGCTGCGTCCCTTGTCCCTTTCTCACCATCGAGAAAGTCATCCTATCAGTCTATTTTCATATTTCCTTAATTCTCTATTGTTTGATTTGTTTCCCCTTAGTAAATTTGTCTTATCTAGACTTGTAGTAAGTTGTTGTACTATAATGTATATTCACATAGTTTTCTTTTTTTGCTCTCTTCTCTAAGGTCTTATTTGTCTTGTGTTTTATTATAAGGGTGTAATATTTGGGTTGTAACATATTATATATCTTTTATTCGAAACTTGTTCCCAGACATATGATATGCATGTCTCTTCAAACCTGAATAAGATTTGCTCTTAGGTACAATCTATTTCTTAATCTGAAGATATACTACTAAATTTGCATGGAAAATTCCCTCAATTATTTATCTTATGAAATAAATAATCATTCCTTCATTATCTGATTTATTTATTTATCTATCTAATGTAAATAAATAATCTCTTTCATGCATTTTTACCTTATAATACAAGATAGTTTGTATCTCTACAGTATATAAATATACTATTCTCTCTTTTATACAATTACTTCTATAATTGTACTTCCTTGTTCTATAAGCATACTTTCTTAGCATATACTTCTACATCACACATGAATGTGCAGTATTAAACTTCTACGAAATACATTGTATAATAACAACTTACCTTGATATCTTAATTAAGGTATAATAACAACTTACCTTGATAACTTACGAATTAACCCAAGATTGTTTGCATACCTTTTGCTTAGCTTGTCAAATGGTTATCTCAATGTCGTGGCAACTTAGTTATATATATTAATCGAAGTCATTAACGATTTTACTAAATAAATCTCGACTTCTCGAATAAGAATGTTATTCCAAGGATTAACAATCATTATCTTTATTATGATTTTAAATTCTAATTGGCGAACATGAGCTATTAATATCGATTAGTTAATCGATCATTCGAAACTTTCAATGAAATTTTTTTATTGCAGATTTTCGTTACTTAATATCTATTAATAAAAGAGCGGGGTATTATACCCAGCCACTGCACTTCTCCCACCCAGCGACAACACTTGCATCTTCGCCCAGCGGCATCAGCGGCGGCGCACCAGGTTAGATTTCTGATTTTTAATTTCTGAAAATTATTTCTGATTTTTTATTATTCTGAAATATTGAAATTTTAATTGTGATTTGTATTATAGCTAAATAAATTAATTAAAGTATGGGATTAATTTCTGATTTTTAATTCTGAAATTTAATTCTATTTTTTTTATTATTATGAAATATTTAAATTTTATTTCAGATTTGTGTTATATGTAAATAAATTAATTAAAGTATGAATTAATTTCTGATTTTTAATTCTGAAAATTAATTCAGATTTGTAATATGTGTAAATTGAATTTTAAATATGATTTTTAAATCTGAAAATTAATTATGATTTTTAAATCTGATTTTTAATTGGAAATGGAAACTGATTTTTAATTCAGATTTGAATTATATGTAAATTGATTTTTAAATATGATTTTTAATGGGAAATGGAAACTTATTTTTAATTCAGATTGGTGATCTATTATTTATACTATTTAAAATATATACAGGTGTTATGAAAATTGATTTTTAAATCTGAAAATTAATTCTGATTGTTAAATCTGATTTTTAATGGGAAATGGAAACCAGTGTTATCAAATATCCGCCATGGCGGCGCCATGGCGGATGGCGGTGGCGGTTTTTAGGGTTTCTGCCATAGAAATGTCATGGCATAGCAGGTTTCTCATGGCAGTGTATGGCGCCCGCCATGGGCATGGCGTATGGCGGCGCCATTGCGGGTTATGTGGAAATGGCGGTCAAACCCGGGTCAAGACCCATTGACCCGACCCATTTGACCCAAATTATAGTAAAATTAGGGTTTGAGTGTCTAGGATTTTTCATTTCTCCTTTCTTACTCCCACCAAGCGGCTGCACACACACACCAGCCAGTGTGACTTCTGGCAACGGCAGACCACCGGCAGCCTCCCTCCGGCGACGGCGACCGGCAGCCTCCCTCCGGCGACGGCGACCGGCAGCAATACATCAAGTATCAATTTTTTGTCTTTTTATTGTTTTCTTTTTTGCTTTTTAATTTATTTTTATTCTTTTTTATTTTCTCAATTCTTCTATACTCTAATGCATATTATATATATTATATATATTATATATATTATTGATGAGCCGTCCGACGGGGAAGAGGGAGAGGGATTTGCTTCATTAGATTATAATGAAGCAAATGATGATGATTATGTGGAGATTAACGAGGAGGAGTAGATCCATTATATTTATGCTTATGTTTTTGAGGACTTTTATGTTTGATACATGTGTGTTTTGGTCCTTGTGGAGTTTAGAGACATAAGATTTATGAGTTAGTGTTTGACATGTTATTCTTGAATGTTTGAAACTCATATTTTGTGTTATTTTATCATTTCTTATTGCTTCAGTTCTTGATTTTGACATATATATTATATTTTATATAATTTTCTAAATTTCCGCCGTAACCCGCCATACGTTACGCCATATTCTCATGGCGGTTTTTTGGCAAAACGCCATGACCCGCCATCCGCCATCAATAACACTGATGGAAACTGATTTTTAAATCTGAAAATTAATTCTGATTAATTTGTATTATATAAATAAATTAATTAAGTACTTAAGTTTTATTACACCGTGTTTGATTTGAACATGTGATGACACTAATTTGCATGGATTTGATATTAATATGTTTATAATTTAATATTTGTTTGTCATTATATAATTTATTTTATTTTATTGCATTTCTATGTTTTTTCCCATCAAAATTGAGGCTTACTCCTCGCCTCGCCGTGACAAAGCGCCTCACCTACGCATTCGTTTTTTACAACCTTGATTTTGAATATCTAGTGATGATATGAATAAGGGAAGTACACGAAAGATCGAGGACTTAAATTTTAGGCTAAGAAGATATGGGGCTTCATTTAAAAACATGCAGTTAATATGGGTTTTGTGATGGGCCTGATGGTTAATTTTTCGACTGTTATGTTTGATATATATTTACAATGATGCTCATTAGTTTATGAAATTTAACATTCGTTAGTTTGGTGTAGATTTTTGTTTCATACTTTGTACTTGAATGGAGGTTTCATATTATTTATTTAAATACTGAAAGGTTGTCTCTGTCTCTGTTGCATTCTTCATCTGATAAGAGAATGTTCAAGTTTTAATTTTTGTTTTGTTGTTTGCTCCCTTTTAAATATACACGTCCCAGGGTCTTCGCCTTTTGTATTATTGTAGCGAAAACTTTATGCTATTTGAAGTTTTGAACTAGTTGCTTTTCTTTTAAACTTTGTCATGTAAATTGTTTTTTGGGACATTAGAGAATCTATGATATATAAAATTTCACACTTCACTACCTTAAACTTTTAAAATTTTATACACCTTGCCACCCATAAGGCAAGAAACAATAAGGTATCTTCAATAAGAAAGAAAAAAAAAAAGATTACAGTTTATAGTCCTAATTAGATATATATGATAAAAGTATGTGTCTGTCATCTGTTTTACATAGCTATCTCATTACAAGGTAGACAAGTAACTGTTTTGGTGGTTTTACTTGACAGCTGTAGTCTCTAGATAGACCTGGTAATCTAGTTATCCTCAATGGCACTGTGGAAACCTCCTCTTCCTCGGCTTCTCCTCGACAATGTCTCTTGCATGAGAAACGCACAACAAATTCTTCGTCATGTGAATGCCAGTCTTCACGATGGGGGAGCTCTCGTTCTATCAGGCACCAATGGCTCAGGTAAAACCACTCTCCTCCGTATGTTAGCTGGCTTCAACAAACCCACTGCTGGTCAGGTTCTGTGGAATGGCCATGACATCACCGACTCGGGAGTTTTCCATCAGTACAAGCTTCAGCTGAATTGGCTGGCACTCAAGGATGCTATCAAGGATAAGTTCACTGTACTCGACAACGTCGTCTGGTACGAGCTTCTTGAAGGGAAGCAAGGGAATTCGGTGCCTGCCCTTGAGCTCATGGGGCTAGGGAAACTAATCAAAGAGAAAGCAAGAATGCTCTCCATGGGTCAGAGGAAGAGGCTGCAACTTGCAAGGCTATTAGCCATGGATAGGCCAATATGGTTGCTTGATGAACCCTCGGTCGCACTGGATGCTGAAGGCGTGAAATTACTCGAATATATCATCCATGGACATAGAAAGAAAGGGGGGATTGTGATTGTGGCCACGCATCTTCCTATTGCAATGGAAGACGCCATGGTCTTGAAATTGCCGCCGAGGTTCCCAAGAAGGATGACTTTAGTGGACATGCTGGATCGCGGTGGACCTGATTAAGGAATAGACATAAGGTTTACTTATGTGTGTTACTTCTCATCCAACCAGAAAGAAAGGGTGTGTTTTGTAGACTGTAGAGTAGAGTAGAGTAGTGAGTAGAATAACTTGAATTCATGATTGTTCAGCTTAGTTTAAGTTGTTCAGTTTGGATTCTCTCTCCACTGTGACTACATGTCTGGTTGGTACCAGAGAAAGGTTTAAAATACTCATTATCCTAATACTACAATGAGTTTAAAATACTTTCTCTACATGTCTGGTATTAGAATAATGATTATTCTAATACTACAATGCTACCAGAATAATTAGTTTAAGTTTAAGTTTAAGTTTTAGGAGTTGTAAATTTTCAACCCGAAAAAAATTCAACCCGATTTAGTCCGAACCGAAAATTCGAGTGAGTTAGCCCGAAACTGAGTGGGTTAACTCGATTGACATCCTAGTATATAAAGAAAGAAATATGAAGCCACATAATTAAAGATATATGATAGGATGACTTAGTTATTTAATCAAGCTCACTTCAATAATTCAATTCTATATAGATGATCAATAATACTCCTAATACTATAAGTCTACATGTCAAAAATATTCAATATCAAATATACATGTAAAAATACACATACAAATTTTACTATACTATTTTTTCCACTAGAAGACAGAAAACAAGTGTGGAGCCCACAATATTTAATTAATAAAAAGGATAAATTAAAGAAATATATTTCTTTTACTCTTAATTCTTTTATTTACTCTCATTATTCTCGTTTACTCCCACATTTTCTTCATTTTTTTTTTCTCTTCTACATAAATCTCTAATTTTCTCATCGTAAATCATAAAATTTTACCTATAATTTTTTTTTAAATTCCTTCCATACCCTACTTGAATGAGAAAGCAAAACATTGTGGAACATGTAATTTTTTTTCTCACAACACTGACTATAGAACCGAGGCTAGTTTCCAAAATTTTAAAAAAGGTTTCCAATTGAAGTTATGATATTTTGTTGGATAATGTAATTTGCTCTCGATTTACATTATTTGCGCTCAGAATTGCTCTCAAGCGCAAATCATAAACCTCGAGTGCAAAACACCTTTCTATGGTGCAAATTGCACTTTTATTAGAAGCAAATTGTATAATTTTGCTAGCCATAATTATTTTTGTAGTTAACTATTGTTGTTATGAAAGCTGTCAATACACTCACAATAATTACAAATATATATATAAGGAAAATATCTATATTAAAAACAAAATTAACGAGTAATGTGTTTGGTATGGTGTAATTATTTATCATCCATATAGAATTGAATTATTGAAGTGAGGTTGATTAAATAACTAATTAGTCATCCTATCATATATCTTTAATTATGTGGCTCCAAATTTCTCTCTGTATATACCATTACAATGATTACATCATATGATGATTATTATCTAAATACCGTAAGATGACTTCTTACGTAGAAAAATTGCTAAATTGGGGGGAAATGACTAAAATTGAGCAATTCTTTTAAATAAAATAATTTGACTGCTCCTACTAAATATTACTCCATCTTTCATAATATATCATAGTTGTTCTCTATTTATTTTCAGAAAAATATAGCTATTTTTTTCAAATTATGAAGCGGACCACTTTTTGAACACACACAAAAGTTGGCAATTTTAATTTTGCTCTGATAAAAGAAAAAAAAAGAAAAAAGGCAAAGAGGATTAGGTTATTATTGTAGGTGGCGTAGCTAGAGAACATAAAAATCAAATACGATCTTGTAATATTTATTTTGTAGTTGGACATCAAATTAAATACTCGCTCCCTTCACTAATTACGTAATTTTTTTTGGTTGTCCGTTTGTTACACTTTAAATTTTCTTTCATGGCACACAATTCAATTAAATAATAATATAAGTGTGACTCAAACTCCACTAATTACACCCTTTCACTTAAAGTCAAAACACTATATTAAAAGCACATGAAACCAACATTGGTGTAATGAGTTAGCAACACTTTTGATTAAGAAAATAGTTACTGGGATAACAAGTGGGGGCTTTATCACATTTCCAACATGCACCACATGCAAATGCATAAAGTGCTTAATTATTAATAAGGTAATTAATTAAGCTTGTCTGCCTCTATATATATATATATGCACTCTCCTGACTTGTTTTTCCACAACGACCACCAGTAACGACTTTTTTATTTTAATTTATCTTTATTTAGTCACAAAGTTTACATGACGAGTTTTTGAAGGATTAACTTATCCAGATCATATATATATGAAAATTTCATTCTTTAGATATCTAGCTTAATTAGTTAATTCATTTGTTATTCCTGTTTGAGAATTCACATCTTATATATTCTTCCTTTCCGATTACCGCTCATATTTGATGATTACTATAAAATTATCCTATCAATTTTATCTTTAAAAGCAAACAATCTCTTAACTTGTACAGTTTTGAGTCTTTCGACCTTTCCATTTTTTCTGATTTATATCTTACCTGACTACCAATATTGTTGTGGAATGGTGATCGAATAAGAACTAAACGTTCCCAATAATGTTATAGCAATACTTTAGCAATACTTCAACAGCAACCAAGAAAGTGAAACTCGCGAGTAGAACAGATTACAGTAGATGTATAAACGAGTTCAAGAACGAAGAACACAAAGAATTTACATGGTTCGACTGCGTGAGGCAATCTACATTCACGGAGGTTAAATGATTCAGTTTATTGATGATTTCAGAGGTTACAAACTATCAAGATTACAGAGAAAAACTCACTGCACTCAAGAAGATAAACTCTCTTTTCACTGTTTTTTCTCTTGATATATCTCGTTGTAACCCACTCTCTAGCTATTGATCTAACTTCTGAATTACAATAGAAACAACAAATTATATACTAATGAATATAACAGCAACGTTCAAGATTTGACTCCTTCAACCAACTACACCAGTTGAAGCAAACATCTCTCTCAACAACTAAGTAACCTCCTGTAGTTAGTTATTATGTTATCTGAACTTTCTTGTTGAAGCAGAAACTGTAACAACTCGAATCCAATAAATTATTTACGATTTTATATGGATTTTACCTATGATATTTAATTATTTTATTTCGAACTTATTTTTATTTTAGTCGAGGTCGCGCCCTTAATTTAATAGATATATGAATAAAATTTAGTTAAGGACTCTAGTATTAATCTCATATGAAATTTAAAATTTATTTTACACAATATTTATTTAATTAGGTATTTCAATATCTATATTATTAGACTTACATTATATAGTTGAATAGGATGAAATTTGTAGTTGGGCTATATGAAAAATTAAAAATACAAGCCCACAAGCCATTTTAAGATTTAGCCCAAATTCCCTATTAAAAGAGATATTTCTCAAGTTATCAAGTAATAATAGATAAATACATGTTTTACCTTTTAAGTCTACCGACTTTCTCACCGACTATATTCCACTGCCTCCTTTATTTAGATTATTTCATGTATAATAAAATTAGGAAGTCATTACAACTATAGGAAAGAAAATACGCAATAGGAAAGGAGAGCAAAGGGGAAAACTTAACAAAAGAGGATTCTCCATTTCTTAAGCAAATCTCTTCACAGTAGTAAGTTTTCAATTTCCATTATTTATTTTCAGAATTATTTTCAGTTCCTAGTGGTATTCTTTAAATCACATAAGTTTGAAATCAAGAAGGGAAGTTTATAAATTTCAGTTTGCAAAATTAAAAAAAAAATTAACTTCACTCATCCACATAATATGTATAATATGAGAATTTAAATCAAAAGCTAGAATAATTAAAAGAGATAAAGAAATAGAATTAATAATCTTCCTGTACAATAAAAATTGAAACTTGTTTGTGCGGGTGAGTCGAGGGAATTAATTCGGTTGTTAAGAAGGGAGAGAGTTAGAGGAGGTGACGACATCGGCAACTCCGAGCTGCTGTTGTTTCGTCGAGAAGCAGGGATATGGGAGGTGATGGTTGCGGCTGGAAATAAGAGAAGAGAAGTGAGGGAAATTTGGGAAAGTTGTGTTTGCAATTTTAGAAAATATAGATAGAGAAGAAGAAATGATAGAGGAGAAGAAAGGTGGAGAATTTATTATGTTACTTCTCGTAACAGAACTAAGAAGAAGGGGATAAATAGGGGCAATGGTAGGAGAGAGAGAGAGTCATAAAGTTGTGTTTCTTTAATTTTATGGGCTTTAACATTTAGTAGAAAGAATTAGTTATATTATATTATTGGGCATTCATCATTGGTTAATGGGCTAAATGCATTATATGTATTTTTAGTTAGTTGAGTTTTTACCATTTAATTTAGTATTAGGGGATAATAGAGATTTAATTAGTGATCTTATTAAAATTAGCTTAACTTAATAACGTAATGTTTAAAAATCTAAATTTAGTTTATCTAATAAAAATTTAAGATTTAATAATAATAATACATATTAAGGTATATTTACTTTAATTATTGGTTCTAATATACATCATACTTTTAATATCATGTGACGATTAGGTGCGGCGCGACTAAGACGGTGTTAATATTTTAAATTTCTCGATTTTCAGTTCAAGCTCAAGGTTAAGGTGTGGTGATCTAATTCAGTTATGCAGTTGATTACTGTTGTCCATTTTAATATTATGTGTTTAGCCGTATGTGTGATTATGAAATCAGTTGGTGATGAGTAAGAGCTGTTTTACTACTACCTCATTTTACTCTCACTTCAGTTATTGCGCAATATTTATATTATGTCGCCAGGAGCCCGTAAATAGGGTTCAGGACGTCACAGTCCTTGGTATGCCACAGTGCGAATCAGTTATGTTATGTCATGGTACCATATGTGCTTACCGTTTTATTAACTTGGACAATGTTAGCATATGATCCCATACTGAGTATACTTTTTGTATGCTCATGCCCCACTTTAACATTTTCAGGTACTTGAGTTCGGAGATACGTGGCGTGTCGAATGATGTATCAGTTTTTGTACATTATGTTTTATGCCTGCATACTTAGTATTTATTTTGGAAAAATGTTTTAAAATGTTGACTTATAGTTTTTGTTCGGATTATATATTACGACATATGCATCATGAAAGACTGTTATCATAATATATATATATATATATATATATATATATGTATATTGAAAGTTTTGCTATGTTGGTTTGGTTCAAATATTTTCCTTTTAGGTTGTACATGTTACATATAAAGAAAATTATTATATAGTTTTCCGCATTTAAAGGTTTTAACAAAAGATCTAGTTTATTTATTTATTATTAGAGTTAGGGTGTTTCAGAAACAAAGCATAAATCATTCTTGCTAATTCATTTGCAGTTAACACACTACAAATATATTATTAAAATAACTCACAATAATATCTAATATTTCTAAATTGGAATTTAATTATATATTAATCATTAAATAATTAATGAAATATATTATCAGTAATTAACCCCCACCTACCATTAAAACCCTAATATATGTGATTAATGGCGACCGCACAAGAATGCGGCTCCTAAGTCCTAACCATTAACCAAACATATATACATACGTTTTTGTTATTTTGTAGTAGTAATAATTAGTTTACATAATGTTTTGAGATATATAATATTTATATTTATTAATTTAACCATTATACTAATTTATGGTGAGAGAAAATGATACTACCTTATAGCAAAAACATGAATTATAATAGCGTGCCTGTGTTGACCTAGTGTTAGTGAGATTAATGTCCAGGATAATAGGTCTCAGGTTCGAGTCTTTCGTGACGCACCTATGTAATTTTTTGTTAATGTAATCTAATTTTTTTTTTTAAAAACATAAATTATAATTAAGGTAATGGACCAATCTCTCCCTGTCATATTTAATTAATTTAATAGATCTTAATTAACCATCAATGTGATTAGCGTTGATTTGTTGATTCCCACCAAATAACTAATATATTTATTTAGCCATTGTTTTGTTGATTTAAATACAATTTATTTAACTTGTTGCATTAAATTTCTAACACATAATGTAAAATACGAGAAGTTTAAATATATATTTAATTATGTTGTCATTTCACTTGTTTTATTTTTCAAAAGAAAAGTGAAGCTATATCATTCATTTACAAACACAAAATATAAGAAGTTTTTCACAATAACGTGGGCTGATGAACGGTGGCTCAGACGATGATGGAGGACCTCATCAAAATAACTAATCTCCAAAAAAAAAAATTAAATTTAATGTTGCAAATGTCTCATCAAAATAACTATTCAGAAATAATTTATAGAATTCATATTGTGTTAGAAGATATTTATAAGGGTACATTCATTACTTTTGAAGCGAAAGAATTTCTGACTGCATTTCCTACGTACACTGGCTTAACTCGTTTTCATTACCAACATATTGCAATAACCTTATCAAAATTATACATTAAGTAATTTAAATGATAATACATATATAGGTCCGAATTTATAGAGTTAATGTTGCTAGGTGCTAGGGTTATATATGACTCTAAATGTTACACTATATGATCACAATATTAATGAAAGTTTGTGCATAAACTTGCAAATTTCTTATCTATTGGAAATAGGTAGGGTTGACAATCGAGATGGAACTGTGTATCCGTCCCAAAATCTCGATGCCAAAAAATTCTCAATTTTTATGATCTAGTCATATTCGGGACCTTGGGACTCTTGAATCACAAAATTAAATAATTTTAAGTTTCGGTCCCAAATGTGATCAGTATTTTCTGAATTTATAAAATTAAAATTAGACATAATTCAAGGAAATCACATAGTTCTGATTGAGTACTCCCAAGTTTTAAAATTTTCCAAATTTCAATCCCAAAAAATTTAAAATTTGGATAAGGACCGAAGCAGTCCCAAGTCCATATATCAAATTCTCACCCCTACAAATAGGGCTATTTTGTCTAAGATTAAAATATATGATGACATTAATGAAGAAAATTAAAATAATGTATTAATAAAAACTTATCGATTTCAAAAATAACAAACGTGATATGTGGAACAATAACAACATATGACTAAATTGCACATTGAATATTGCAAATATTTATATATAATGTATGTAAGAAATTTTATAATATTAAACGATAAATTATAAGCCGTCATGATATTCTTTAAAATAATAGAACACACAAAATAAAATAAAATAAATTATTACCTTTAAACTAAATAAAAGAATTCAGTTATTTTATAGATGATGATGAAGAGTAATTTATAATATATTTATTGGTACCATATATGTAATACTTCTAATATTAAAAGTTAGATAATTCTTGTCTTAAATAAGGGTCTAGATATTGAAATCACAACATTAATTAATTAGTGAAATATTTCATGATATTTCCATAATTTAAATATATATGTGTAATAACAAATTTTGAATTTATGTAAAATTAATACAAATTTAATAAATCTTAATCATTTATATCTTGAGATCTCCTCATCATTTTTCTTTTCTTTTTATTTTTTTAAAAAATTGATTATATTAATATTAAATTGCATATCTGTGTTACCGAAAATTCAAACACGAGACCTATAACATTGGGCATATTAGCCTCACTACAACTAGCTCAACACACACACATTGTCATCATCAATTTCCATAGAACCATATATGTAATACTTCTAAAAGTTATATAAATCTTGTCTTAAATAAGGGTCTAGATATGGAAATCACAATATTAATTAAATAGTAAAATATTTAATGATATTCCCATAATTTAAATACAAAGGTAAATTTTCCTAATTAATTATTTATGTCTCTCATCATTTTTCATTTACTAATTTTTAAGGAGTTCTTTTTTAATAGACCACCTATATTCGGTTGTGCCTAGAGTCATTTAATGCATGGATTATATTAATTAATATGATTGATTTGGTATCTAATTTTCCACTTTTGGCCCATCATCATATTACGAGATAGTACTATTTTTATATTCCTTTAAAATAATATGATTGATTATTGTGAATGTTTATCGTGATCATACATATATAGGAAAAAAGATAATTTTTTTCATGTGATTATATAAATTTTAAAAATAAATAAAATACACGAGCGAGCGTATAAGAAATTTTATCATGTACTCGTAGAATACATGATTTTATTATGATGATAAGAGTAATTAATTTTATTTTTTTATTTTAAAAATTGGGTAAATTTTATTTAGTACTGATGTTTATAAGTATAATAATTCTTCAAAAATTATGACACAATTGTGTGATAGTACTGCTTCTTTGCTTTGTGAGATTGCTTTCTCTTTTTCTTCTTCCTTCCTATTTTTGTACGTGTATAATTAGTTTATTGTATGTTTTTTTTTTTAAAGCATAGGTTAATTTGGTTGGAAGAGTTACATTTTTTCTGGTAACAATCACTGTCTGTGTGAGATCATATTTTATATGGTCTGAAATAATATCATCCAAATTAAAACACTTATATACATGCTTTAATTTTCCTTAGTAAAGTAATGACTAATGATACAGGTTAGAAAATATTAATTCTAATCGCACTTATATAAGTCCAATATATCTTTTCATATTCTCAGATTCATGTATAGAATTTTTCTTAATGCGCGAAGAAATTCCACTTTAACGCAATGCAAATTAAATTTATTCGTGTCACAAAAGTAAGTAAAATACACTTTGGCGTAATTCACGTCCTCATTTATTGCATATACTCGTCCTTGTGCAATTTCATCCCATAATCACACGTGTAATTACACGAGTTTGATTTGATTTTGGTCATACAATTATAGCTAATCATGTAAGTCTGACGGAGTATTATGATACGTGAAAGTGTATCACACTACCCTAAACAAATAAATGCGGAAGCTAAAAGAAGACAGGAGATGATTTTGCGTAGGTTGTGTTAACGAACAACCTACACGGCAGCCTTACGGCCAAAAAGAATAATCAAAATAAGTGTTGTGTTGCTACAATGTTTAGCACCACACAACATCAACACTTCTTACAAAAACACTAAACGTATGATCTTAACAACTAAGAATCATACACACTAAACTACGAACTTAATCTGCAAATGTGTCTATCTAATCGTCTTATATCATCTCAAAATCCGCACTCAACTTAATGAATGACTCTAGTATTTATAGATAGACTACATGGGCTTGGGTCCATGAATATAGCAACTGCTGGCCCATGTCTTCCACAATTCTCGCAGTTCAGTTGTTGTCTCCGCATAACAGCCTGGAATTGTGGAACTACTTTTAGTTGGTTGTTGACTCCTGGATTTGTGGAACAGAATTCCACTAGCATAAAATTCTCAACTGCATAGCATGAATATCTCAACTGCATAGCACAAGACTTGGTCTTCAGTTGGTTGTTGAGTTGGACGTTGAGTCAACACCAGTTGTTATGTTGCGTCAGAAGCTAAGTCAACATTCTGCCTGACTTGGTCTCTACTCCAGCCTACATGTGATGTTTCAACGTTGCCAAGTCAGCACTCCACGTGCCTGCTGAGCTGGGTGTCAAGTCATCACCACTTGTCATGCTGAGCTGGAGTCCCAGTCAGCATTCATGTGGAGAACACAAAAACACAAATGTTAGGTCAACACTTCAGATAACATCAAGACTTAAAAACCTAACAATACGAATGATTATTTTTTACTTTTTTTAGAAGGGGCTATTTTATATTTTCAATCATTACAACTTTTATCTTCTTTTCTTGAAACGATGTTGGTTTACATGATTTTTAAAATGTTAGTGTTTATATAAGATCACCCTTTTATTGTATATATCTTCAGTTATAAAGTAGTAGAAACTATAAAAAAACGTCATTTACCAATGAAATAAATCAATAATGTTGTGTTGTTATTGAAAGAATAGGGGTGCTGTAATTTAAAAAAAAAAATAAATAAGAAAGAACCATCGTAATCAAATAGTCCTTCTTATCCCGTTAACATATAAAATATTGAGTAGCCTAAAAAATAAAAAATAATTCTTTACATTTAAAAGTATTTAAAAATGGCAAGGAATAATTAGGAATTCTTTACCAGTTTTTGATTTTTCAAATTAAAAGCTTGATTGTGCTCCTGAATTGAAGGGAGGTAGCTTCAGTGAGAGTTAATATTTTAGATAGCAATCCTTCAGTCTACACTTAGTGTTGGACTGATGGACTGATGGACTAATATCTTAAGTGTACGTGCGAAAGTGGTGGTTTTAAATATTACTTGTTTGTCAAAAAACTTAATGCTTTAAGTTCACTTTTCTTTTAATCAGTATTCAATTATGCAATATATCAATAAGAGAATGAAATACTTAATGAAATAGAGAGAACACGAAGGTTTGGTTTGCGTGGTTCGGAGATAAAAACTCATATGTCCACGAGTTCTCGATGTTAATCGAGAGTTTCCAAGTAAATGGAGATTGTCTTACAGTGATCAATCTCAAAGGATTAGATGGACAAGAAATGTCAGATCACTCTTCGGCTACAAATAGAATCGCTACTAAGAACACTAGAAAGATAAAATCTAAAAGTTTTGAGTGTTCTAGAACTTGAGAGCTGTGGAAGTTTTAGAGCGAAATAGCGATAGAGAGTTTGAATGCAGGGTAACCGGTATCTTGAAGCGTTTGAAGTAGCGGGATATATATAGGTCTCTCATAGAATGTATCCGTTGTGAGATAGAGCACCATTTGAAATCTTCCCGTTGGAGTCGTGGTCCTTTTTGCCATTTTTGGTGTCTGCAATAAGATTGAGTTCACCTACTGAGATCTTTTTCCAAAATGGTAACTCCTATAGAGTAGCTTGGAACTCAGTGGATTATCTTCATATATGACTTCAGGTGCAGAGCTTTAGCGTGAACTTTAGTGGCAGGGAACATTCGCTTCATGCTGACTTCAACATCAAAACTTCAGGCCATAACTTGAGTGACATGGTCCTTCAGTTTTGGGACATAAACTGAGTTCTAAGAGGAACTTCAGTTACTAACTTCAGTCTTTAGTCTTGTGTCTTCAGTTTGTACATGTAAACTGAACTCCTTAACAATTGAGTTCTAGAATAAGACTAAGACTTCAGTTTTGGACTTATTATCTCTTTCAGGGGAGATTTTGAAATTTGAATCAAAACACTTATAGATATTTCCCAACAAAATATTATAATACAAACATCCACAAAAATTATTTAAATTTTTTGATATTAATATATATAATTACTTAAAAATAATATATTGGGCAGACTCCAAACTCCACTCACAACACACAATCACATAAAATTAAACCATATTATTAAAATTTGAGTTAAATCAAAACGTGAGAAGTTCTCGTGGACGGAAATAGCACATAATTAATCTCTTCCTACAAATTGAAATTAAATCGATAAAATAAGGCAGTTAAATAAATTTATACAATTGTGTAGCATATAAGTTAATTTATAGAAAAATGATATACTTTGTGAGTACTATGTATTTACATTTGTATCCACATTATTTACTGTCCTTTTATCTTTGTATATTATATTTTTGTTTTAACTTAGCAATATTTAAAAGGCCTAGCTATAAAATCATAGTTGGTTCGTAAGTAAAAAAAATTCCATAAATTGTACTCCTGTTAGGTTTAGGGCTTTAGGTTATGTTCTATTTGAAGGACAAATTTATCCCTTAAAATAAATGTGGGATAAATATATAATTAATCTTTAAAAAAAAATTTTTATCCTTCATTCTTATTTAAATTATAAATTTATTATTATTTTTTTTCTTCATCCCACTTTAAAGAGTGATAATCACTCAAAATTTGAATTGATAATATTAGTCCTCATTATATTCAGATAAATGAGAAAAATAATAATGAATTATAATTTAGATAGTAGAAATGAATAAAAAAAAGATTTTAAAAGCCAATTATATATTTATCGACTTTGTTGAGAGAGAAAATTATCACTGACTCAAAGAACATGATAAATAAATAGAGAGAGAGAGACGTACATCTCCTCCTAATTGCTATTTAAGCAGACCACTAATAATGTGGGAAAGCGTGCTTGAGTTTTCACAAACAAAGGAATTCATCCATGGCATAAACCCTGTCTGCAATCCCAATAATATCTGTAGACAAAAACGAATACCCAAATTGATCAACAAAATTAATGGGGTTAGAGAAAATGAAAGGTAGGGTGAAGGAGTGTTCAAAAATGGCGTTGAGTATAGCAATAGAAACCAAGAAAACCGGAGTCGAAGATCCTAGAAGAATTGTGCACGCACTCAAAGTGGGATTGGCAATGGCTGCAGTTTCATTAATTTACTATTTTGATGTATTTAATGAACACTACTCTACAGGCAGCGGCCTTTATGCTATGTGGGCCGTCAACACCGTCGCCGTCGTCTTCGAGTACGTCTACAAAACAGCGCAAGTACGTCTCCAAACATCGATTCATTACTTCCGTCTGCCCATCAGTCTCCGGGTGATATGCATAACTCATGCGTAGAGTAGTTCCTGCTGCCTTAAATAAATCCTTCCAAAACGAGCTCAAAAATATGGGATCACGGTCAGAAACAATAGATGATGGCATCCCATGTAGTCGAATGACCTCTCGGGCAAATATCTATGCCACCGATTTTGCTGTGAACGGATGCTGCAGACCCATAAAATGACAATATTTGGACAAACGATCCACCACCACCAAAATGCAGTCAAACCCTCCTGAGCGAGGAAGACCCGTAATGAAATCCATACTAATATCCTTCCACACACGATCAGGAATAGGAAGAGGACTGAGCAAGCCTTCTGGGCCCTTGGTTTCATACTTATTCTTTTGACAAACATCACAAGCTGCGAGCCTGCGACCATCGAAGTAATCGTCTTCAACATTCCCGGCCAGTACAGATTCGCCGCTAACTGCCGATAAGTTCGAAAAGCTCCCAAATGTCCACCTGACAGTGTCGAATGAAACTCTCTAAAAAGCTTCGCGATCCAAGGTGAAGCAGCCGACAACACTACACGCCCCTTGTAGAAAAGGGTACCATGCACATAACTGTAATGTTTCGGCGCCTCGCGGCCCTCCTCCAATGCTGCGATAATACGAGACAACCGTAGGTCGGCTCGCACAACCTCCTGTAAGGAGTTCCACTCCACCCAACGTGGCATTGTAATGGCTGCCAACTCTAGATCCTCATCACGTCGCGAAAGAGCATCTGCGGCCTTGTTCAACCGCCTTTCTTTATAAATAATTTCAAAATCGAACCCTAATAGTTTCGCTACCCAATTTTGTTGGGCCGGAGTGGTGAGAGCCTGTGCCAGAAGCTGTTTAAGACTCCGTTGATCAATCCAAATCACGAACCTTCACTCCAACAAATAGGGCCGCCAATGTTGTACGGCTAGGACAAGGGCCATGAGTTCCTTCTCGTACGCTGACTTAGATAATAGTCTCCCAGACAGACTCTTACTAAAATACGCTATTGGTTGACGATCCTGCATCAACACAAGTCCCAACCCGCGCCCCGACGCATCACACTCAATCTCAAAAACTTGAGAGAAATTCGGCATGCGCAAAACAGGGGTTGTAGTCGGCACCTGTTTTAGATTGTTGAATGCCTCTTCGGCATCCAACGACCAATGCCATGTCTTCTGATTATCTTTCTTCAGTAGCGTTGTTAACGGGGCTGCGATCTTCCCATAATCGCAAATAAAGCGATGATAGTAGCCCGTAAGGCCTAGAAAACCCCGTAAGCCTCGGAGAGATGTAGGTGTCGGCCACTTCAAGACCGCCCCCACTTTCGATGGATCCATCTAGGCACCATTGCAAGAGACGATATGTCCCAAGTACTCCACTTGCGAATGTCCAACCGCACACTTCTTGGGATTAACAACGAGAGTGTGGGTGCTCAAGATGGTGAAAACCTGATGCAAGTGGTGAGGATGCTCGGGCCAAGAGGAACTATAAACCAATATATCATCAAAAAACACAAGTACGAATCTCCGAAGAAAGGGACGGAATATATCATTCATGAGATACTAGAACGTAGTTGGAGCATTAGTAAGACCAAAAGGCATAACCAGAAATTCGTAATGACCTGAGGGCGTCCCAAACGCAATCTTATGCAAGCCTCGGCCGCAATACGGATTTGATGATAGCCTGCACGTAAATCCAACTTACTGAACCAACGGGCACCATGTAGCTCGTCGAGTAACTCCTAAATAACTGGAATGGGGTATTTATCTGCTACCGTTACCTTATTCAGAGCACGGTAATCTACGCAGAAACGCCACGATCCATCCTTCTTCCGAACTAGTAGAACAGGGCTCGAATAAGGACTACAACTGGGTTGAATAATTCCGGCAGCCAACATCTCCGCCACCAATTTCTCCATCTCGTCTTTCTGAGAATGATTATAACGGTAAGGCCGAACAGACACGGGAGAAACCCCATCTTGCAACACAATACGGTGATCACTCCGGCGAGAGGGAGGCAACCCCGTGGAATTCTGCGTCACTAAGGGAAAGATGGACAACAACTTCATCAACTCCCTCTGTTGCTCGGTTGACAAAGCAGGTGATGGTGGAAACGAGGCAGCTCCTCCGCCCTCCATGGCCCAGAGCAACCAGGCATCATCTCCCTCCTCCAAGGTGCGGAAGTCCGCTCTCCCACAGGCTCGTCGTGTAAGGGAAGGGTCCCTAAGCACACGGATCAGTCTGCCATTCACCAAAAATTTCATAGATAATTTCGCCCAATTAGCAGTCACGTCGCCGAGTTGAGCGAGCCACGACACCCCTAATATGACGTCAATGCTGCGTAGAGGAAACATGTAGCAAGTTATCATAAAGAAATGTCCGGCTATAAGAAAAGGTAGTTACCGACAGACCCCTTGTGAGGAAACCAGAGTGCCATCTCCCAACATCACAGTAAATTCCTCGGTAGGATCAATTGGGATGTTCAAGTCACGGGCGGTGCGATCTGAGATAAAGCAATGACTTGCTCCACTGTCAACCATCGTCAGTAGCCGTCGTCCATTCACTTGAGTGAACAACTTCAGAGTCTAAGCACCATCGAATCCGTCGGAGGATAATTCGGATAGTTGTAAGTGCTGCAGCTCGGGGTTGGGCTCAGTCTCCTTGGGTTCCTCTACCTGCACAAAATCAAGCTGTTCGTCGGCCTGGTCTAGAAGCTCCTCCGCTTCAGCCTCCAAAAGAATGGAGAGAGATTTGGCCGGGCATTTATGTAGTGGGCTGTACTGGCCCCCACAACGGAAGCACTTCCCTTTGGCGCGATACTCGGCCTGTTGGGCCGGCGACATACGGCGGGAATTACGATACTCGGTGGGCTGTGGAGAACAAACAGATCCAGAATCTATTGACTGCCCGCTGCCTGACGAAGATCGCTGGAAGGTTGATGTGCTGCCGGAAAAATTTCCAGTAGAGAAAGTAGAACGCGGCGGCCCCGTAGGTGGTTTGCTGGATCGGGCGATGCGTCGTGCTGCTCGAATGGCTGCAAAGACGTCTGTCATCTCTAAATCCGGAATAGGGTCTCGAATGGCGGGTTGAAGACCGCCTAGAAATGTGCCTAAATATTGTTCCAGAGGTAGAGACGGCAGCTGGGCAACGCGCTCCTCAAATAACGCCAAATAATCTTCTAGTGACCCACTTTGACGCGTAAGATGCAAGGCTTTGTAAGCATTGATCGCGGAACTATCACCAAAGCGTGCAACCAATTCCTTCGAAAAATCCTCCCACGTGATGGTGGCAGCACGTCTCAACACCCACTGCGCCCAGAGCATGGCCTTGCCGGAGATGGCGATGAGAGCCAACTACACACGCTGCCCCAGAGCCGTCTTGTGAACCAAAAAATATTGCTCGGCCTGTGCGAGCCACGCAAGGGGATCAGTTCCATCGAAAAAGGGAAGATCCATGCGAGGCAGTACGCTGACTGTGGAAGAGATTTCAGAATAGGGAAGTTCGGACGAGGGATTGGGCCCCCCAGTTGCGCTCGACGATTCCTCTCCTCCCGGCAGCGGAGGAAAGCCTGCTAGTTTATCAAGCTTGGCCATAATTGCGTCGAACTGGGTAGAATGGGTTGCGAGAGCGTGCTCCATTGTACCCATTGACGCCTCCAGCCCGTCGACGGCCTATGCGACCCCTGCAAAAACCTTTTGTAAATCCTTCGTAACCTTCTCTACCGCTTCGATGCGTTCTGTGTTAGTCAGCATGGCAGGTCGGACCAAATTGGTAGAGTGAAGATAATGAATTAATCGAAAAGGAATGAAACCGAATAATATTCGAACTCAGAACAATAATAATATGCATACTCTAATTTTTGATAAAGGATATATATATACTACTACTACTTACGCCCATGCACAACATGAAAGCCTGTACCTTAACTTAACCCAAAATGCAATAACATATGGAATAATAATAATAATAATAATAATAATAATAATAATAATAATAATAAATTAAACATCAATAGCAGCGGCTGGAACAGATGAGACGCCCTTCTTTTTCCTTCGCGTATAAACTTTTATTCCGTTCGATGCAATGCTATCCCTAATAGTGATGTATTTATATTTTATTGTTGAAAACAGTGCTTGGGAAAGGTAATTTAATTATTAATTTAGATATTTTAAAAAGGGATAACACATAATTAAAAATTATTCACTTTTATAAAACAAAAATAAAAGATACTCACTTTTATACTAAAATTATCTTTTAATTTGCACCATTGATCTAAATAATTCAACAGTCAAAATTTATTTTTAGTTAACAAATTCACTGTTTTTAGAGATTAAATAAAAATGATTCTCTGTTGAATTATTTAGATCAATGGTGCAAATTAAAATATATAATATA
>JAPKLX010000194.1:466272-496240 GCA_026898415.1 Leonotis leonurus
CTGTTGAATTATTTAGATCAATGGTGCAAATTAAAATATATAATATATATATATATATTATATATATATATAGGATGTAGATCATATAGAAAATAATTTTTGAATAAGAAATAGGAAGTAATCTAGGTCGTCCATAATTGAGAACGTGTGGCGCACAATTAATTGCATAATTTTGAATTTTAAATGAATAAAATATTACATAATTATGATTAGAAGGTTAAATACGATGAAAGGGAAATTTATACCTTAATTATAGGATTGCAATTACCATATTGAAGATTATTGCAATTTAGGAGAGAGAAGGGAGAAGATGACGATATTATAGAGATTATTTGATGAAAACCTACCAATCGTATATTGAGAGGAGGGAGGAAGGCGGCAACACCATGGCAGCACGGCGGCGACGTATGTGATTCCACCGCGTCCACGTCTCGCGCCAACAAGAGTGGACGCACCAGCAGCAACACCACTCTTAGCGGGGGAGCGAAGGATATACGGTCGGGGAGCAAGCGGCAGCGACTCAAATCGCGACTAGGAAGGAGACGACGACAACGACTCATAATGAAAATAATGAAAACCTGACAGCGGCGGCGGCAAAGTGGGAACAACAGCAGCGGGCTTGGCGCGGAGACGACGCATGGTCGACACTGCCAAAAACGGCCTCCTCTACATGGACATGAGCGTGAGCGTCTCCGGTGGCGAAGACGGCGCCCGCAACGGCCATCTCTCATGCCCAGAGACTCACATCATGCCTAGTGGAATAAACATGCATATGTTTGCATCAAGAGAGTTCATATTTCCACTTAAATATTTAAGTTTTTGCATTGTTTATAAGGTGTAAAATATTATAGGAAAACTGTCTGTTATCGCACTGTTTACGTTGCACCACGCATACATGTGGATTGCATTGATATATACGTGTAAACTGCATTGTTATTTCATCTCTGTACTCTTTAATAATATTATGTTGCATCACACATACATGTGAATTGCATTAAAATATACATGTAAATGGCGTTATTGCATAAGATGAAATTATTTCTGGTTGGGTTTTCCAATTAAAATTATCATAATTCGAAATTAGGATGAATTTTTGAATATTTTTGTAAGATTATGCTATCCGATAAATTTCTCCAACTACCAAAAATTAAATAGTAGTACAATATATATATATATATATATATATATGTCAAATGCAAATTACGTAACTATACAGTGCAATATTATATATGTGTCTAATGCAAATTACATGACTATACAATGCAACAATAAACAAATGACGGTTGATGGAAGTTTTTCTCTTTCCTATTACAGTTCCGTAATTAATGGAAATCAAATCAATTTGAATATTACCCTAATAACCGCCAACTATGATATGAACGAAATTACCCATGTTGCATTATGTTTTCGCAACGCAACACGCTTAAATAACTACTTTTCCAAAATTATGTGTTTAATCTCAGTCATTAGATCTATAGTAATAGACGGATAAGATCATTTCCTATTTTTTTTTACCAATTACTCTTTTTTTTTACCTAAAAGAACTAATATAGTAGTCAAATAAGTTTTAAATAGATCTAGGACCGTCTAAACGATTGATATTGAAATGCACATTCCAAAATCGAAATTGAATCAAAAATTTTGTTCTGGTTTTTATCAGTTCAAGATTAATTTGGTTATGTTTTGATTATTTTTATATTTTTGGCTCGATAACCGAAACAAATCGTGCTTACCATTACCTATAATTATAATTATCAAATTGAATGGTTTGGATGGGAAAAGTTAAGATATAAATCGAAATCGGAATGAACTTTTATTTTCATCTAAAACTTAGAGGAACTGTTGAAGTCAAGATTATATCATATCTAATTATCATTTTACAATGTATTTTGTGTAGGGATAAAATTTTGAGATACGTACCTGGTTTTTTGGTGGGATTCGGAATCCCGAGTTTCGAATTATTCAAGACGGAATCGGGATTGAGATTGAAATTGTAGAAATTTTTGGGATTCGAGACTTTCAAATTTTAATCGGGACTTACAATTTCTCAAAATTAATTTTAAATTTATGAATTCGGGAAATTTTGGTACTGTTCAAGAATTTGTAGCTGTGTGCATGAATCGAACCGAACCGAACCGAACCAAAAAAACCGACCGAACCGATAGGTTTTGGTCGGTTTCGGTACGGTTTTGATTTTGATCAGTTTTCGGTTCGGTACTTAAAATTTAAAACTAATAAGTTTCGATTCGGTTTGCAATTTAGAATTTTTGATTCGATCGGTAACCGAATGGACCAAAAATATTAAAATATATATTACATATATACTTATATAATACTATATTTTAAAATTTTAAAATTAATAATGAAGAATATTAGGGGGATACTTTTGAGTTTCTTTAGTTTTTTGATCCGCCTACCCCTGCTATCACTCGGACCTACCCTTTGCTGTCACTCAAACCCTACTCAATTTTATCTTCATCATCACCGTTCCTGCTCGCCGTCATTCTCAAGCCCCCATAGTCGTGACTCTGCCGCCGTTTAATCTTGCAACCCTTCATCATTTCTCATAGCATGACGTCACCGCTTTTCTTATTGGTGAGTCTCTTCTAATTGGTATCTTGCTTTCTGGGTTAATAGTTTTCTGGATTTATGCCAATTAAATGTGACTGTTGTTAAAAATATTTTTTATAGTTGAAAACATTGCATACAATTATTTAAAAACTCGGTTTTTCTCCTTGTTTTTTGTTTGGTTTTTCTCGTAAGGCTACTCTCATCCTTCATATCATATGCTTACAATTCGGTTCAAGCAAAACCGATCGAATCCGACCGAACAAAATCGGTCGGTTTTAATTTTTTTAACAGTCGGTTCGGTTCTTATTTTTTCAATTCGGTTCACAAATTTTTTTGTTGGTTGAATCGATCGATTGATGCATACCCTAAAAATTTGGGACTATTTGGGATTATTTGGAAATTTTTTATTTGAGATCGGGATTTAAAATTTTCAGTGTTGGGACTTGGGAGTTCTGAAATTTCCAACAAAATCGACACCGAGATAAAGAAAAAAATGTCGGGACCATATCTCGATTTTTACCCCTACTTTTGTGTTTATTTTCCGTGGGATTACTTTTTATATTTTTCAACGTTCTCTTTTCTGGCTCTTCATCTTTTTATGATTTTCAATTATCTAGCAATATATTGACCAACATATAGGGCTGTCAATTTTCAACACGATACGATAACTCGACACAAGGTGACACGATATTTAATGAGTTTGGGTTGGTCTTTATTGGTTTCAGATTCTTATTAGGGTGACCCAATAAGAACTTGAAATTTTTAGGGTGAGTTCGGGTTGGATTCGGGTTACTTGAAATACATAAATATATTATCTAAAAATATTAATATTAATAATATATATTTACACAATCGTGTTAGATTGGTCACTGTTAGGTTGTTATCAGGTTGAGTCATTAACAGGTCGGGTTCAACCTGGAAAAAAACGTGTCAGTTTGGGTTAAGATTGGATTCGGGTTTGGACCATTCAAGTTGGGTTGCGGTTCAGGTTTACTAAATCCTTAATAGGTTGAGTTCGGATTTGACCTTAACAGACTAGGTCCTTATCAGTTTGACCTGATAACGACCCAACCCGACCCAATTGACATCCCTACCAACATATATAGTACTCCCTACTCCCTATGTCCTAACTTATTAGTTCACCTTTTGAGTTGTCTCGTCCCATTAGTCTCATTTTCCTTTTTGGACATTTTTATTCCTAACCCACTAACATAACTCATTTAACTAACCTAATACAATTAACACTCTAATCTCTAACCTAGTCTTCTCTTTTCACCTCCCACCGCCTCATATCATAGAGATACTCTCCCTCTCTTCGAACTTCCCCAGATTTCTCTTCATTTTTCTTCCACCAACTAGGTCTGTACCCTAGATCTATGATGAAATCTCCCAAAATTGAATTTGAGAATGTTAACCCTAAATAGAATTCGTGAACGCTAATGCCCAAGCTCCATATATCTCCGGCATACCCGTCGTACTAGCCCTGATTCAAATCGGTGTTGATGCGCTCGGGGCTCATGTAAGAGATGGTGCCGACGGAGGAGTTGTAGGAGTTCATCGTCTGGGTGAGAACGCGGGACACGCTGAAATCCACGAATTTGACGAGGCGGAAAGAAATGACGATGGTGCCGCGAAGGAGCTGTAGGGGTCCTTGGTCTGAATTTTGTGGGAAGGGGCAGGGCTGGTGGGGGATGGAGATGGGTGGGGAGTGGGGCGGGAGTATGGGAGAATCAATAAAAACAAATAAATTTAATTAAATTGAATCAATCAATTAATCTGCTAAATTTATTAATCAATTAATATGCTATTAATGAATTAATCTTGTAATTAATTTAATTAATTAACTTGCAAATTTTATAAAATTTAATTTATTTTAATTTTGTACTTAGCTAAATATATAATTCTTTTTTATATTCAATATCACTTTTAAATAATTTTTAGAATTGATAAATTTAAATTAAAGCATATACTTTTTAAAATTTTTATTTTTTCAAATAAATTTATTTATAATTATTATATTATATTTTTTATTTTTCATAAATACAAATTAAATTATAAATGTACTTACGAGACGTAGATCGAGTTGATAAGTATTAACCTTTCATCTCATTTTTATAGTCGATGATACGACCTATTTATCATTCAGTATAAATATATTATTATAATTGAACAGATATAAAAAAGGGATACATTAATTCAATCTTATTTACACATTAGTTTTGTCATCTTCTATTTAACGTGAGATATAGCAGCTTGGTTGCTCGCAAGCTTCATAACCTTTGAGGTCCTGGATTTAAATCTCGTCTTTCCGATAATTGTTTTTATTCAAAAAATTTTGATTCATGTGGATAGGACCATCTTTTTTTACGGTTTACAAGAACTTAGGATTTTATTTAAGGCACGTGTAATATTGTTGGGAAATATTTGTAAGGGTTGATTTAGATTTCAAACCCTCTAAAAGATGCATTATGTTAAAAACTGAAATCTGGTCTAAATTTTAGTTTTTTTAAAGAACTCATACGTTAAGGAGTTCAGTTTACAAGTACATCAAAACTGAAGAACTCCACACTGAAAATTCAAGACCAACACTGAAATTTACTTAACTCAGTAAAGAGTTCATTCTTAGGGATGCTCTCCTAAAGTTTCTCCCTGAAAGAAAGACTCAAAAATGTTGAAGTGTAGAATTTCTGTCAATTGAAGCTCTGCACTGAAGTTATCTACTCAGAAACCTAGCTACTGAAGTTGGTCAACCCACTCTTCATAGAGGTCACCATTTCTAGTACATATACAGCCTTTGTTCTTTAATCAACTCTTTTTTCCTTTTAATATATATTTGAAATAGATTTTTGTAGTTTTATTAATTAGTTGAACTTAGCATACGTTGTTCCATTTTCTTAGAAAAATCTGGTTATGTTAGGTATAAGGAAATCTAGCGATGTAGTGGGGTGTAGTTGAAGTGGGGAGAGGTTAGAAGGAATGGTTATCAATCCGACTCGAAAGAGAAAGATGAGTGTCAGCCAAGCAAGCAACAACTATAACAACAAGATCTTTCTTGCGGCTCGTTCAGCTCATGTGGCTTAGACCCCGGTAGGAACGAGACGTTTGAGATATGTTTTGTAATAGCCCGTAAAATTTTCCTACTAATTTTGTGTATCAGAAATCTGCTCGAGAAAATTTCGTAATAAAACACTAAAGATGTCGGTTAGTTAATCGATATTGGTAATTATTATACTATATCTTAAATATTTGTGCAAGCTAGAACAAGATATGTGTTTCATAACATAGTAGTTAAATACTAATTATTAGATGTTTCTATAGTAATGAATTTATTTGGATATTATAATTTAGTTGTGAGAGACAATTAAATTACTAATCCTTTCCAAGTTTAGTTAAGAAGGATTATTAGATTAAGGTTCTGGAATATAGAGCTGGATAGTTAATATTTCAATTCACATTATTAAGAGATTTATCACTTATGTTTATTGAGTGAAGAGAACTTGTGTCATGAATATAGTTACCCAACCTTTTCTTTTGTTCTAAAGAGAAGAAACACACACACACACGTATGGCATATATATTGTTTTATGTACAAGTATAGAAGTTAAGTTGTGAAAAAGGAAACATGTACAGTGAGTACATTCATAAGGAACCGTGTACTATATATATATATATATATATATTCATGCTGCAACAAAAGAAGGAGTGTGAACATAGACTTATGATTTATGTCTCAACCGAAAGCCATCAAAATTATGGATCAATACATGATAAGATCATAATACTACAGTGCTGACATCCATGTGGTAATATGAGAATTCATATATAAATTTAAGTGTAGAAGAATAAGAAGCAGTCAACACCCTTCTGTGTATTACAATCTAGACAAGAAAGAAAAAATTCTTAGCAAATCATAGACATAAATATCAGATTTGGCCACTGCCAAAGGAAAAGCATAGAAGTAAAGGAAGGAAATAGAAGGAAGGGATGGCAGCAGGAGGCAGCAGTGTCTGTTGTCAACTCCACCATTTTTTTCCATTGCCCTGCACCTACAAGAGGAAGGAACATCAATTGAAGACAGCCCCCAAAGTCAAAAAGAGGCAGATGTAGTGTTAGAGTAGACTAAGAGGCAGATGTAGTGTTAGAGTAGACTGGAAACTTTATATAGGAACTCAAGTGCCTGCAATTATGATAAGCAGAATTTATGAACATTATACATTGCTAAGAAGAAAGACTCTCCCTTATATCCTACCTCAATCCTCACTTTCACTCCCATTGTATCATACGCAGCAACACTCACCCTCTCCAGAAAAGCTCTCTTAGCTACCCCAGCTCAAGTTTAAGAAGTATTCCAAGTCATCCTAACCCCAAGATTCTAAGGAGTCACTAAGGTAAATGGAAAGTTCTTAAGCATTCAGATAGCTCAGGTTCTAGTATTCGTTTCAACCATTTTATTTCCTTCTCTTCTCAGAAAAACAGATTGAAGATCTCATAGCCGAATATTAGGGTAAGTGTAAGCCCTCTTACTTATATTTAAAGGTCAGAATGAAGAGGGAATTATATGTATAACCTGCAACCTTATAAATCACATTGAAATTGCAGAATTACACTTCTAGATATATACGTAGACTCTATTAGTTCAAAAAAAAATACTATACATCCATATGCATGATTTAGGTATACTCTAAACTAGAACTGTAGGGATTTAAGCTAGCAAAGCATATATACATATATCTCTGTTTCAGAAACTGAAATTTGGGGATTAATACGCTTCTTCTCTCCACCTTTTCTTTGGAACTAAGATATGTTTAGAAACATTATAACATAATTATGTATGCAAATTCAGAACATAGATATTTACACAATCTCATAAATTAGAATTTTAGAAGCTATTATTACGCTTTCAGAACTTTAAAACACATATACATATTCTGGCCTTAGAACATAGATCTATGTTGTTATAATTCAGACCCTAAAACATAGACAAAGCCTAGAGTGAAATGCAGAATTTCAGAAACATAGAACAATAATTACATGTTCAAATTTTAGAACATAGACTTATATTCAGATTCTGAAACCAACACAGAACTTATGAAATTTCAGAAATTTCAGATAATCATAAACAAGATAACTCAGTCCAATAAGCAGCGCAGGAATTTAAAACACTCTAAAACAACCCAACCTTATTAAATGTACAGAAAGGGTAAGAATTTCGTTACCTTCAGTAGTATAACTCTAAAATGGTTGTTGTCACAAAACCTCACCTTGTGAATTCCCCCTCGATCAGAAAACAAAAGCAGAAAGAAGATTTAAAAATGTAGAAATTAAAACATGAAGAAAACCTCACATGCAGAATGTAAATGATAAAAAAAAATTGAGAATTTGAGGCTTAGTTGTTTTTACAGATTAAGCTAGAAACCTAGAAAGCCCTAAAAATAAACTGAATTTAAAAGAAGAGTGAGGGAAAGAAGAGATAACAGGAGAGGGAAGGGGGGGGATTACCTCTTAAGAACGATGGCTGAAACGGACTGATGAAGAAGCGAAGGACGACGCCACTTCTGCTTCAACCGGGGACGCTGGCGAGCACCTCGCTGGGAGAGAAGTCGAGAGAAGAAGCAGCTTGATGAGGAAACAGAGGGCGAAGCAGCTGCTGCTTCTACTGGGAGCGTCGATGATCACCTCGTTGAGGAAGAAATTGCGGCGAGAGCAGAGAGAAGTCGGAGAGAGCGAGAGAAGGAGGAAGAAAGCAGATGGATGTCATCTGTTGGGGTAGGAAACAGATCGTGTGAGAGGTGATCTGGGTGAACTGGTTAGGGTTAGAAATAATTAGACAAATGGGCTGGGGGGATGATTTCAACGTTTGGGCCGAGTAGATAGTAAAATGAATGGGCCAGCTAATACAAATTGGAAATGGGCTGGGCTAGTAATCAAATTTAGTCTGGGCCCAGTTTCAAAAAAATAAAAATAGAATAAACGGGCTGGGCTCCGGAATAAAAATCTAAGCGGGTTGTAAAACATATTATTTGGCGAACCGGACATTTTTCGTTTCACAACCTGGGCCTCGATATAAAATAAATTAGAACAACTAAGAATTGACTTGAAATTTTTAAATCTTAGAAATTAGAGATAAAATAGTTGGGTTGGTTATCAATCAAATTAAACCCAAATAATTTAGTTAAACCAAGCTAAATAAGAAATGAGAATTTAGCCGGATACCGATAAATTTCTTAATCAATAATTAAATTATTTCGAGTAAGATATCTCGACTTATTATAGTACCTTAATTAGATAGAATGACTTAGAGAATATTATAGAGAATTTCGATAAGTAGATAATAATTGGAAATCTTCAATAATAAGTTGGTTTAACTACTAGAAACTCAATTCTAAATTGAGTAATAATTAAAATAAATTATGAAATAATAGCATATTATTTCATTTTGATTAGATAAGACAAATTAATACTCACGAAGAGTATTTTTCCTCTTAATTACGAATAAGGTTCAGCGAAAGGAATTTCCCGTCGATCTAAATCAGCATTTCGTTAGACGAGGAAGCATATCAGGTAGGCTTTCTTTTACAAATCAAATCGTATGCGTTGTACCAAATTGCTATTTTCGCTTTAGAAATGCTTTAGAATTTAAAATGTTATGAAGTATTGCATTGTCGGAAATATTTATATTTTGGTATGATGCATATCTGTTGAACAATTAATCGATTTCGGGCTTTTAAAGATTTTTATCTTTTAAGGCTAGTGTACACCAGAACTGTGAGTCATCTTAGCGGGTTGGCCGGTTCAGTGTTCGCGGAAAGTGGCCACTTTCCCGATACACAGAATTACAGATATGTATGATTACTCCAGAACTTAGACTGCGCAGTCAAACTTTTAAGATCACAAGAATTTTAGTGAACATAGGTTCTTTAGTGACAAAAATCCCTATGTTGCACTGTGTTACGGCAATTGCAAATATATTAGTACGAATGTGATTTCGGCATGTGTTTACTGAGTACTTTCGTACTCAGCCCTGCATATATTTATAAATGTGCAGGTTAAGTCGTGATGACGAAATGGAAGGCTCAGCGGTGGTTTTTGTCAAACTCTAAATGTTTTACTCTCGGTGATTTATATGTCGTCATACATGTAAATCTAGATATTGATCCAGTTTCCGCTGCCAGACTTTTGTTTTAGATTTAGAACTTATTAACTATCTCTTTTGCCTTCGAACCATGTATTTCAGACTTGTGCTCGTTTTTCATATTTCAAGATGTTGTTATAATCACTTATTCTGAGGTGTTTCCCGATCCTCATTCAAGTAAACGCCTTCGTTTCGTTTCATTACCCGTATTTTTATTTTCGAGTCACGTTTTCCTCGATTTTACTTAGAGAAGTGAAATGGGGTCGTGACATGTTTGGTGTTTCTTCCATCAATCATCCAGATCTACGCTGTATATCAACAGATTTTGGAATTCTTATAGCAGGTGGTCAGTTTAGGTAGTTGATATTGCTCTTGAGAAATGTATATTTCAAGAGTGTGTAGTGAGCGACATTTTCCTCTTTCAAACGTGTTAATTATATAAAATAATTAAAAAGATTGTAAAAAACAAATAATAATCACAAATATAATAGTATTTAAATTTTAGTCATTTATATATTTTAAGTACTAAAATACTCTTATAAATATTTTTTTACATTTCTATGTATGAATAATATGAATCATATCATTCATAATTATTTTGCTATAATTACAGATAAATATTTTGGAAGATTTTATTGTTCGCATTTAATGTTATGTATTGGGTAATCTTATTTAGTACAATATGATATATCAATAGAGATTCTGTTGAAATTTGTGAATATAGTATTTAAAACATGTTAGATATATTTATTTAGGTAACCATAAAGATAAGAAAAATTTATGTAGATCAATATTGATCTTAATTTTAAGAAATATATATTAATTAGGGATATTGATTTTAAAATATATAAAGTTTTCACGTTTTATTAATTTTAACTCGAATTTTAAAATATTTTTTAAAATACATTAATTTTAATACTTACTCGATTTTTGACATAAAGTTGAATTTACACAAAATCGAAACTGATGACATGTCACAACTTATCCAACGTGGATTTATGATGTATAATTTAAATTATTTAAAATACATGAACTTTTCATGTTTTATTAATTTTAATAGGAATTTTAAAATATTGTTTAAATACATGAACTTTATTACTTACTTGATTTTTGACATCAAGTTAACTTTAAACAAAATCGAAACTAATCTGACACAACTTATATAAGGTGGACTTATGACGATGATATGAGTTCAATCCTTGGTAGTGTATTTTTTTGTTTAATTTTACTTGGGCCCCAAAATTTAGTAAAAACCTTTATGAGTTCAACACCAAGAATGTGAGACAACTCCAAGCTATCTTGATCAAGGAGCAACCGAACTACCAACATCAAATCCATCGGCTACAAAAATATACTACTCAAGGAGTTGGGTACCAACAAAGGAAACCACCTGCTGGGGGTAAAAATCAACCTGCTCCAAAGTTCTATCAACAGCGAGCTGCTCCCTCGCCCAATCAGAGAAGACAACCACCTGCTCATACCAAGCCATCTGCTCCTAAGACACAAATTGGATCTACACAACAACCTGCCAAAAGGAAACAGATAGTCTACATAGACTCCAGTGGCAAGCAGATCAGGTCATCACATAATGTTTCTATTATTAGACAAATTTGGGTTCCAAAAGGAACCTTGTCTACTAACAAGGCACCCTCTATCAGTAGGGTAGCTAAGTAATTTTTCATTGCAGGATAGGAGATTGACGAGAAGTAAGCACATAGCTGGGGGCGCGGTGTGGATACTTGATAGCGGATGCTCCAAACATATGACGTGCAACAAAGATTTTTTGATCAACTATAAGGAGAGCATTGAACCAACTGTTACCTTTGGAGGAAACTCTAAAGGATATACAAAGGGTTATTGTGATCTTCAAGTTGGTAACATTACTATTCTCAATGTATCATATGTAGAAGGATTAAATCATAATCTATTCTCGATTAGTCAATTTTGTGCTAATAATAAGAGAGTAGAATTTACAGCTAACAAGTGTCTTGTGAAGAATTTGGAAGGAGAAGAAATTCTTCTTACCAGGAATTTGCAGGACAGGTTGTACATTGTACAATAGAATAAACAAATTGAAACCTGTCTTGTAACAAAGTCAAGTACAGAAACCAGCTGGTTATGGCACAAACGATTAAGCCACTTAAACTTCAAATTTATCAACAAGCTGGTGAAAGACAATCTGGTTGAAGGTCTACCTAATCAAGTCTATGACAAAAACCATGTGTGTGAAGCTTGTTAAGCTGGAAAACAAACAAGAGCATCATTTCCAACAAAGGCAGCTCACTCAACCTCAAGAATTTTGGAACTCCTACATCTAGACCTTTTTGGACATGTATCTCCATTAAGTGTAAACAATAGAAAGTATATTCTTGTTATTGATGATTTCTCTAGATTTACTTGGGTTGTTTTCATGTTTAAGAAAAAGAAAACTCTAGAAAAACTACTTGACCTACTCAACAAACTGTCAAATCAAAAAGAGACATCAATCATCACCATTCGATTTGATCGCGTAACTGAATTTATCAATCATATGATCGAAGAGTATTGCTCAAAGATGGGAATTCAACACCAAACTTCAGTAGCTCGAACACCACAACAAAATAGGATTGTGGAAAGACGTAATAGATCGCTCAAGGAAGCTGCCCGAACAATGCTAAATGAAATCAACCTTCCAAAGAAGTTCTAGGCAGAAGTAGTCAACACAGCCTGCTACACACAAAATCGATCTGCCATCACTCTACGTCATGGAAAAACTCCATACGAGCTGTAGAATAACAGGAAGCCTCGAATTACATACTTTCGTTCATTTGGTTGTAAGTGCTACATTCACAACAATGGGAAAACACAATTAAAAACATTTGATAGCAAAAGTGATCAAGGAATTTTCTTAGGATATTCTGACATCAGCAAAGCCTATCGTGTTTTTAATAAGAGAATTCTTGTTGTGGAAGTAACACCACATGTTATTTTTTATGAAGCTAATTTTGGGGTTTCAGGAACAGATATCTCCTCTTCAAATAATGATCTCACTCCCTCAATATTGAGAAACTCCACAGATAGACTCATCGATGACATTCTTCTATGGAGTCCACGAAAAGATGGAGATGAAGAAGAAGAAGAAACCAATAATCAACCTGCTGCAGAGGAACTACATCAAGGGGGGACATATGTACAAATATCACATCTAGGGGCAACAGATCAAGGGGGAACTACACATGAAGAATGTTCACAACCATCTGTTGATGAACAAATTTCTCAATCTGTTGCACCTTCAAATCAACAGCCATCTCTTCCATATTTGGTAAATGAAGTGTCAAGTATTGATTTAAACGCTGACAATCTCATTGATGTTCATATCACAGATCATCCTTAATTTGAGAATCCACCTGATGAGCTAGAAATCGAAGTGCATGTAGAAGAAATGAAAAACGAAGAAAATGGGTAGATAGCCATCCATCTGATCTCATTGTTGGGAACCCAAAAAATAGAGTCAAAACCAGACGCATGCATGGAGAAAGTGCATTGCTAAGTTGCTATCTATCTCACACCAAACCAAAAGACATCGATGAAGCCTTACAAAGTGTAGATTGAACCAATGTCATGCAAGAAGAATTAAATGAATTCAAGAGACATGAAGTATGGTATCTGGTAGATCGACCTAAACACCAAGGTGTTATTGGAGTTAAATAGATATTCAAGAACAAGAGGGACGAAATAGGTGAAGTTGTAAGAAACAAAGCAAGGCTAGTCGCCAAAGGATATTGCCAATAGGAAAGAATTGACTTTGATGAAACATTTGCACATGTGGCACGACTAGAAGCTATCAGATTGTTTCTTGCATACGCTGCTTACCAACGGTTCAAAGTATTCCAAATGGATGTAAAGAGTGTCTTCCTAAATGGAATTCTAGAAGAAGAGGTTTACTTGGAACAACCACCTGGATTTGAAGTTGAAGATGAAGACAAGGTGTATAAATTGGTTAAAGCAGTGTATGGACTAAAACAAGCTACTCGAGCTTGGTATGAGACATTGTCCACCTTCTTGCTACAATCAGGATTCAAACGAGGATCAGTGGATAAAACACTTTTCACCATCAAAGTCCAAAACAATATCCTTTTAGTTCAAATTTATGTTGATAACATTATTTTTGGATCTAAATCTGAATTCCTTTGTAACAAATTTAGCAAGCTTATGCAGGACAAATACAAGATGTCAATGATGGGAGAGATGAATTTCTTCCTCGGCTTGCAAGTCAAACAATCTGTTGATGAGATATTTCAATCAATCCAAATATATCAACGTTCTCATCACAAAGTTTGGAGTTAAAGACAGCAAACTAGTAAAAATTCTCATGCAAACAAATGGACAGATCGGTCCTGATGTGCTTGGGAAGGCAGCTGATATAAAACAATATCGTGGTATTATCAGATCATTATTATATCTAATTGCTCGTCGGCCTGATATTACGTTTGTTGTTGGTGTTTGTGCTAGGTATCAAGCTAGCAAAAGAGAATCTCACATGGAAGCGGCCAAAAGAATTTTACGCTATCTTAAAGGAACTACGGAGATAGGTTTGTGGTATCCATGTGATGATAATTTTGAACTAACAGGTTATTCCGATTATGATTATGCAGGTTGCAAGCTTGATAGAAAATCTACATCTGTGACTTGCCAATTTCTTGGAAGCAAGCTCATTTCATGGTTTTCCAAAAAGCAAACTTCGGTTGAAACCTCAACAACAAAAGCAGAATACATGGCTGCAGGGAGCTGTACAACACAAATTTTGTGGCTCAAACAACAGCTAAAAGATTATGAAGTCTACATGGATGTTGTACCATCTTTTGTGATAGCTCCAGTGCGATTGCCATCACACAAAATCTTGTTCTTCACACTCGCTGCAAACATGTGGATGTTTGCCATCATTTTATTCGCGATCCTGTTGAAAGGAAGAACATCAAGATCGAGAAAATTCATACGGATGTGCAGCGAGCTAATATTCTCACAAAAGCATTAGCCGAAGATAGATTCAAAATGCTTTGTGGAAAACTGGGGTTAATAAATTTCATCGAAATTGATACAAGTGTTGATAACAGCTACTTGTTGGTAAAAAGCCATCTGTTATCACACATCTTTAAATCTAGCTGTCTATTTCCATAATATATACATCTATTATTGCAGCTAGATATTTGACAAGGAAAGTGCAAATCAAAAATTAACAGCGAGCTGTTCAAATTGGAAAATCAACAGCGAGCTGTTAACAGCAAAATCTAGAATAGCAGATCGATCAAGATACAAACGATCTGCTGGGGCATCAATCAAGGGGGAATCTAAACCAGAGTTATAAATGTCATTTATTTCTCTTACTCATTTAGTATTTATGTCTCATGATTAATATTAAATTCTATTTAATATTAGATAATTCCAAAAGTCTAAATGTCAGAAAAAGTGAGTGATAAAGGGGATAAAGAGAAGATCATTTAATGTTGCAGTCCTCGGTTCCTGTTTCGAGGTAATGATGTGACTCTTTTGAAGACGCAATTTGATGGTGTGTGCACTTCAATCGACTTTTAGGCGAAAAATGATTAAATCAGGGAGTAATCTCAACCGTTATTTGTTATTACTTTTGCATGATTCAATCCGATCCATCCATTATTTGCATATATATATGTGGTAGTTTGATTGTTTTCTTCTTACACTTTCAAACATCCCTCTCTCTAAATACCTAAAACCGCCATTGTTATACTCTCAACCTTTTCTTGCAAAACTCTTCATTTTCACAAAGTTCATCAAAACCTCTCTCAAAATGACTGCATCTGAAGCTAGTTCTACATCTTCACATGCATCTCTGATTATATTTTCGGAGATGCTTCACATGATAGAGGCGAAATTGTTGTCAGAGCCTCGCGCTGTACTCACACATCACGGGTTTCGTACTTTAGATGTTCTGTTCACTCAAATTGAGGCGTGCACGGGTTTACCTCACACAAAAGCATGAACTAGGGGTTTTATATCTGTATCTATCTTGCTTATGATTTGTATGCTCTTAACTAATATGGAAGCATGAACTAGGTTTTCACATGTCTGGTAAATGATTATTTGAAGTTTTTACATGTATGATTCACTTGTTAATCTCTTTAAAGATATATATAATTATGTTCTCAGATGTTCATAGCCAGAATAATAACTCTATATGTATTTAAATCATACATTGTGATATTGGTATATTAACACTAATAAACTAATAATTGTGACAGTAACTGGACTAATCATGTTTAATTATGTGTTAATCACTCTCCCTATATACTTATTATGTGTTCACAAACACACTCGCTGCTCATTTCATATATCATATGTTTAACATCGAGCTATTGAAAACACTTAATCAAAATCTATCTTGATTTAGGGTTCCACAAAATCATCACGATGGAACCAGACTACTATCTCCCCCGCCAGGTTGTTCTTTTCTATTGCTCATGGATGGAGGATGAGCGAGAAGAGTACACGGTCAAGATACCAGTTGGAAAAACTAAGGAGGACAACATTCGCACCACGGTTATATTGATGATTTTACAAACTTATCATCTCACTGATGAAGGAGAGATTGTTATTGATGAAGTAACCGATGATCAAATCCAGCAAGTCATTGACACAATGGTCGTTCAACCATTCACATGGACTGGGAAGGCATTTAACAGGGGGTTAATGCTTCCTAGTTACCGCCTACTCCTTGACTACGTCCAGAGGGTGTTTTTAGGACACCAAGGGACGTATGATTCAGTTACTTCGGGCAAGCTTAAAATCATGACGGCAGTGTTGTTCAACCTCAAGGTGAACTGGGTCAGGTCGCTGCTCAAACTCATTGTCGATGAGGAACAACAAATCGATATACACCAAGACACAGATGGTAATTGTACATGGATCAACATCAAGTAACCACTTCGCCTTTCCACCAAGATTAGCACCATCATTGCTGGCTATTTTCAAAAGGACAAATGACATAAATCGGTGGAATTTAGCAAAGATTGAATTTTGTCAAGGACGAGGCACTAGATCGAGATAACTTTAGGGACAGCATCTCAGATTTTCTTGAAAGTTACTGATAATAAAATCAAACAAGCCATGATTCGAATCGGGAAATCAAACAAGGAATGGGTGATCCCTACGAAGAAACCGGAGACTGTTGGAGAGGCCGCAGCAGCTCAAGCACAAAAAGTACCTCCTGCTGATCGACTTGTTAAAAGGAAAGCAGCTGGTAATCCAAAATCAGCTGCTGGTGCTAAGGAAATGAAGAAGCCCAGCAAGGAGTCATCTCCCATGGCTCAGCCACAAAAGAAGAAGGCATCTAAGAAGGTGACTAAGAAGGAGACCACTAAGCCGACTGCTCACAACCTCGAAGAAGAATTGGATGCAACCGTCGTTGAACAAGTAAGGGAGCCAACTGCCCTTGATATAAATGAGGCTGATGTGGAGGTCGATGCACATGAGCAGCCCGCTGTTGACATTAATGAACGACTAAGAAGGGCACAGTTAATGTTCCAACAACTTCAAGAGAAAGCCACTGCTGTGGTAGTAAAATCCATGCCTGGGATCGAACTGACCCCAAACACATTTGAGATGGCTCAACGCTTCCAAACTTACCTAGAGATTCGCGACTGCAAATTCTACATTTTGGAAGCCATCTTACTATTATTCTCCATCAACGACCTGAAGTCTAAGGAGAATAAGTTAATCAAATATTTTGGATTTCTGGACGTACCTGACGCTCGCCAATACTTTCGCACATATGTACTGACAAAGATGAAAGAGGAGGTCGTCTCATTAAAAATCGATCTGGCTCCTTATTATGAGAAGGAAGACTTTTTTACAACTTTGCTGTGGACTTGCATTCTGGAGATTTTGACGACATTTTCAATTTTGAAGAGAAGACTGTGGAGAAGGAGAAATCACATGCTACAACATCCACTACACAGCTCGCTGATGGGGCTAACATGGAAAAACTAGCTGATGATCCAATTGACCTCACACATGAACCAACTGCTACTACAGAGGAAGCAGTTGATATGAATGTGGAAGAACCATCTGCAAAAGCAGAACCAACTGTTGACGTTCCAAAATCGAAGAAAATCAAGAAAGGGTCTATACCCACTGTTGTCGGGCCACTGGTGGATGCGGAGCCCACTGATGAAATTTTTACACAAGGCACAACACTAGATGGATTCAGGCAGCACGATCTAGAAGAATTACTAACTGCATCTTTAGGGCCACAGATGCCACAAGAACAGTTGAACGAGCTTATACATCTTCGCATCAACAATCGATCTGCTGCTATTGCTAACTTTGTTTATGTTGCCGCCAAAAAGGCTATACGCACTATTGAAGGAAATTTCCAGTTAGCCAATGACAACTTATCCAGCGAGCTGCACAAAGACTTGAATAGTGAACGTGAAGTGTTTGACAAGTTCAAAGAGGAGACAAATAGCAAAATTGCTAATTTCCAAGAAGAAGTGAACAAGTTCGAACAGAAGATCAAAGATGCTGGGGACAAGATGGTGGAGGAAGTCAAGAAGCATGTTGAGCAAACAATATGTTGATATGGAGAACACCACCATTCTCACCATTGTAAAGAACGAGCTGCCTGCCATACTTCAAGAAAAATTGAAGGATGCATTGAAGGATGCTGATGTGGCTACGGGTGATGAAATATTCAAACTCAACAAGACCATCACTGATATGAAAGTAGCACACAGTGATCTGTCCGTAAACTTCAATGCTCATCTCAATGACACATTTAAACAATTCAATGTAGTCACTGGTAATATCTCCACTTTTCTGCAATACAAAGAGGATGCAGAAACTAAATTCAAAGCACTCAATGATGAGCTAGCTTCCCTCCAACTTATCATCTCAAATGATTTCCTTGATGATGTCGAAAAGGGGAAAGAAAAGGTTGTAAACCAGCCCGCTGCTCAAACGTCAAAGAAGCCAGCTGCTGCTAAGAAGAAACAAACAAAGAAAATGACAGCAAAGCAGACGGCTGATGCTCGTTTATTGCAACGTGAGAATGAGGAAAAGCAAAGAAAATTGGAGAAAGTTGCCAAGAAGAAAGGCAAGAAAGTTGTGACAGAAATGGATGAGGAGGAGGAGATGTTTTTGGCTGGTTACAAAGCAGAACAGATAGTTGATGCTGAACTTAGACAACTTTGGAGAGCCGAGAGACAAAGGCAAGGTGAAATGGAGGCCAAATATGATGATGATAAAATTGAAACTCCATATGAAGATGCCGACGAGCCATCCAATTCTATGTTCAAATTCTTCGAGAAGTTTTAGCTACCTGAGCCTCAAACTTAACTTGGCTCCACAGCAAGAAAACATCTCAGTGGAACAAGCTGGTCAAAGAATTCATCATGCAGCATTACTACTTAATGGATCAAGATATACAAGGTGGATCGGTGGATGACTTATTCAGAGAATTCTTGAGCTAACACAAAAATCAAACATTCATCGAGTACTTACATAGACAATTTGTCATGATGAATGTTTCTCTCACTACTCCAAAGAAAACTACACTTCTTTACCCAAGGATACCAGACACAACAGAAATAGATCACACTGCTGTTCTAAATGCAATCAATCACTCTTCTCAGCTCATGAACTATCCCATTTATTTCAATAATTCAGACTACAGAAGATTATTCAATGGAATATATGCAAGTTTTGGTGTGCCTTCGGAGCTAAGGCAAAGAGAGATGGTTGAAAAGAGAAGGGCTCAGCTGGCTGAACAACAAAGATGTCAATCGCAATCTGATGAGAAGGAACAAAGTCAACCACCTCCTCAACAAAGAAGATTCAATCACTATATTTTGTTCAAACTTTTTGATTAGCAGCCAGCTGTCATGTAATTAATTTCCTTATCTGTAATTAGCTACTCTATCAATGAAGTTTGAAGTTATTAGTTTTGAAAAAAATAATCTGATGATAATATCTCTTTGTCCAGGCAATGTTTTTATACTTATTATTTAATGTTTTATAATTATGCATTCTAACTGTCTGCTATATTCAAACTGTTGTTTTTTTTAACACTTAAAGAAAATTATAAGGTGTGGTTTCGACATCATCAAAAAGGGGGAAATTTTTGAGAACTCCACGAATTTATTTATGTTTTGATGATGTTTCTTGAAACAAGTGGTCGATGTTATCTTTTTAAGGAAACACTTGATTATAAAAGATGCAGATCGTTTTATTTGCAATCTGTATTATTCTTGTAAAAGCTTTCCTGGACACATTGATTACTAAGATGAGTATTTTCTAAGTTGTATAGACAGCGAGTTTTAAAGTTGTGAGCAAATTGTTTTTTTTGTAAAAATAACGATCTGTCTCTCATACTTGCAGCTCGATGTCCATCTTACTTGTCTTGGTTTTAGATACCTAAAATTTATTTTTACAGATCACAAAATGTAAAAGAAGTTTGAAATTTCAAACTTACTTATATCGATCTGTCCTTCTAGAGTTAGTTTGTAAACAACTACAATGTAAAAGGAACAAATGGATAAATTTACTATATGTCCCTATAATCAAGCTGTTATTAGGATAGAAGACTTATATACTTGAAGACATCTTAAGAGGAAGAACAGCTAGAGAAAATATCTCTCAGCAGCCCGCTGTCCAAATTTCAACAGGTCGTTTTTCACAAAAACGACATGTCCCTCAATTCTCCTTTGCTATCAAGATGTTTTCAACATGAAGTCATAAATGCAAATTGGAAACCAAACCAACTAACTTGCGAAAGAGCAGCTCGACTCATAGCGACCTGCTAGATCAAATGCAAACGAGTTGGTCCTCACAATAACTATGGTGGACTGCCGATATACCTAAATTTGTCATAAGTCAACCACTCGGTGTATTGTCACATCAACAGCTTATTTTTAGGAATGAAGTACAAGAATATCAAATTGCAGTACGGTGAATCATTCCTAGTATGGCAATGCACTGGGAAATCGCGTGAAAGGTGAATCAAGACGCTCATATGGCAGTGCGTGTATCAACAATACTTCCACGCAATTAATACAACCATTAATGTGAAGAGGAAAGACTCATCTCTCTCTCTCTCTCTAACGGATAGTTCCAGCCATGACTCTATATATACCACCTTCACTTCCAGGAAAGGGTACGAGAATTCAAGTTATAAAATTGTCATTACTCTGCTCAAAAATCTTCAAGCTCTCAACGTTCAAAAGCACTCCAACACAATCGTAGAATTCTCAAGAGTGTTTTTATAGTTTTTGAAGGTTTATTTTCTGGAAAACTGTTTTACAAAACCTCTAGTTAGGATCTAGACTTGATCCAATTGTAACCCTAGATTGTAGTTATCAATCTTAGGGAGAAGATTTGTAATCACAAGAAGTTATCTAGTTTTGATAATCCTTGTTGCTCGTACTCAACGAGTAAAAAGAAAGGAGAAAGTTAGTGAATTTTCGATCTAGATTTGATCGAGCCGTGGACGTAGGGAAAGTTTATCCCGAACCACGTTAACTACTTGCATTCTTTAATTCTTGTTTACTTCATAATCATCTTCTTCATACTCTTGCATTCAAAATTGGTTTGATAAAATTTACAAGTAAGAAAATGATTTTCTCATTATAAAGAGTCTTAACCACCAAATTCCGCACACAACATTAATCAAGTTTAACTTGTATTAGTTGTTTTTGATTATTATTTTTCCACACATAAGGTTTTATTTGAGTAAGATTTAGTCTTCCTGATAAGAAGATTTATCTTATTACTCTAAACTGATTTATAATATGATCTCTTAGTGCATGATATATATATATATAATTTTTCAAGATTTCAAATAAAATTAAATTTATATAACAAGTTTTAAAAAAATAATAATGATAAGAGTAAGAATATAATAGAGAAATATAAATTTGTATGCAATAAATTTTTTCCATGTCATCATTTAAAAAAATTAAAGTCTAAGTCATTGTTCCGGTCATTCTTGTCATAGTTCCGTAACTAAAGAAATTTGTATGCAATAACTTTCAAGCTATAAATGTAACTAAAGAAATAAAGTGAGACTATCACTTGATAATATAATAGGTGAGGACATAAAATCATCAAAGGTCCAAAGGTAAAGTTATAAGTTATAATTAACACTGAATTATATATATAATGACTAATATATAATTTATTGAAAATTTATGAGAAATTATTTTACATTATTTCACGCGAATAGTATGGAATTCGTGTGTGTTTCAATTATGAATTGTAGCTAGAGTCCGTGTTAAAGAATTATAATATTATAAATTTTTACAATGAAACACACGAATCCCGCGACTTCAAACTCGCGTGATTTATGTGTTTTAACGTTTTATGATGATAACACACGAATCTCACGAGCTCGGATTCGCGGGATTCAAGTGTTATCATTATAAAACATTAAAACACATTACTCTCGCAAGTTTGGGGTCACGTGATTCGTGTGTTTGTACAAATTACATAGAAACACACGAATCCTAGGACCGTGAGCTCACAGAATTCGCGTGTTTTAACGTTTACAATGATAAAACACGAATCCCGCGACCCCGAGCTCGCATGATTTGCATGTTTTAATATTTTATAATATAATAAACGAATCACGTTAACTCGGATTTGCGCGATTCATGAGTGACCTTCTTAAATGTAACACACGAATCCCGCAAAATCGAGCCAGCGGAATTCGTGTATTATATTGTAAAACATTAAAACACACAAATTCCGCAAACTCAGGATTATGAGATTAGTGTAATTTTATATAATATGTACAAACACACGAATCACGTGATCCGATAAAATTCGATTAAATTAGTCTTGTCTGTATACATAATTCGATTATAAAAAATTGCATCTGATTATCACAAATCCATCCTACATAGTTCACATTTTACATATAACTACTTTTAATATTTACAATTATTTGTGATAAAGAAAAAAACAACAAAGTTCTCATATAATTAGACAATCATCAAAATATTATTTTTAATTATGAAAAAAACAATAAAGAATATCATTAAAAAAAATAAACAGAAGTTCTCCCTCCGTCCCGCTAGATTAGAAACATTTTTTTTTGATCGGAAACGAATATTTACTTTATATTTGCTTTTGGTAATTGTGGCCCACGTCACTTTTATGTTGTAAAAGTTACTAAAAATAGAAATGCGTCTAATCTAGCGGGACGTTCCAAAAAAGAAAATGCGTCTAATTTAACGGGACGGATGGAATATACAAAATTGATGTATTTATATTTTATTGTTGCTGAAAAGTTGAAAACAATCGTTGGGAAGGTTATATTAATGATAAATTTAGACATTTTGAAAAACCGATGCATTATAATTAAAAATTTAGGACTATTAAGATACTCCATTTTTTACGAATTGAAAGGAAATGATTAAATAATACTCCCCCCTCCCGTTAATAATGACCCATTTCCTTATTGGGTAAAAAAATTGCACATGGGATGCTTTTTACTTTTTGTGTAATAGGTAAATATTAAGCTTCCTTGGTAGTCATGTATAAAGTAAATGGGTCGTAATTAGCAGGACGGAGGGATTATATTTTATTATTTTTTGAGAGCGATATGTGTAGGGTTGGCAATGGGTCGGGTAGGCCGGGTTTTCCTACACTCGGGCTCGGCCCGAAAAGTTTTGATTAGGCCCGAGCCTAACTCAGAGCCCGAGCGGGCTTACATATCATGCCCAAGCCCAAGCCCATCACGGGTCGAGTGAGCCTGGGTCGGCTCATCAATTTTTTTTTTATAATTGACAATGATTTTTATAATTATTCAATTAATTTCCACAATATAAATCATAACTAAAATAAATCCAATTACATATTTCTTTTTTTTTTCTAAATTGATTAGAAACATCATCTCAATTTGACCAGGATATTGAAACATCAAAGTCTTTATCTTAAAAATATTAAAAAAAGTATGGAAATACGTACAAATATAACAAAACATTCTTCGTAATTCCACAAAAATAAAAACTAAATCAGTTCATGCATAACTAACAATAAATAGAAATATAAATTATAATATTATATATTTTATATGTCCCACTAAAAATGACCACGTTTGACCAAATATGTGAGAATTTTTTGGTCAAACATGACCACTTTTAGTAAGACAGAAAGAGTATATATTATATAATGAATGTAAGTATTTATATACGGGCGGGCTTAGCTCGGGCCGGGTTTGCCGGGCTTGAAAATTGGCCCAAGCACGCCCGACGGGCTTCTAATTTTAGCCCAAGTCTGCCCATACTATCACTGGGCTGGGCTTGGGTCGGCCCATTTTCGCTGGGTTTTGGTCGGGCTCGGTTGGACCGAGTAAAATTATCATTTCTAGATATGTGTTTATTTATATTTATGTAAGAGGGATATTTATATTTTATTGTTGCTGAACACAAACATTTTGGACCACTAAATTATTTTTTTGAACATTGAGAGAGACATTTTTATTTATATTTATGTAAGGGAGTTATGTTTATTTTTTATTGTGGCTGAAAATATTCCATGGGAAGGCTAAATTAATTATCAATTTAGATATTTAAAAAACCTGATGCATTATAATTATATATTTGGGACCACTACAATATTTTTGGACATTAAAATATTTTTTATTATTGTCTGAGATGAACATATATTTATTAATATGTAAGAGATATACTTTTTGTATGTTTATTTATTTATATTTATGTAAGAGTTTTCCGTCTTACATTAATCCAAGTTATAGAAGGAGAGTGGTAGAACTTAATGTATACATTGTTTAACAACTTGTATTATTGAGTTTGAGCTATAAAACCCTTATACCTCTTTCCCTTTGGCTAATTAGGATGAATTATGTATGTTTTCTAGACCTTTTTCTATAATAAAGTTCAAATTTTTAAGGTTTCACGATGATAAATACGAAAGAGAAGAAGCAGAAATTTAAAATCTGCCGATGATTTTTCGATATATGTCTCTGTCTGATTCGCATTTTTATACTTCTCCATTTGTTTTGAAACTTTTTATATGAAAACCTTGCTATGTGAACTACATGTATGCAAAATTTCAGCATAATATAAATTCGTTCGCTATTTTGAAAAAATACGTGAATTAACTCTCTAAACTGTGAAAAACTTGAAATATTGCATATGCCATTGTTTTTCGATAACTTATGCAGCCTATTTCGATATGGTTTACATATCCTTTTATGATGAAAATTTTTATGTGGAAACCATATTATGTGAATATTAATACTGCTAATTTTCAGTCATTTATATAATGTTTGTGATGTTTGAAAAATATTTTAAGTTGACTGTTTTGAAGTGAAAACCTTTGTAAATGGTGACACTTTGTCTCCTCAATTCATTTGGTTTTAGAAGGTGTAATTTATATTTAAAATTTTCTGGCAATATTAGGATATAGAGAGAGTAATCATACCAATTTTTAGGGAAAAATAAGTTGGTTTGATATTTTTAATAAATCCCCTAAAAATGTTGTATGAATCTGAAATGTTTTTCACATATGGCTGAACTATTTGTCTCCGTTCATGGAGTTTTAATAATCGGATTTTGTTGAAATTTTCACATAATCTCATTTACTAGATATTCATAATATTTATAAGTTTTCAACACTTGTAAACAAGTATAAATATTTTTAAAGGATTTTACAAAATGTTAGATCGTAAGATGACTGTTTTGGACAGACCTTAGTAAACCTTAAATAACTTATGTGTCTCTTAATGATATGTGAGACGATAGTTTTGACTTTTCAAAGTCTACTGATTTTCATGAACAATCTAAATTAAACTTGTTAATGAAAGTATTAGACTCTCTTCACCTTAAATTATGTTATATGTTTTAGCAACACATTGTGAGATGTTATGTATGTGTGATATATGTGACATAAATTCTTTGTATAATGATTAGTTATAATTTCATTTTATGAGTAGTATTTATGGAAATTTGTCAAGTATTATACCTTAAATCATTTTAAATCATTTAATTATGAATGATCTCAAACTTGATGATGTGTTTACATGACTTGTATGACCACGAGCATCATGCATATCAAGAACATTCTTTTCAAAATTTATGAAAATATAATTATATAACTAATTATATTATAAATGTGTAATATATATATATATATATATAAATTTTATTAGCATTTGGTTTCTGTCAAAACCCGAGAGTAGGAATAAGATATATGAATAACTTGTATGATTAACGTCTTAAGTTGGAACAAGTCATTCCTCGAAGTTGGCAGACGATATGATTTTGTAAAGTACTCGTGTAATCGATATTAGTGTTAGTCCTTCTATTGTGACGACTTGAATTGACTAATAGTGAATTAAAATTTCTTAAGTGGTTGGCAGACAAGTCTTGTAAATGACGATCATCGGATAGTTAATAGGTAGATGTTAAATGGTTAAACATTAAGTTTACAAAGCACTAGAAGTGCTTAAGGTTGGAGAAGGGGTTAAGCGACTATTGATTTTTACTTTGCCATGAGATTCATCATATGCAATGGAATGTGAGCTTCATACATCGGTGACAGGTGTGGATCTATTTACAGTACGGTATTTTGAGTTATTAAGCTCGAACTGCTTTTTATGAAAACGTGAATTTACATGCCAATGTTTTTATTATGCTCGTGTGTATCCTATATGTGATGGATTGGTATTACTGTACCCATTGATTGGCACTGCCAATGATGTAAGTTAACAATTGTGGCTTGAGCCGGATCCGACTAAGGTAGTGTACACGGAAAGTCCGAATCAGGTGAACTTGGCCAGGTTTCCCGATCTTGGCGAAAGGGGATTATTTGCAGAAGACTTCGATTTTCCCCGTCTAGTCACAATGAGAAACACTGTGAATGAACAAAGAATGATGACGAACTCGATATGATGGTAAAATGTATGTTTTCATATGTGTATGGTGGACTTTCGTTTTAAAATGTCATGCATCATATGGTTGGACATGTAATATTCTTTAAATGGAGATTTATGTTGGTTTTCACTGAAAAACTCGGGTAACGACTCACACTAAGTACACTAGTATTTAGTCCAAAATATTTTTCAATTATTTTAACAAATTTTTGGAGGACGGTGATGAGTTGGCGGCGAGGTGGGCTTGATCAGGTGTCTTATTTTTAATGTCGATTACCAATGTGATAGTAATGTCATAGTGATGTTTATTGTGTTGTCAATTGATTTCACCTTGTATATTACCTTCTTTATTCTAAATTCATGGTCTTATCATGTTGACCTTAATACAAAACTTTCATCATTTGATCTCATTTATTTCCATGTCTACGGTTGAATGTCTTCATACATTGAACTCGTGTCGTATCCAGTGTGTCCAAACTCCTGAAGTTTTCCTGTCTTCTTTAATCGTTATATTATTATTGTCGTATTCAAATATTTTTCAGTACATTTCATTTAATTCATATTTCGCATAGACCCCCTTCTGTCGGGGCGTTACAAATAACACATTTTTGTGGATCTCAATCTCCACTATTATTCAAATTAAATATATTTTAATACTCACTTTGTGTTATTCAAAATGACCATTTTTTCCATTTCTGTCTGCCCCACAAAGTTGGCTCATTTCCTTTTATAGTAATTATTTTGTGCTTTAAATGTATTAAGTAAACAAAAATAAGAGGATTATATTGGTCTGCTTGTCGAAAAGAAGAGGGTCATTTTAAATGGGATAGAGAAAGTACTTAATACACTTTTACTGTTCAAGTCAAATATATTTTATTAAAATCTATGTCGGATCAAATTATACATCTTTACGTAGAATGTGGGGAGTACAAAAAAAAGTTGAGAATAATGAGCACATCATGGCTCGATGAAAGGAAAAGAGAGAGGAATGTCAATATTCCATCAAATCTCAACTGTCAGGTACAAAAAAAAACTATTATTACCTTCGTCCCCTAAATACAACCACAAGTAATTTGGTACATAAATTAAATAAAAAAGTAACGTATTATATTTTAAAAAATAAGAGTAGTATGTTTTAAAGATGAATTTTTTTATTTTTAAGAAAATGACAACTTCTAACGGACGACCCAATAAAAATTATTCGTCACTTTATTCACTTTAATGTTTTATTCAAAATGACATGCATAGGTATACGGAAGCTGAATTTTTGGAAAATTTGACGTCCACCTAAACCTAAATATGTTTTGCAAGTAATTCTCCACATCACACCATTACACGTCTGCATGTGCAAACATAACATCCATTTGCTGAATTAAAATGAAAAATTAAATATTAGAACATCTAGTCATACCCAAATATTCGAAATTAGCACCCTTCATAAACCTCTCAAGTCTCAAATAACTCCAAATTATAGACACTCATGAACGAATTCATTAGACACACCATTAAACTCCATTATTAATTGCCATAAATATTATGATAAAGCTACTTCGGCAGTTTGCTGCCAAAATCTGACTCTTCAAGTGCCAAAATGACTATATAAAAGTTGTACAATGCTGCATATGTTAGACTGGGCTGGTGGTAATAAGGTTAATATCTACGGCAGTAAATTTCATGTTCAAGTCCTCCAATTTAATGTTAATATAATACATATTTTTATAAAATAAAAGTCGTACATATATGTATATGGCAAACTGAACTTTACATGGATATTTTAATTGGACTAGAGAATTAAATAATATAATTCACAATTAAGTCAGTTATCCAAATAGTTATAAATTGTGTACTCGAAGACTTGTCGTATAAAATGCTAAAATGCTAGCAAGCGAACATAAGATTCAATTGTCCAACAATTAGTCTCGAGCTTACCCATAGATAACCATCTTTTAAAATATAATTTCTCACTCGCCGAAAATTAATTTATGAAAAATATTATAATTATATACTTGAATGGTAAATACTTCTTAATTATTTAATCCTCAAAGAATTAAATATATATCTGTTAAATTAATGAAGAACCCTACAAATTTAAATTCAAATGTGTTCGCAAATTTTAGTTGCAGTAAATCATAGCCATTGTTCTAAAAATCGACCTAGGCGATGCCTTGACGCTAGTCGGGGCATTGCCGACCCAATTATGAGTTAGATGGTTCTATCTAAGCGCTCGAATGTAACTGGGGCGAACTTAATGGGCTACGCAGGATGGACAACACTAATTGGGTGGGCTGAACAACACTAATTGGGGGAGCTCGGTGTTTTTTAGGATTTGTAACATTTTTAACTTTTTAAAAGTTTTAAACTTAATCTATTTCTTTCTTATCACATTCTCAAATTGCATATCTCATTTTCTTACAAATCCTAAAAGAACACTCAAAATCTTTATCACCATCACGAACACTCAAATTCTTTCACTCAAAATTATGAATATTATATTTTATTTAGCAAATTAAGTATTTTTAACTTTTTATTATGTAGAATTAGAAAATGAAATTATAAAGAATGTAAGTTTATATATATAATTTGCACTTTAGGATATGAATATGACGTATAAATATTTAAAATGGACATTATAATTCAATCCGTCTAGGCTCCGTCTATGCTCATGTCTAGCCTCCTAGGTACTAGTCCCCTCAACTGTATGACTAGCGTCTAGCGACTTTTAGAACACTAATCATAACAAAGTTGAGGATACGGTGTGCTATTGATATTTAATGAAATGATTTGATTCATAACAAGTTCAAATCAAAATTTAAATTGATGTAACTGATGTCATCATCCATGGGTACCTATAGACTTGAGTACACCACAACTTACGTGAGAGTCTCGGCCTATAACAAGTTAAGCATTTAACACGGTCACATCTATATCAGTTATTGCTCGTCATGTTAGTTGCATGCATTTATGATTAATAAGCATATGAGAATTTTCACTAGAAAAATCAGAAAATCGAATTGAATTTAAAAAAAAAAAAATACGCATTAAAACCAAAATCATAGTATAATTTATTCATTATAACATGCAGGATGCAATAACAAAACAATATTAGTCGATATATATATGTGCCGAAACGACGATTCTTGTAGAATATGAGACGATAAAGGAGGAATACTTTGTTCGTCTCTAAAGAAGTTGGAAGGATCAAATTTACTCTTGACACGAACTAGTCTTGGAAACTCGTACCTCCGCCGTTCTGTGGCGTTCTGTTCCAACGTTCGTGTCACGTCGAAGACCGTGACTGTTTCAGGGACGGTTACTAAAGTCACCTTAAATTCTAGAATAATCCCGAAACTCGTACCTCC
>JAPKLX010000194.1:506240-562787 GCA_026898415.1 Leonotis leonurus
ATCCTTTCCTTGTATAGTTTGTTGAGATCCACTAATTTAGGATCTATATTTGTAACTCTGTACTATTTATTCTGTGGAATATACGTCTCACACTCATCAAATTATCTCTCTTCTCTTGGGGCCGAAACCTCTTCCACTTAATAGATGTGTGTCAAGTCGGAAAGCTATTGATTGTCGTAGTTAATAAGACCATGTGATTGTAAATCTTCTTTATTTATTCACAATAATTTTACATGAATGAATAACATGCAACTACAGTTTTATATGCTGACATCATTATATTATATATATTAATATACAATTCATTGTTCCTCTATATGTTCAAAGTAACCAGAACCGTCGGAACCGGACCATAACCGTACCCGACGGTTCGATTTCAAACCGTAACTGTGTAGAGAACAGTTTGGTTACGATTACAAAAATTCGAAACCGTGAACCGGCGGTTCGAAACCGTAACCGTAACCAATTTTTTAGGTTCGATTATATATGTTAAAAAAAAAGAAAAAACCGAACCAAAAATATTAAATAAATAATTATCATAGAACCAAACCAAAATTTTAGGTTCGATTATGTTTAAAAAAAAAGAAAATTTATTACATATATTCTATGATAATTATTTATTTAATATTTTTGGTTCCGTTTTTTCTTTTTTTCAACATAATCGAACCTAAAATTTTGGTTTGGTTTCAATTTTAAGTTTTACCATTTTTTTTCTTCGATTTTTCTTATTTTTTTGGTTCGATTACTGAATCGATCCGTGCTCACCCCTATATATACATGTGAAATGAATAGAAAATAAGGAATTTAGAAATAAAATATGTTATCAATTTTATCTATTATATCTTAAAAATCAAACATACCTGTAATATAATTGCTTGTTTTTCATATAAAAAATAAATATTATATGAAAATGAATAAGTAGGTTAACCATCTATTTTGGATTAATCTATTAATTTGATGTTATATTATATATCATTAATTACTAACAAGAAACCTAATAAATCATTTATATTATTTTTTACATGTTACCTAATGTATAATAAATTGTTTATATTTATTTATAACAATCGTGCTCTATTAAATATAAGAAAAAATATTACTATATTTTAATTTGAATTTTTATATATTGTTACATGTGGAATTTTATTAGTTTAACAAGTCTATTGTAAGTTTTTGTATGTATTACTATCTCCGTCCCGTTTGTATTGACTCTCTTTATCATTATAATACATTCATTTAAATAAAAGAGGAGCCACTACAAGTGGGACGGAAGAAGTAATATTTTATAATTGTATGATTTTATCGTGCATCGCGGGTACACAAACTAGTTATATATAATATCAATTCATCACGTTTTTCTTATTCACATGACTTATCAATTATTTTAAGTATATACAATTCATGATAATCAAATAGATCTGTTTTGTATCCAGAAAAATGATTAAATTAGTCTTGTCTGCCCACATAATTCGATTATAAAAAATTGCATCTGATTATCATACCCATCCTACGTTACTCACTTTTTACGTATAACTACTTTTAATATCAAATTTCTCATATAATTAGACAATCATCAAAATATTATTTTTAATTATAACAAAAACAATAAAGAATATCATTCAAAAAATAAACAGAAGTTCTCCAACTATAAATAAACAAAACAAACAATGTATTTCATTAAAAAAAAATTACTAATTATTTTTTCTGAGAGGGACTTTGTTTATATATATATAATTAAAGATTGGTGTATTTATATTTTATTGTTGATCAAAAGTTGAAAACAATCATTGGGAATAGTGACGGAAAAATTTTCAGTTTCTAAATTTTAGCGGATCAACAACGGAATTGTTACGGAATTTTTGTAAAATTTTAGTAACGGAATTAATGACGGAATTATCCGTTATTAAAAATTTAGTAACATAATTTTCCGTTACAGTTCCGTTACTAAAATAGAATAAATCATTCTAGAAACGGAAATTCCGTTACAATTTCGTTGTTATATATAGTAACGGAATATATTCCGTTGTTAACTTTTTTTTAGTAATCATCGATATTATTACGGATAAATCTGTTACTAAAACATTTAGTAACAGAATTTCTTGTTTTAGTAACGGAAAAATTTCATTGCTAAAATAAATTTTTTTTGTAGTGTCTATATGTGCAAAAATATGTTATATATACTGTTGTAATCTATTGTGCAAACGCTCATAGATAACGCTCGGCACCATTATCTATTTTGTATATAGATCACGTAACAGAATGTAAACATAACGTAATATACTCGTTATCTATATGTACTTTACATAACAGTATAAACCGTTATCAATTGTACACGTAACAGAATGTAAACATATGTACTTTTACGTAATCTACTGTACACTTAGATTACGTTTTATTTCCACATACATAACGATTTGTTAACGTTATCTATTTAAAGGTATACATAACGGTTGTAAGCGTTATGTAATGTATTTTGTACGTTTTGTATTGTTAGTTTAGAAAATGCTTCTTAGTCATATAGATAACAGTTGTTTGCCGTTATAAAATGCTTGTTATATATATTATATATTGTCTCTTTAGATTAAACTTTTGGCCACTTAGATAACTGTTTTGTATCGTTATCTTAACTATTCAAATTTCTTTTGGCCATCCAAATTATATTTAAAAAATAACAATTAATAATATAATAAAAGACACCAAATAATATCATATTAAGCATGTTTAAAATATTTTCTACCATGCAAATATTCAACAAAAGTATGTAGCCAAATATAGCAAATGTGCTTGAAACAAAAGTATACTCGTTTTATAATTCATAGTTTGTCTTCACATTGTACCCAAATATATGTCAAAATATCTTCCAACACTAATATCATCCATGAAGCTCACAAAAAAAGTTATTCTTCACATTGCACCTGAAAAGTAATATGAATGTGATTAAATAATAATCAATAAACAACACAAAGATTAAAAATTTAGAAACAACAACAGCAACTCCACACTCACATAATCACCAATTCATACAAATCCTATTTAATGCAAGCAGGAGCAGTCAGTAATGAAGCAATAAATCCTCAACAAAAATGCAAAATCCTTCTTTGATGAAGGGGAGCGATGAGAAAAGAAAAGAAGTGAATACTTTGTGAAGTAATGAGAAGTATCTATATATTAACTATACCTGATATTTATCTTAGACATAGTCAAGAACGCAGCTAGCTCATTCCTCACGAATCTCGTCGATCAAGACTTTAGAATAGCTTTCATCCCTAGCTTTCAACAGCTAGCCCTGTTTTAGTAATCTTGTTTCTATAAAAGTTTTTAAATCACAATAAGACCATAATTATTGCAAATTTCTACGAATATTATGCAGAAAGAAATCCAATTGAACTTGTGGCCAAAAAAGATTCTCAGTTCATATATTATTGAGTAGCTTGAGTGGTAGGAGTAGGGAAGAATAGTTGTTCTAAATGGATTGTTTCGGTCTTAAGAATAAGAATTATTCCTAAAAGTGAGATACAGTAAAAAAAACAAAAAAAAAAATTAAACCTTGTAGTGCATACATATTATGTAATGAGCATCTCAAGCTAATATGTATAAGTGAAAAGTCAACATGGAGGAACTCTGGTTGATGCTATACAAGTATATTTGATATCATTGAAAGAACAATAAATATAGAATGAAAAGTCTCTAGTCATTTTCTCTATATTTCATAACACTAAAGCATTATCAAATACTCTAAAATAACAATACATACTGTAAAAGTGCAAAACTTAATATTTTTACCAATCCATCTATAGCATCATCAAATTTATTAGTTCCAACAATGAATTGGGCAATGTCAACCAGATTAATAGTTATCCCTATGTTTTTACAAACATTTTGAACTGCCCCATTTAGTTATGCAAAATTATAGTTCAGCTACACCACAAAGATAACATCATCATCTCCTCAAAAACCTTATATTTATAAAATTATAAATAAGATAATAAACAGTCAACGTGAAGAATAACACTTGTGAGGTATTAATTTCTCCTTAGCAAATAATCTAGTAGATTAATATATAGATAAAGACATATAAATGCAGTACCCATTAACTTAATAAATCTAACTAAAGCACCAATGATGTTGATGTAAAGGATGAGGTACTTGGAACACAAATCACTCAAGAGAAAAAGGCTACACAACAATATAACATTGGAATAGAGACTCGAACAATATTGACATTGCAGAAATTACCTAGGGAAGGCGATGATGAGAGGAATCCGCTGCTGCTTCCTTTCTGTTCGCCCAGAGTGTGGGAGGGAGAGAGAGAATCTGGACAAAAAGAAGAAGATGAGAGTTAGAGGAATGTGAGAGAGATAGATCAAAAAGATAGAGATAAGGAATAGACAGAAACTTACCTCGGTGGCGACGACCAGAAAGACCGTGAGAAAGGAGTGAAGCCACCAAAAGAGAAATCGAGCGGGGAGGACTCGAGCAGATGAGGGAGATACCGAGGGAGAGTTGCGGGCCAGAGAGAAGCGTGAAGGGAGGAAGTGAGGGGGAAGAGAGAGGAGACCGGCGAGTTCACCGGGAAAGCAAGGCCGAGCACCGATTAGAACAGAGAGGGTGGAAGAGAAGTGAGTAGAGGTGCAGCATGTATTTTGGAGGATGAATAGGGTTTTGGGAGAAAAAATAAGGATGGAGAGGGAAAAAACCTGCCTATTGTAATTATGTCTAGAGAAAATTTCAAAATCTGGCAATTACTAATTACAATGTTACATTTTTAACTATGTAATGTAGTAGCTTAGATGGTTTGGGTGATTTTAATCTTTTAATAGATCAAGGCTCAATCTCTCATAACAAAATTAATTTTTTTTATAAATTGTATTTTTTCTACAAAAAAAAATGCATATAAATAACGATTATTTATTAACTATTATAAAACGTCTATATAACACTTAATATAGATAACAGTTGTTGCAAAACTGTTAACTATAACCATATATATATATTACGATTTATTAAAAACCGTTATCATTAACTTAAATTTCACTAATATAGATAGTTGGTGTTATCTATTTGAAAAAATCGCACATATATAACGGTATATTAAAAATACCATTGTCTATATAGAGTTATCTATTTATAAATTTCTTGTAGTGATAATTAAACATTTGGGACCGCTAAATTATTTTTGGGCATTGAAAGAAAATAATAAAAACATGTTTTTTTTTATTATTTTCTGAGAGGGACATATTTCTATTTTTATTTATGTAAGATAGTTATGTTTATTTTTTATTGTGGGTGAACACATGTTGGGAAGGTTAAATTAATTATTAATTTAGATATTTAAAAAACCTGATGCATTATAATTAAATATTAGGGACTATTACAATATTTTTTGGGCATTGAAATATTTTTTATTATTTTCTGAGAGGGGCATATATTTATTTATATTTATGTAAGAGAGATATTCATATTTTTATTTATTTTTATTTATGTAAGAGAGGTATTTTCATATGCTTATTTATTTATAATTATGTAAGAGAGTTGTGTTTGTATTTTATTGTTTCCGTAAACATTTATTGGTGTTAGATTGTGAATCAATCCACAATAAATAAATAAAATAGAGTATAGAAACTCCAAGAAATTTGGAGTTCATACCTTAAATATAATAGATCGAATATGTCGCGTGAGTTAGCTTGGTCTTGCGTTCGCTGACAGAGTTTGCACAACAAGACCGAAGAATAGTTGGAATCCTCTAGAGAGATTATCCAACGCTCAAGTCACTTCGTAGTAGATTTGAGAGTGTTTGAATGCAATGAATGCGTGTCGAATGGAAGAGTAAGTGTTAAAGGTTATTAGCCTTAGAAATGAAAATGGGATGGGGTATATATAGTAGTTATTTTTTTATTTTTATAGAATTGTAAATTATTAATTAATATATTAATATATTTAATTATCATTGTTATTGAAATTGAGCTAATTAAAAAATTATCATTGTAATTTTGAAATTGATTTCAAATTGGATGTTAGGTGTGTGTGTATATATATATATATATATATATATTATTGAGACAAGATACAAAATAGTCAAATATGATAATAAAAGACAAATAAAATCACCAATATAACAATATTTAAATAATTATTATTTGTATTTTTTTACACAAATATTTTTTTATCATTATTATTTACCATTATCAATTCATTCTCCTTCTTCTCTCCTCCTACCCCTCTTTCTCCGCCTTCAATTCCCTCATTTCCGATCTCTCCTCCCGCTCCTTCCTCAGCCAGTCGTCCTCCCCAACACCTTCTTCCGCCCCTCCTCAGCAGCCGCTACCACGTCCTCCTGGAGTACCTCTCCCTCCCCAACATTTGCCGCATTCCCCCAGTTGGCAAGCTCGATGGCACCCTCCTCTAGACCACCAACCGCACCTTCACTATATCTGGCGCTATCAACATTACCCTTGAACGTATTCTCTGAAACCATCACCTTTCTCTCCCCCGCATCAATGCCAACGCCACTCTCCTCTCCCCCATCAAAAACGTACCCTACAACATCTCGATTTTCTCTCTCAATTCGATTCTCCTCGCTAGAGGCATCTCTGTGATTTCTGGTTGGCGGCGTCAACAGAGGAGGAGTCGCAATGACACCTCGAGGACGAGTTCCACACTTCTCCACCATCAATGCTTCCGATGTATTGCAGCCATTAGTTGATAATCATCGTACACGCATGCCATCAACCACCGCATTGTTGTGTATAAATCATATGATTTGCAGATAATTATATGATTTATACTTATAAATGGTATGACTGATAGATAATCATTCATATGTGAACTCTCTATTTCATACTACATTAGTATGAAAAGTATGTTTCATACCATATATACGTGATTCATACCCCAATTATTTAAGTAAAAAGACATTTGTGACAATTCAAAATGTCTATATTTTAAATAGTGATATTTTGGTGGCTATTATTTACTTTTTACTATCTCATTTAGCTATTTTAACATATTAACACTAAATCATGTATATAATAATAATTTATGTATTATTATGAAAGTAACATAAATTTCATTTAATTATTTACGTTAATTACCTCAATTAAATGTGGCACATATATTTAATTTTGAAAACAGAATATTGAATTAATAAAAAATTTGTATTTAAGATAAAAGTGTGTAATTATTTAACACTATAATATATAAAATAAAATTCATTATTAAAAATGTGATAATTCATTTAAAAATGATATAAATTGAAAATTATTAATAATAAGTGTTATTTAAAATAATTTATTTTATGTAGAATATGTTGATAAAACATACCTTCTGATTTGTTAATATAATTGTAAATCTATGCTATATGAAAAATTATATTGTTGTAAAATATAAGTGTTACATAAATACTCTTCTCATGTACTATAATTTATATCACTTTGTATTGTTATTTAAAAATAAGATTTAAAAATTGATTCTTTATTTAATTAAAGTATTGTTGAAGTATATTAAAATTGAATAAAATTATAATTATAGAAATATGTTAATCAATAAAATAATACTTAATCAAATTACAATATTAAGCATACAACTACCAAACTTATAATTAAGTTATAGGATTTTAATCAATATTTCTTAAAAGAGTTTTAGAAATCAAAGAATGTATTCATTATATTTAGGGATTTTAGAAAGAGAATTTTAAGGATGTCATTTACCCAATTTTAATTTAACTATTAAAATTTTATGATTAGAGTTACACAATTTTTTTGAAAATAAAATATTTAGTGTAGTTGTCAATATGATATAAAACTCATGGCAGATACATTAAATATAGTGTAAAAATATAATTTTAATCTACTCTAGTAATCATGTTACATATTTATTCATGAAAAATTTAAAGATGATTCAATTAAAGTTTGTTACTTATGTTGGTCTGAAGAGATCCAACATATAAAGGTTTGATCCAAGGCTTGATCAAGTGTGTTGTAAATGAAAAAAAATTACTCAAAACTTTATATAAAAGTTTGTTTACATAATTCACGTAAATATTTGTCATATATCAAGTTTGTTGTATAACGCAATCTATGAGTTTCGTACAAACTTTGATTAGATATATCATCGTCAATAATGGGAGTCTATTAGGTCACACTTGAATTGTTTTATTGGTCCGACCAAGGATACAAGCATAGTGTGCAGCATCTTATATAATACTAGTACAAGTGGGAGATTGGAAGATATATATTTTAATATCCGGTGAACTAGATTATGATATATTGGAGATATGAGTTTTAGTTAATTAATTGTTGGATTATTAATGAATAAAGCACACTTAAGAATATATGCACATTGAACCGAGGGTTAGGGTGTAATGCCCCGTCTTTTAATTATCGAAGTGAACGATATCTGAACGCGCTTGTTATTTTTATATTGAACATTGTAGTTAATTAATGAGAAGTTAATCTACTTGAAGATGAATTATGGTTTAAGATAACAAATATTTGGAGATTTCTTTATTAATATCTTAAGAGATATTAATATTAAAGTATATGTTTTATACTTTGGAGAAATATATATAAGTGTAGGTATATGTCTTATATTGTCACGTCCCCATTTCACTTCTCTAAGTAAAATCGAGGAAAACGTGACTCGGAATAAAATGCGGATAACGAAAAGAAATATAAGCGTTGGTATTTAGATGAAACATGGAACATACCACAAAAGATGGGGTTTCGATAGAATTTGGTAACACAAAACCCCCAAGTACATAAAAAGAAATACATAGTTCGAATCCAAAAGAGATAGTTAATAAGTTCTTGAATTTAAAACAGAGTCTGGCAGCGGAAACTGGATCAATATCTAGATTTACATGTATGACGACATATAAATCACCGAGAGTAAAGCATTAAGAGTTTGACAAAACCACCGCTGAGCCTTCCACTTCGTCATCACGACTTAACCTGCACATTTATAAATATATGCAGGGCTGAGTACAAAAGTACTCAGTAAACACGTGCCGAAATCACATTCGTACTAATATATTTGCCATTGCCGTAACACAGTGCAACATAGAGATTTTTGTCACTAAAGAACCTATGTTCACTAAAATTCTTGTGATCTTAAAAGTTTGACTGCGCAGTCTAAGTTCTGGAGTAATCATACATATCTGTAATTCTGTGTGTCGGGAAAGTGGCCACTTTCCGCGAACACTGAACCGGCCAACCTGTTAAGATGACTCACGGTCCCTGGTGCACACTAACCTTAAAGATATAAATCTTTAAAGGTCCGAAATCGATTAATTGTTCAACAGATACGCATCATACCAAAATATAAATATTTTCGACAATGCAATACTTCATAACATTTTAAATTCTAAAGCATTCTAATACGAAAATAACAATTTGGTACAACGCATACGATTTGATTTGTAAAAGAAAGCCTACCTGATAGGCTTCCTCGTCTAACGAAATGTTGATTTAGATCGACTGGAATTTCCTTTCGCTGAACCTTAATCGTCATTAAGAGGAAAAATACTCTTCGTGAGTATTAATTTGTCTCATCTAATCAAAATGAAATAATATGCTATTATTTCATAATTTATTCTAATTATTACTCAATTTAGAATTGAGTTTCTAGTAGTTAAACCAACTCATTATTGAAGAGTTCCAATAATTATCTACTTATCGAATTTCTCTATAATATTCTGTAAGTCATTCTATCTAATTAAGGTACTATAATAAGTCGAGATAACTTACTCGAAATAATATAATTATTGATTAAGAAATTTATCGGTATCCGGCTAAATTCTCATTTCTTATTTAGCTTGGTTTAACTAAATTATTTGGGTTTAATTCGATTGATAAACTAACCCAACTAATTTATCTCTAATTTCTAAGATTTAATAATTCAAGTCAATTCTTAAGAATTAAATCTTAGTTGTTCTAATTTATTTTATCGAGGCCCATGTTGTGAAACGAAAAATATTAGGCTCGTCAAATTGTGTGTTTTACAGCCCGATTAGATTTTTATTCCAGAGTCCAGCCTGTTTATTAAATTTCTGCCCGATTTCCATTGTGAAACTGGGCCCAGACTAAATTTAATTACTAACCTAGCCCATTACTAATTGTATTAGCTGGCCCATTCATTTTACCATCTACTCGGCCCAATCGTTGAATTCATTCCCCAGCCCATTTGTCTAATTTATTTCTAACCCTAACCATAACACTCCCCAGCCGATCCCCCTTCTCCCTCTGCTCTCAGCCTCCGTTCTCTTCATCACTCTGCATCATTTCTTTCCTCCCCTATGAGGAGCTCGCTGGCGTTCCCGGTGGAAGCAGTAATGGTGTCAATCCTTCTCCCCTCTGGTCCCTTTCCAGGTACTTCCTCATTCCCTTCTAATTTCCTTTATTTCATTTCTATTTCGAAAGTTTCTCTCAATTCAGTTTTAGATTCTAGGATCTTCGAGGTTTTAAAGTCTTAATCTATAAAAATCCAATCTTCAAAATCCAAGTTCCTACCCTTTACAAATCTGCAGCTCTAGTTCTCTTTCTATTTCAATTCTTTGCTTACTGTTTTGATTTCTGATCAAAGTGAAAAATTACAGGTGAGGTCTGGTGACGGCAGAAATTTTAGTTATTTTTGCAGAAGGTAAATTCTTTTCCCTTCTGCATGTTAATCACGGGGGTTGATTTAAGAGTGTTTTAAATTCTTAAGTTGCTTAGTATTATTCTGACTTGTTTCTTCTCCCCTGCATGTGGATTTACCCTTTGGGTGTCACGGGTTCTTATTGAGGAGGGAGTATTCTGCCGTGACTTGGGTTGAGCAGTCCTCCTAAGCTAAGTTCTTAGTCTATTTTCTCAGTACATCGCTTTCTGGTTTAGTTGCAAGCATTCTGACGTTTTTAATTTTGTAGTGTTCTTGGTTTTTTTTTTCTTTCTTTTAAGCTGAGTTCTGAATTGTTAGTAAGTATGCTATGTTTTATGTTCTGAGTTATGAAGCCATAACTATACTCTAATTTCTGCATTTCCTATGTATATGAGAGGGTACATGTTCTAGATTCTCAAGCATAAAAGCAATATCTTGAAGTCTGAAGCATAAAAAAAATATGAAAACATACTTTGCTAGTCTAAACATCTTCCTACGCATGTTTTGTTATTCTGGCCTTAGCATGTTTCTGCGCATACTATAATTGTTTAAAAGATTCTAAAGAAGGCTAAGAAAAACTCTATTGTGTAAAATTTGTTGTTCTACTAGTTGCAGTTCATGAATTTAGAATGTTGTCTTATTGTCCTAGATTTAAACAAAAGAAGGAGCTTGTACTTACTTTAGGTGTTTGGCTAAGAGTTCCTCTGAAGTATCCTCTGAAGAAGTAGGAAAAGAAACAGTTTCAGTTGGAATCTTAACACTAGACTGAAAAGATGAAACTACGTTTACCTTACTGCTTCTAAATATGGACTTTGGGGTGAGAGAGGCTTTTCTCTTGAGTGGAAGAATGCTTCTACGTATGTGTGTTGAAGTGGTAGAGAAAGTATGTAGTAGGATAGGATATAAAAGAGTGTTTTTGGGTGGGTTTGCAACATAGCAGTACTTTAACCTAGTCTGCCTATTCCTAGACACTTGAGTCAACCTACACATATTACAGCTTACTCTTTACTACCCCTGTTCTAAATCTGGACTTTGGGGCTGCCATTAAGTTGATATGCTTTCTCCTTTTTGCAAGTGTAATGCGAAAGAAAGGTGGTGGAGTGACTATAAGCCACTGCTCTTTTTCCTGCTGCTGCTGCCCGTCCCTTCCTTCTGTTTTCTTTCCTTTCACTACTATACTTTGGCCAAATTTCTTAAGTTTGCATTCAAGTGTAATAGATTTGTGCAGTGGCTGAAATCTTATATTAAAGTCTGGGATTTGCTAGTGATTCTTGTCTATCTTATAATACTTAAAGGTATATGCATTAGTTATAGCTTCTAATTGTATACTGACACATAAATTGTTGCTTGTGCTCAGTTGAAACATGGCTCATAAGTCCAAGATCTCATTTTTTTTATTGCTGCTGAATATATATATAAAGACTTACTGTACAGGTTTCCTATATATATATATATTATATAATAATTCTATACTTGCACTATATACCATATATATGTAATACGTGTGTGTGTTTCTCTCTTCAGTACACAAGTGATAAAACAAGTAATAAGATGTAATGAAATTTCTAATTATTCATCTCTTTCTTTCCAAAACTTTAATCTAATAATCTCTCTTAACTAAACTTGGAAAGGATTAGTTAATTTAATCACATCTCACAACTAAATTATAATGTCTCAATTATCTTATCTAAGATAAACATTTAAACAAACTCCACAACTATATATATATCTAATAATTAGTATCTAACTGCTATGTTAAAGAACACAATTCATGGTCTAGCTTACACAATAAATCAAAGATACATTGCAAAAGTTACCAATATCGATTAACTAACCGATATCTTTAGTATTTTATTACAAAATTTTCTCGAACAGATTTCCGATACACAAAATAAATAGGAAAATTTTTACGGGCTATTACATATATTTTGGGAACTATATAAATGGTATGCATGGGGTGCATATAATTAGGTGGTTAAAATTTTATCTATGTACATAATTATAACATATTACACGCCTATGTACATATATGTTGTTTGAATTGTCATATGCAATAATGAACTGCACGTATATATACATATGTATTAAAATCTGCAAGATTTATTTGGTTGGGAAGGAAAGAGATTTTTCACTCAAGTGTGAATGTGTACAAGCATGAATATCTATCAAGTAAGTAAGGTGAAATAAAAATGTGAAACACTTAAAGTAGAAACAAGATAAAATATATATATATATGTGTTATTACATTACATTGTAGTAACCAAAACCAAATATATATTATAAGCTACACGGCAGTAAGTTAAAGAGAAAGAGAAGGAAAGAAGAAAAAAATGCCATATGTGTAAGAGGGTAATGATTTTATATCAACCTAGGAAAGACTTTGTACACTAAGAAAGCTAAAGAAAGGAACAAAGCAGCATAGCTGCTGCAGAGGAAGAAAACAGAGCATAGACAGAACAAGTGGCTGTAACACACGGCTGATTGAAAGGGAGGAGTCCCAAGGCTGCTCCATGCTTCTCCCAAACCTACAAAATAGAGTGAAGCTATTAAACTAGCTATTCAAACCTTAAGTATTAAGCAAGAGAAAACATCTATATAAAGGGGTAATGGCTGCCCTAGAATCGTTTATCACATAGCAACCAATCCATAGCAGTGCATAGAAGCAACCATTTAAAGAAGAAGTAGTTAAAGTCTAAGGTAAGGAATTGAAGCTCTAGCTATGCATTTAGTTCATATCTTTTAGAGTTATAACTTACTATTATGTTTTAAACTCTAAATCTGCATTCTGCCCTCCATTAAAATCCATGAATACAGAAAATACATATACTGGTTACCCAGGATTTACATTGAGAAGTTTGAAATAATTCTAAAGTTCAAGATTTAACAAAGCTCTAACTTAAGACATAAAGTATACCAAAGCTTTACACTTAGAACCATTCTCTACATAATTCAGAGTATCAAACTAAATAGGTTTTCAGATTTTAGTACATAAACATACAGACATATTTTCATATTTCAGAACATAAGACTCAATCATATAGTCTTTCCAAAGTCCAGTTTATATCTATATATGTTTTAAAATATCAGTTTAATGGGCAGAATATTGAGTTTAAACTATAAGTTCAAAACATTCAGATTTCCACAACAGAGACATAACCATAAAATATTCTAATTAGCCACACAAAACAAATCAGAAATGCTTACAAACGTAGCTCATCACAAGACAAACAAAAGTGCATACCAAAACTGAATTTTAGATATATTAGGGATTTAAGAACTGAAATTTAAGATACATAACTGGGCACAATAATGAACTTAGGGTATAAGTTCAGATCGAGTATAGAAACCAAACCATGGACTCTTAAACTTGAAACTGAGATTTTGAACATTCAGTAACATAAACATGCTTCATAATATTTTTCCTAAGGGTGCGAATAGCAAACGAGACTGTAAAATTCTAAAAGAAAACTGCAACCACAAACACATGCTACGAAAACTGAATATCCAAAACTGAAGAAGAAAGGAAACTTAGCTTATGCAAACTGTGCCATTCGGTGACCTTGAGAACACCACCTCCATCCAAGCTGCCCAATGTAGAATCTCAATTAGGAAGCCAAACATTTAACAAGAAAATAGAAGAAAGAAGCTTACCATATAATGGGAATTCACCGAGCAGAGGCCGAATTAAACACTCCCAGTACCACCACCCATCGAATGAGCCTCAGAAACCCAGCCTCTAAACTGAAACCGAGTCATACCCTTGACCATAATAAAAACACACACAAAATTCAGTCATTACTCATTCATATAAATGAAACCAGATGCAAAAGTTAAAAGCTTTCAACCATAACTCTCACTCTACTCAGAATCGGTGACAAAGGGAAACATGCATAAGCTTTTTGATCATAATAGTCAAAATCAGAGTTAGGATTCGAGGTTTGTACAAATTTAAGAAAATATATGAAATAGAAATCTAGAAAGAGATGTGATAGAGAAAGAGATAGTGTGGGAGAGATAAGGGAAGAAAATTTACCTGAGGTGGGGCACAAGGGCCTCACCCTGCAGAACAGAGAGAACGGCTGAGAGGGAGAGAAGGAAGAGGTGTGTGTGCGTGTGTTGTGTCTGGGGAAGAAAGAACGAAAATGGATTAGGGTAGGATAGAGTTAGGTTAGAAGTATCTAGAATTTGGGCCGGGTTACGGGCCGGATTCGAGAATAATTGGGCCGAAAGTAAATAAAACTGATGGGCTTGAATAAATCAGCCATTGGGCTTAAGTTAGAAGACATATGGGCCGAAAATTATTATGTGATGTGTTGGAAATTAATTGGGTTGGGCTAGAATTAATTATTGATATAAAATGTTAATGGGTAAAAAAATATTTTGGGCTAAGATCTATTTAATCTTTGATCAATTAATTAATCTAATGAGCTAAGACTTAGATTTAATTGGACTATATTCAATTAAATAAGATTCTAGTATTGATTTTAGAGAATATAATGGATTAATTAGAACTTAATCATAAGAAATGATTTAAAATTTAAATCATACTTAGATTATGATAATTGAGATTTACTTAGCCATTAGAAATTATTTATTTTGATTCAAGTATCAAGATACTAAAATAGAAGTGCCTCTAGTTATATTACCCAAATATTAACTCTTAAGGAATTATTAATGAAATTAATAATTTGTAAGGATATCAAAAGGATTAAATGGTTAAAACTTGGTTATGTTATTTGAATAATTAAGTATAAATTAAACTAAGAATTTAATTCTTAGTGTAAGTGTTACTTCACTTATATTACTCAAAGCAAATTACTTGAGTAATTTGAATGAGATTTGAACCTTAGAAAGAATATTGATCCGCGGAATCAATATTTCTAATTAACGAATCAAACAAGAACCGAGAATAATATACTCTTACGATTAAATGTTTCAAATGCACTAAGGGCATTTTAACTTATACGAGATTTTCTAAAGGTCCTTACGAGAGATCTACCTCGCGTTTCGAGGCCAAAGCAAGTGCAAACCGAAGCTATCCAAGTAGGCTTTCTATTACAAAGAAATTATGTGTGCTCGTATGCTATTATGTTGATATTTCGAAAAGATTTTCAAATGAGAACTTATGTTTTAAAGTATTGTATTGCCGAAATGATTTATGTTTTGTACTATGCCTATCATGTTATCATTTAATCGAATTCGGGTTCCAGTGGGTAAGCATCCCCACTGGAACTAGTGTACACAAAGGACTGTGAGTCAACGAAGGTGTTGACCGGTCAAGTGTCCGTAGAAGATGGTCAACTTCACGGTACACGTAGAAAACAGATATGGTAGAATACTAAAGAATTTAGACAGCTGTCGAACTATAGGTTTCACAAAAAAAAGGATTTAGTGAACGTAGGTGGCTTTTAAAGATAAAATCCCTATGTTTCACTCTTTACGGCAATGACAATTATATATGTACATATGCGATTTCGGCATGTGCCTACTGAGTACGTTTGTACTCAGTCTTGCATGTATTTTTAAATGTGCAGGTTGAGACGTGATGGAAGGAGGTGCTTTGCATGGCTTGTCGGTCTCTTTTGTTGGCAAACTCTTGGGGATTTACATGTCTTCATACATGTAAACTTATGTAGATCCTACTTCCGCTGCAAAGTGTTACACCTTTATGTTATGATGTTATGACAAATGTTATTAATTCAGAACCAAACTCCTATGTTAAGAACTGGTCCAGTTATCGAATTATCCTTTTGTTTCGTTGAAAGCCTTCAGTTTCTTTTATCCTTTATTTAATTATTTTATAGTCGCGTATCCCGAATTTGCCACCAAGGGCGAAGGACGGGGCGTGACATAGGGTTTAAGGCTAGTATTATTTATTATATATAGATACACATATTTTACAAGTCAGACACAAAAACATAATTATTAGACTGTCATCAGTTTGAGAATTCATATATAGTGTTCTCTCAACGAACCTCCGAAGCGTTTCTGCATCGGGCTAGAATACATGTAGAAACTATATTGGTTAATTCTATTATTGCAGTGTGAAAGCGTTGCAATCAGTAAATCTCATCGCATCATTAATTATAAATTTAAATTCATTTTTAACTATGTATTTTCCATGCATGTCGCTAGATAATGTTAAGAATTTCCAACAATTTTAAATTGCACGAACAAAACCGGTGCTCATCATCTAACTCGATGTCATTGTCTATTGTATCTATAGACAAGTTGGTGTTTACGACAAGTTAAGCATTTACACCATCAAAACCAGCGACAGCGTTAGCTGTTCTCTGAATGTGTATTATGTGAACGAATTGAATTAAACAAAATCCAATACACATTAAAACCAAAATCACTTTATTAACAATAACATGCAACAATATCAAATCACTAGTCAATATGTATATGTGAACGAATTCAAACGACAATTCTTGTACCGTTTAAGACGATAAAGGAGGAATACTTTGTTCGTTTCTAAAAAAGTTGGAAGGATCAATTTTTGTCTTGACACGAACTAATCTTCGGAAATTGTTGTTGAAATATTTGTTTCCCCAAACACTAGCCTGTTGGTAGGTGGTGTTGCCCTCAACATTATTCCTCCCGATATCAAGATCCCTGTAGTTGACATACGCAGACCTCGGTGATTTGGTAACGTAAGGCTCCATGTAATCGTACAATCTCTTCATCCAATCAAGATGCCCTTGGGATTTATCCGGGGTGAACCATCCTACTGCGTATTCGATCATGAAAATGGTGCCCCTTCTATGCGGAAACGGTGTTTCGGATTCCGAGAAACTGTTCAACGCCCCTCCGTAGGGACTGAACTGCAGCTCCGAAACATCTCTATCTTCCACCAAGAATCTCCATATCCCTCTCAATACGTCCATCGGAATCGGTGTGCTGACGTAATCAGACTTTATTTTGAAATAGACGGCGGCGCCTGGGTTCCTATCTAATAAAATGTCAACTGGCTGGTCTGCGTACCCCGAGAAGAAGAGCTCTGATTCTATCCAACTCATCTCCATGCAATCTTGTTTCCTTAATCCCAGTTGGGGAAACTGCTTTTCCATTATTTCAAGAAGATTTTGAGACCGGCCCAGAAATAAGGTGGTGAAAGAAACGGCGACCGTTTTATTCCCGGTGGTCGGGGATACGTCAGGACGCACGAAAATCCTGATGGAAAGGTTGTGGTCGATCTTGTCAGCAACGAACTGCCACTGATGTAATAACTCTGTGGCGTTCTGTTCCAACGTTCGTGTCACGTTGAAGACCGTGACTGTTTCAGGGACGGTGACTAAAGTCACCTTAAATTCTAGAATAATCCCGAAACTCGTACCTCCGCCGCCTCGGATTGCCCAGAAAAGATCCTCTCCCTTGGTTTTCCGGTTCAGGATTTGGCCGTCGGCGTTGACTAGTCTGGCGTCAATGATGTGATCAGAGGCCAGGGAATGCTTGCGTAACATCATACCGTATCCTCCGCCGCTGAAGTGGCCACCGATTCCCACGGTGGGGCAGACGCCCGCTGGGAAGGCAAGCGTACGGCTTCTGAGGGCAAGCGTGTGGTAGAGTTGGCCGATCGAGGCGCCTGACTGAACCCACGCGGTTCTGCTGGCGCGGTCGATGGTGACTGATCGGAAGTTACGCATGTCGACGAGGAGGAAGGGGGTTTGGGAAGAGGAGGAAAGGCCTTCGAAATCATGGCCGCCGCTCTTGACTCGGATGGGAAGGCTGAGTTTCTTGGAGCAGTGAATTGTTGCCTGAATTTCGGATTCGTGGCGCGGCGTGACTATGAGTTGGGGCTTCTCCGGCGCGGTGGTGGAGGGACGGAGGTTTTGTATGAGTAAAAGAGAAGCATATGTAGCATTTAGAGGGGTGTAGATGATGTCGGTAGCTAAGTTTGAACGTTGAAATTGATCATTGAGGCATTCCATAAGATGATCATGAGATGAAGAAACTGCTGAAGAGAGTAAGAGATTTGTGCAAACCAACAAGAGGAATATTGTGATGAAATGAGGAGAAGAGATCGCCATTTCTGATCTAAATTTTATGTGTTGTTTGTTCTTCGATAGGGTCCGAACCCCCCTTCTATTTATAGATGTGGTGTTAAGTGGGAAAACTATCTATTGGAGCAGTAGTTAAGACTTAAGACCATGAGATGGGACTTTTAATAGTTTTATATCTTCTCCTGCATCCTATTCTAATATTTATTTATTCACCTAGCTTAATAAGAATATATAGGTATACATGAATAACATGCACCTACAGATTGCAGACTTGCAAAAATCAGCGCATCTATACCCATCGTCATCATTATATATAATAACAACTCATCACATTCTTCTCGTCCACCTCACTTATCAATTAAGTCTATGTTCTTTTTTAGGGATATAAATCTCTTGAAAATTTAGCATAAAAGTATAATTATTATTTAAATCTATTCTTTTTTATCTATCTCTTTTATTTAAATTATAGTTATATTATTGTCTACCCTTCATTCCACTCTAAAGAAAGATAATATTATCAATGCAAATTTGTAGTAATAATATTATGTCTCCTTAGACTGAAATGAAGGAGGAAAAAAGATATAATTACTCTCTCGGTCCACGATCTTTCTTCTCAATTTGACCCAACACGGGTTTTAATAAATTGTATTGACTTAGTTGGTAAAAAGTAAAATGAAATGAATGTTGTATAGTTAGTGAAGAATGGGGTCCACTTTATTGATGATATGTAAAGTGTATATAGTAGTGAGTAGAATAAGGGGCCCACATTAATGATTACTATTAATTTAGATATTTTCAAAAGGGATAACAGATAATTAAAAATTACTCACTTTTATAAAACAAAAATAAAAAATACTCATTTAGAAATAAAATATAAAAAGTACACATTTTACATGATAATATCATAAAATTCTTCATATATTCCTATGCTTGTATTATTTAAATTATTTTATAGAATGAAATATATGAATAAATTAGAGTCGGATGGGATTATAACGAATTGAATTGTCAACAAAATCTGTACGGGACCATTTAAACATACTTTGAAGCTGGAGTCGGATAACATTCTGCTACTATTAATTAAAAGATAAACGCAAATATATATTAAATTATTATATAACGCCCATTATGATTGACTTGAATAATGTATGGAGAGCAACTAAAACAGTTGACTATTAAATAAAATATTTAGTAATTAGAGTATTTTCAAAGATCATGTTAGTATTATTGCTATAGTAAGAATACAATTATTATATACTCCCTCATTTTATATTTGATTAGTTTCATTTTGACCAAAATTTTTTTACATATTTTGTCAAAGCAGAGTTAATTAATAAAGTCGGATGGAGAGATTATTACTTAAAAAAGGAAAAGTTCAGCACATACTGTATGTATTAGGGGTGAGCAAAAATCGATCCAAACCGAATCAAATCTGACCGAACAAAATCGATCGGTTTTTGGTTCAGTTTTTAATTTTTTAACGTTCGGTTCGGTTCGGTTCTTATTTTTTCAATTCGGTTCGATTTTCTGTTCACAAATTTTTTTGTCGGTCGAACCGACCGATCGATGTACACCCCTAAAAATTTGAGACTATTTGGGATTATTTGGAAAAAAAAATTATTTGAGATCGAGATTTAAAATTTTCAATTTTGAGACTTGGGAGTTCTTAAATCTAAAACAAAATCGAGACCGTGATAAAAAAAATTGATATTTTTGAGGTTTGGGCTTCGAAACAAATATCAGACATATCTCAATTTTCACCCCTACTTTTGTGTTTATTTTTCATGGGATTACTTTTTATATTTTTCAACGTTCTGTTTTCTGGCTCTTCATCTTTTTATGAAACTAATTTTTCAATTATCTAGCAATATATTGACCAACATATAGGGCTGTCAATTTTCAATACGATATGATAACCCGACACGAACCGACACGATATTAATAGGTTTGGGTTGGTCTTTATTGGTTTCGAGTTCTTATTAGGGTGACCCAATAAGAACTTGAAATTTTCGGGGTGAGTTCGGGTTGGATTCGGATTGGGTTCGGGTTACCTGAAATACATAAATATATTATTTAAAAATATTATTATTAATAATATATATTTATGCAATCGTGTTATACTGGGTCACTATCGGGTTGTTATCAGGTTGGATCATTAACAAGTCGGATTCAACCTAAAAAAACGTGTCAGTTTGGGTTCAGGTTGGGTTTGGATTTGGGTTTGAACCATTCAAGTTGAGTTCGGGTTCAAGTTTACTATATCCTTAACAGATTGGGTTCGGGTTTGACCTTAACGGGTTGGGTTTGGGTTTGGGTTTGAACCATTCAAATTGAGTTCGGGTTCAAGTTTACTATATCCATAACAGATTGGGCTTGGATTTGACCTTAACAGGTTAGGTTCTTATCAATTTGACCTGATAATAAGTTAACCCGACCCAATTGACATCCCTACCAACATATATAGTACTCCCTCTGTCCCAGCTTATTAGTTCATCTTTCTATTTTGGATTGTCTCATCCCATTAGTCTCATTTTCTTTTTGGACATTTTTATTCCTAACCCACAAACATAACTCATTTAACTAACTAACCTAATACAATTAACACCCTAATCTCTAACCCACTAACATAGCTCATTTAACTAACAAACCTAATACAATTAACACCCTAATCTCTAACCCTAGTTTTCTATTTTCACCTCTCACTGCCTCATATCATAGAGATACTCTCCCTCTCTTCGAACTTCTCCAGATTTCTCTCCATTTTTCTTCCATCAACTAGTTCTGTAACCCTAGATCTGTGATGAAATCTCCCAAAATTGAATTCGAGAATGTTAACTCTAAATAGAATTCATGAACGCTAAAGCCCAAGCTCCATATATCTCCGGCGTACACGTCGTACTGGCCCTGATTCAAATCGGTGTTGACGCGCTCGGAGCTCATGTAGGAGATGCTGCCAACGGAGGAATTGTAGGGGTCCATGGCCTGGGCGAGGACGCGGGAGACGCTGAAGTCGGCGAATTTGACGAGGCGGCGAGAATTGACGATGGTGCCGCGGAGGAATTGCAGGGATCCTTGGTCTGAATTTTGCGGGAAAGGCTGCGGCTGGTGGGGGAGGGGGATGGGCAGGGGGAGTGGGGTGGTAATATGGGAGAATCAATAAAAACAAATAAATTTAATTTAACTGAATCAATCAATTAATCTGCTAAATTTCTCAATCAATTAATATTCTATTAAAGAATTAATCTTGTAATTAATTGAATTAATTAATTTGCAAATTTCTAAAATTTGGTACATAAAATAAAGGGATAAGGGGCCTATAGGCACTTAACCTTTCTAACTAAAAACAAAAAATATCCTCAAGATTTGTTTTGGTGCAAATAGCACCTTCCTTAACCTTTTGTAGTGCAAATTAGTCTAACTTTTGATGTTTATAATAAATTATAATTATAACATTTTTTTTTTTGATTTATTTGAAATGAATTCGAGTATTAATTTTTCAAACGAGTACGAATATTTAATGTAAAATTTGTAATTAAAAAATATATTCTATATAAAATTTATCATTTGGCTGGTTCAGTCCGACTTGATTATAAATATACAAACACATACTCGTTCACAACTCCTTTATGTTCTTCTTTGATATTGTATAGATAGTAAATTTTGATATGTATTAGAATATCGGTGGAATAATATCATGATCGGAAACGGGTATGGATTTATACATTTGTACCCGAATCGAGTGTGATGTTATATATATATATATATACACACACATATATGCCTTGAACATGTCAAGATAAATTTTATATAATATAATTTTTTATATGATTTTTCAAAAATTTACTCCCTCCGTCCCGGGTGAATTGTCGTGTATTCCTTTTATGGATGTCCCATGTGAATTGTCATGTTTCCTTATATGGAAATAAATTAGGGGTTTAATTTAGTTTAATTGTGTTAAATCCCTACACCACTAAGTTCCTATTCTAGAAACCCTAAATCATTATCTACCCCTCCACTCTCTCTCTACCCGCTCGCTCTCTCCCTTTCTCTCTGTGAGATTGTCGCCGCTCTTCTCAAACCCTAATCTGCTACCACCCACACCACTCGATCTACATCCACTGTGATGAACCCATACTCATCTGAAGCCGATGATGATGATTCGAGACTAGAGAATGATGTTGGAGGCGGTTGTTGCTGCGGTGACGATTCATACGTCGATTTGCCACCCGCCGCCGTGGATTTTCCACATCAGCTTCATTCATGCGTTCATACGTCGATTACCACCGTGGGTCTTCCAAATCTACTTCGATTTGAGGCTGATGATGTTCGATCTCTGCCATCAAGAAGCAGATCTAAGGTTGTTCCTTTCGGATCTCGACTTTCTTGTTGTCTTTTCCACTACCACCATCCAGTGACTTTCACATCTGATGTTTCTACACACAGATCTCCATGTCCACCCCATTCTCTTCCATTGTTGCCCTGCTCTGAGGCTGCAGATGGTGTTGTCTCCGGTGGTGGAGGGTTGCGCACGATGTGGGATGATGAGTCTATGTCTTATCCTGAGACTCCTTACTTCCCCACAGAGAGTGAAATTGATAGGGGGTGCAGTGGATGCAGGAGAGGGCGTTGGAGGATTATGTGAGAGGGTTAGACCCCGCTTCTGTCCCTATGATGAAAATCATGTTGCCCCAACTGTGGAAGCGGGTGAACTCTTTCCCTTCTCCTGTTGTTATGTGATTATATGTTATGCAGCTTGTATGTGATGTTGCATGTGTTGTTGGCTATCTGATGTTGGCTATATGTTGTTAGCTATGTGATGTTGGCTATATGTTGTTGGCTATCTGATGTGTTGTGCAGATCTGTTGTTGGGAGATGTTGGTTACGTGCTGAGATGATGTGTAGTTTCTTATCTGTTGAACTGAAATGATGGTTTTGTGTAAAGAATATTGATTGTGCTTAGAAGGATGGAGATGTTTTTTATGTGATGAGAAGTTGGTTGGGGTGGATTATGTGATTGGTGTGATGCATGGTATCTGTGTGGGTTTGGATATGCTGGTTATGCTGTTGGTTTTAAAGCCATGTTCATGTTTAGTGACTGTGTGAATGATGTGTGAAGGGATGATGATGATATCTTTTTTTTTTTTTAAATCACTTTTACTACACTTGTGATATCTGAGTCCAAAAAACCACATGTCTAAACTTTTGTTATGCATTGTACAATATCAATGCAACAAAAAACAGAGTTTCAAAATCATACTCTATGCTATGCATGTCTAAACTACTGTTTGCACACTTGCATCCCCAAAAACTTATCTGCACACTTGCATCCCCAAAAACTGATTTGCACACTTGCATCCCCAAAAATTGATCTTCACACTTCATGTTTCTTGTTGAATCCCAAGCATTTGCATAAGATCTTCAATCCCATCCACAATTCCTGCAACCTTTAGATAGTCCACACACTCTTTCACCAATTCTGCTGGAATCTCTAGATTTAAAGGCAGTCTATTTTCTCTCATTAAAGTCCATTTCTTCATGTGAGACAGTTTATAGGAGTTATGGCCTCTGACCTTTAGTATCTCAACCATGCAACCTTGTAAACTTAAGAAAACAGCATTAAGAGTGTGTGCAGTGAGCATTTCAAAAGAGTTTATAACTGCATTAACTAACTCATCAACATTCTTGCATGAACTTTCAGTTTGCAAACTTTGAATAGCTCTAAACCAACCCAAGTTATTCACATTTGTATCTGGTGAATTGGGTGGTTGATGAGTTAATGTGATTTGAAAACCATCCTGTGTGGCAACTTCTCTGAATTCAGGATCCTTGTCCTTGATGTGAGGTTTGGCATTATCTTGTTGAATGCATATAATCTTGCTTGCTTGTGATGGCCATTTAGACTTTATAGATGGTATGATCTGCCATGAAAATGAATACTGAAATAAACTAAAAATGAAAATCAAAACTGAAATAAACTAATGTACATGTGATGTAATCTGAAATCCATACAATTTCAGATTACAATTCACACAAACACTTTCTGACATCCATACCTTATTGATTAAACAATCCTTAATAACTTCTTTAGTGATAGAAGCAATAGGTTTTGTCTCCATTGTTCCAGAAGCCCTATTTTTGCTCCTTCTTTTAGCTGGCACTCTTTCTGTGAATGGAAAGATACCAATCTTTCCATCAAATAGCACACTGCCATCATCATTGAATAGTGGTCTGCACACAGCACACATGAACATGATCTTTGTGATGAACTTCTTGCTTTTGCATACTCTGTGTGGATCCTCCTCATCTGGGGTTAAGTAGAATCTGTGTGACGTTTGGACATGTAAAACCACTTCTCGTCTATGTGAACTATGTTCTCCATGCTTCTGAACTTTAGCACCTTCTGCACTCTATCATATTCTATTGCATCCAATGAAAAATGCAGCCTTAATAGCTTGTTTGGAGCTATTAAGTCAGGCTTGATTGCATTTGAATGAGACCTGATCAGCCCCTTGTTAACCCATCTCCCAACAACACTTTTGCTGCAATTTATTCCCTTTGCTAACCCTCGTATTGTACTGCGTTTGGATAGCTCCAAACTTGCAATAAGAACCATGACTATCTCTATTCTCTTTCTTTTCACATTGTATCTCTTGTTTGGAATCTGCACTAACTCACCTGCTTCTGTTTGCTTCTTCATTTCAGCCCAAATACGACTGACAGTCCTTGGGTGGCATCCCCACGTGTTGGCTGCCTCTGTCAACTTGCCTCTCTTGGGTTTGCCGTTTTGTAGATCTTGAAGGAGAAATTGGACAATGGATGTTTTTGTTTCGGTTGATAAATTATTTCTCAACCCCATTTTCTTTAGAGACTGTTTATGTAGTGAAAGAGTTGTGAGAACAATGGATTGAATGTTTCTCTATTTATAAGAGTTGCTTCAATTTTTGGCACAATTTGTGATTGGTATGAAAATTTCAAAATTTGGCATATTTCCCTCTAAAATTTTCAAATTGTTAGTTTTCATTTTCATATTTTGAGAATCCCTTCTAAATTTGAAATGTGTTGACTTTAATTTTCACCTTTATGTTAAATTTTCGAAATTGTAAAAATAAATTTATATTAAAATTAAAATTGTGTTAAAGAAAAAAATGCACACTGTTTTCGAATTTAAAAAATTTCAAAAATTATGAAGTTTAAACAATTAAATTTGAAAATATAAAAAAAATAAAAAACTAGTCAAAAAATTGATGAATTTTTCCTAAGTGTAAAAAAGATAAGGTGTCACAACCCGAACCTAATAAATTATTATAATTTATTTATTTGTGATTTTATATGAATTTTACTTATGATATTTATTTATTTTATGTCAAACTTATTTTTATTTTAGTCGAGGTCGCGCTCTAGTTTAATAGATATGAATAAAATTTTAATTCAAGAAATTATTAATGTTATTATATATGTTATATAAGAACTAATAATTTCTTATACCAAAAATTATCAAGTTAAGTATTATATTTATTGATAATTTTACCATGTTGAACTTGATTTTTTAGAACCCATTTTGTAGGATACTAATGTGTAAGGGAGTTCCAATATATATATATATATATATATATATATATATATGTATATATATATATACATAATATATATAGTGATATTATAAGTTAAAAGAAATTTTTATTAAAAATAATAAATTGATATCTCATCAGATAAATATCAGTGAATAGTTACACCGCCTCTTAAAAACCTAAACCTTCAGTATATACATATTGATATAAACAGAACAACTATCAATCCCCCATTCTATATCACCACGTCCAAAGGAAAAGAGAGCAAAGGGAAAAGCATAACAGAAGAGGAGATTCAATATAATACAACCAACAAGTAGGTATTTAATGTAAAGATTTCATCTTTAGATTCTATTTTATTATTCTACCATAAGAATAGTTTAATTCAGTACAAAGCATGGCCAATCTATGAATCCATAGATAGAAAATCATTTGATATATGGGAATTTTAAATACAGAATAATCAATACCTTAATGAATAATTAACAAACAAGAACATAAATTAAGAGGTATAGAGATGGGGGAGATGGACGATAGTTGTTGGACTTTAAATCCGGTGTTGCTCCGGACGACGTCGGCGACTCTGGGTTGGTTCTGGGCTGCTGTTGTTCCGTCGAGCGAGGGAGGAGGAGTAGGTAGAAGGGAAAAAGGTTGACGAAGCCAGCAAATACAATGGTTCCGGCTGCTGCGGGTGCTGCTGGAACTAAGAGGAAAAATAGATAGAGAAGAAGGAGGTGATGGCGACAAGAACTCCGGCGACGGGGGCTGTGGTTGCTGCCTTCCGTTAGACGGCGAGGGAGGAGATGAAAATTTAGTGATCGATGGGTGTCTTCTACTGGGTGACTACCGTCACTAAGAGGAAAAGAGAGAAAATAAAGTTAGGAAGTGATTATTAATTTACACTGAAAATTGTAGAAGAATGGGAGAAGAAGATGAATTGAGGAGTGGAGAAGAAAGGGAGTTAGGGAGATTTGGGTGTGGTTTCGTAAGAATAGTTAGAGAATTGGGAGAGAGAGAGAAAGTGGCTATTAAATGGAAGAAATAAGAATTAGGTTCATTTTAACTTATAAAATGGGCCAACTATGTTATACTAATTAATTTGTTGGCCCTTTTACCACTTATAATTAGCTAATTTGGGCTTTTATAATTTATTTAGTATTGGGCCATTGATTAATTAGTATCTTACTAACACTTAATATGAAATTTAGTAATTAAATTAAGTAGTGCATGTCTCGTCTGTTTATGATGATAAGAATTAGATTAACATCTCTCTAATGTGTATTAACTTCAGAATGTAGTGTTTATAATATAAACTTAATTTATTTAATCAAGACTTAAAATTTAGAAATTTATCTTATAAATGAATAAAAAGAGAAATACATATGTATAAAAATTAATAATTTCTTTAAGTTAATTATAGACTTTTATTAATGTATTTTAATATCATGTGATGATTAGGTGCAGCGCGACTAAGACGTTGTTGAGACTTTAATTGCTCGATTTTCCGTTCAAGTTCAAGGTTAAGGTGTGGTGATCTAATTCAGTTATGCAGTTGATTATTGTTGTCCATTTTAATATTATGTGTTTAGCTGTATGTGTGATTATGAAATCAGTTGGTGATGAGTAGGGTTGTTTTAAAACTGCCTCATTTTGCTCTCACTTCAGTTATTGCGCAATATTTATGTTATGTCGCCAGGAGCCCGTAAATAGGGTTCAGGACGTCACAGTCCTTGATTATACACAGTGCGAATCAGTTATGTTATGTCATGGTACCATATGTGCTTACCGTTTTATTAATTTGGACAATGTTAGCATATGATCCCACACTGAGTATACTTTATGTATGCTCATGCCCCACTTTAACATTTTCAGGTACTTGAGTTCGGAGATGCGTGGCGGGTCGAATGACGTACCAGTTATTGTACATTATGTTTCCGCATGCATACTAAGTACTTCTTATTTTGGAAATGTTTTAAAATGTTAACTTATAGTTTTTGGTCGAATTATATATTACGACATCTGCATCATGAAATATTGTTATCATGATATGTGTGTATATTAAAAAATTTTGCTATGTTGGTTTGGTTCAAATGTTTTCCTGTTAGGTTGTAGATGTTATAAAGGAAATTATTATATAGTTTTCCGCATTCAAAGGTTTTAACAAAAGATCTAGTTTATTTAATTATTAGAGTTAGGGTGTTTCATAAGGAAAAGTAATGATGAGTGAGAAAGTGGTTAGGAATAAAAAAAAGTAGGTGGAATGTAATTAAGTAGGTAATAAAGTGGTTATTGGTTTGCGATCCAAAAGGAAAGTGGACAATTGAGGTGGGACGGTGGGAGTATAAAATTAAAATATTGGATATTGATAAGCGTTTTCAATTTTTGATTTTTTTTATAAATAATAATTTTATTATAGTAATTTATAATTATTTATATAGTAATAATTAAAATATTGGATATTGATAAGCGTTTTCAATTTTTGATTTTTTTATAAATAATAATTTTATTATAGTAATTTGTAATTATTTATATTTTTTAATTAAAAAATATATTATTTGGGGGATACCAATACCCTCCTCCTCTTCAAGTAATTCTTGTACCCACCCTGCACATGCATCGTATTTTATAAAAAATTTAAAAATCATATAAAATAATTATATTTAAAAAATATATTATATATAAAATTTATCATGATGAGTTCAGATTGGTGATATATAGCTAGGGTGAGAGTTTGGGATCAAAATTTGAGACTTTTTCGGTCTTGATTCGAGTTCTGAATTTTTCGGGATTGAAATTTGAGAAATTTTCAGGTCGGGTACGTGTTTGTACATTTATAATCGAAGTTGGTTGAACCTATCACGATAAATTTTATGTATTATATGTTATTTAAATATAGTTTTTCCATTAAATCTTCGTACTCGTTTAAAAAGTTAATCCCTGACTCATTTCAAATAATATCAAAATAAATATTAGAATCATAATTTAATTGAAAATATCAAAAGTTGGATTAATCTGCACTATAAAAATTTAAGAAAGGTGCAAATTGCACCAAAACAAACCTTAAGGATGTTTTTACTTTCAGTTACAAAGATTAGGGGGTTATATGTCCCTTATCCCTAAAATAAATCATACAAAAGAAGGATATTTAAATGGATTTAAAGTTAATTTGGTTTGCGAGCAAAAAAGTAAAGTGTACTAATAAGGTGGGACACACGGAGTAATAGTTAACAAATTAATTAAGTAGGTAGGCGTCAAATTAAGAGGCTTGCTTCTTCCACGCAAGAAAAGAATATCATATCATATTTAAAGTTTTACGCATTAGATATCAAAGATGTGAGTGATCGTATAATTTAGTATCTTAATGTTTTTGTGTGTATGTGCTCGTAAACAATACTATTAATTTTACATATTTGGGTTGAGTGGTTGTGAGAGAAATAATTTTCAATCTATTGTATTAAAAACTCGATTGAGCTTCAATCAGCGTAGCTTCACTTTTAAATTCACTTATAAAATTGTAGACGGGTGAAGGGTAAATCGAAACATTTGTCTATTTACTTGTATTTTTAAAACTCTATATAATAGATTATTTTCGAGTTAATTAACAACCCCTAAACATAAGTGTCACGGCTATGAAATGCATATTCTAAATAGGTATTCAAATCTGGGCCGATAATTAATTGGTCTATATTCATATATATGCCCAAATTGGAATTGTTTGAATCGAAAGATATTCAAATCTGGGCCTATAATTAATTGGTCTTTATTCATATATATGCCCAAATAAGTTAATCGATTGATTCTATGTTATTTTCCTGTAATGTAGGGCCCAATATATTATTTATGTGTTAACGGGTAAAATTATCCATTTTACAAAATGCACATACACGGTGTGGATAGACACACGGTGGTATTATTGTAATTTTGCTTAATAAAATATTATTAAGTTTGGTTCACTTTTTTAATGCACAAATGCAATTACAATGATACCCTTTTACCTCCTCTTTGAAATTTGATCATTTAAATTTCAAATTTTGTATTGAAAACAGCGAACAGTAACCAATTAAATGAAGAAACAAATTTAATATAATTTTCAGTTAAAAAAACCCGATGCAATCAAGAAGGGTCTATTCAAGTTGGGAGGGTACTTGTGCTCCTTGTTTGATTGGTTATATAAAAAATAATAATATAAAAAAATCTCTTTTCAAGCCTTTGTAGTGATATATTATATCAATTTTATAGTGATGAAGGCAACGAATTCCCACAATCAACTATTGGAGGCAACGGAAGATATATTATATCAAGACGAAATGAGTTTCGTTGTAGTGATGAAGGCATTGATGTAGTCGATGAATCAAGCAACTATTGGAGTGTCTCTCTCTACTTCTTTCATAAAAAAATTTGAACAGAAAAGATTGTTGAGAAAATTTTATGAAAGTGAAATTATGTTATGTAATATTTTGTCAATTTAAGGTTTTTACTTATCATATTAGTTGCACATTTTTACTGATCTCGGTTTGTACGCAACGAATTTGAGAAATATGAATAAAATAACTTTATCTATTTAAATACTTGTTCAATATGAACTATTAATTATTTTTGTTAATTGTCGTTAAAATGGGAATGCCCAAATCTTGGTGATATATATCCTAAAAGCTACGGTTAGGATTAGAGTTTGTTTTTTTTTAGAGGATTAGGATTAGAGCAGAGATTGTTTCATTGCAAAATTATTTATACCAAAAACAATTAAAATATTTATAATTTAAACCAAGTTGACCAAATCAAATATTTATAGATTGAAAATGAGTTATAATAACTCAAAAATACAGATTGGCTGGCCAAACCAAAACAAAAATACTTAGATCATTAGAGGTAAAACAACAATCCTCTTGATTAAAAAAAAAAAAACAGCAATCCAAAAACACGAAAATATTAAAATAGTAGACAACATCTAGATATTGCTTGAGCTGGTATAAGGGATTATGATGACTGCAGGCTTTGAAGTAGCAGCATCATTTTCCAAGTCCTTCATCTCCTCAAATATGTCATAAAGCTTTGCAAGAGGATCCATCTCCTGCAGCATAGACCTCAAATTATTGACTTTGCCAGAAGCCAACAAACGCCGAAATAGCTTTTGAATCTCCTGCTTTAACTCCATTTTTTCATCTCGAATTTTTTCTTACAAAATCTCCATGCCAGGAGATGGAGGTGCAACAACATCAAATGATACATTTCTCTTATTTGGAGAAACAAAGAGCTGCTTTGAATGCAAGCCACGATTTTTGGATGTTAAGGGACTCTCTCTTTTCATAGATGGGGTGGTTTTCAATTTTTTGTCAACCATTGCAAATTGATTGCGAAGATTTTAGTTGTTACATGTTTGCTGTAGATCGAAAATATTTATAGTAAAAAAAAAAGGCTTTTGGACTACCATATAACTTTTACTTTTTTGTTCCTCTAGATAATGAAGACCACTATAAATTTTGGGTATCATTTCCTAGAATTTTCTGTCATGCTTTCATTGTTTATCTAAATTGGGCGGCTGGAATTAAATGTGCATATTCTAATTTATTTATTTTTTTATAAAAATTACACATATTTCTCTTATAATTTAATCTAACTAATTCGTGTAAGAGTAGTAAGTTTCTGAATTAGTATGTTAAGATGTTCAAATGAAACATTATGAAATTAAAGTCAACATCTTTTTTGTCCACTCACGAAAGTACTAAGTTACTCCATTTTAAAATATTTTAGAGGATTTCCCCTCAAAAAAAAAAATATTTTAGAGGATTTCAGGTGATCTTACAGGGGTGAGGGATTTCCATTGATATTAGATTGAGATAAGAAGTTCCGATTGATCTTAAATCGATTTAGGTAGGGGTGAGCAAAATAACCGAAACCCAAATAATCGAACCAAACCAAATCCAAATTTAAATTTGGTTTGTTTCCATTGATCTACTATCGAGTAGGAAATTTTCATTGATATTAGATCGAGATAGGGGATTTCGATTGATATTGGGTTGAGATAGAGGATTTCGATTGATATTTCGAGATAGGAGAATTGAGATAGAGGGTTTTGATTAATATTAGATCGGGTTAGGCGATTCTATTGATATTGGATCGGGATATGGGATTTCAATTAATATTAGATCGGGATAGTTATGGGATTTCCACTGATATTAGATCGAGATAGGGGATTTCCATTGATATTGGATTGAAATAGGGGATTTCAATTGATATTGGATTGAGATAGATGATTTTGATTAATATTAGATCGGGTTAGGGGATTTCTATTGATATTGGATCGGGATAGGGGATTTCGATTGATATTAGATCGGGTTAGTTATGGGATTTCCATTGATATTAGATCGAGGTAGGAGATTTCTATTGATATTGGATTGAAATAGGCGAGAGGTATGAAGTGCTTGAGTTAGGCATCATTGGCAATCGTTTTCACAAGCAATTTAAGTTCATTGTTGAGTACCGTCCCCATGGTGACTATTTTGATTGTGAATGCCGGTTGTTCCAGTTGAAGGGAATTTTTTGCTGCCATATCTTCAAAATTATGGTTTTGAAGGATATTCGTTTAGTAAATGATAGATACATACTAACAAGGTGGCGGAAGGATGTTTACAGACGACATTCGAGCATAATTTTTGCAGGTGCATATCCTCACATGACTAAAGAATACAAGATGTACCAAGCTGTGGAAAGAATTATTCAAGAATGCACCGATTCGGCATTGAATTGTCCTCGGAAGATGAAGTTAATCGAAAAGAGATGTTTGGAAATGATGGATGAGGTGAACAATTTGCCTCCTGATGATGGATCTACACATGATAATCGAGATCATGCTAGTGAGGAATATGGTGTTCCTTTGTTAAATTCAAACGTTGTCCATGGGGTAGGAAGGCCAAGAGGAACTCGGATGAAGAATCCTATCGAGAGAACAGCCGGTAGGCAGACAAATTCCAGAGGTCGTCGCCCTTCAATAAATCTCAATCATATCCCTCGTCGCAGGCGAGCCAACCTCGTGGATAATGCTAGATCAACTTCTGGGAATGTGGAGTAATGCAATTTAGAAGATTTTGATTCATGGATATTATGTTTTTGGGTATCAATTGATAACAATATTTTTCTATTTTATGATTTGGGGTATCAATTGATAATAATGTTTTGATGATTAGTGGAATTAGCAATATTTTCAAGATCCTATATTATTTTTCTAGTAGTGTTTTAGCTTTATTCATGTGGCTTATGTAGAAGATTTGGTTAAGTGTGAGGGAAAAAAACAATTTGTTAGTTTGTGAAATTTATTAGTATGTGACATTGTTCAGAGTTTGATGAAAAGATTATCTTGAAATTGGGAAGAAAAGGAGTGAAAGAAAAATCAAAGAGATGTTTCTGGTGAAGAAATATTTGATGAATGGAAGAGATGGGAGTGCTGCCAGCAACAGAGAATTTGGCAGTTGTTTCTCTGAGCAAATTTCATTATTATTTTTTGGCGCTTGTTTCTCTTATGCTAGCCTAAATTTGATTATTATTTGGTGCTTTGTCGTCGTAAAATTCGTCTATCTGCAACTTGACTCCAACATAAATTAATGAAGCAAAAGGAGATGAGGAGGTAGAGATGGACTGAAAGTAGCATTTGGGATATATACTACGTGGTTGCTTTCTAATTTATGGGATGAATTTTCTTTTTAATTTTACATGTTCCTACGTGGATGCATTTCTTAAGAGGAACACAATTTTTCACTTTCAATTCGTTGGGCACGGCTGCTGATTAAAGTGAGAGGGAATGAGATTAAAATAGGAGGGAAAAATTTGGAGGTATAATTAGAGCCAAAAATTTGTTAAGGGTATTATTGGCACAATAATTATAGTCTTTTTAGGAGAATAAAATATTAAATGGTTTGGTCCGGTTTTTAATTGAACCGGTCCGGTTTTCTTAAAAAAAACCCACGTGTGGTCGACCACAGTGTGTCCAAATAGCACTACTCTTTTACAAAATGCACATACACAAAATACTCAAAACATAATGCACATGTTAAAAATACCCACTTTTTTTAAAAAAAAATTAAACTTCTCTTACACATTGCATTGAAATTAACAAATGTTTGTTGTTATATATGAATGATTACTTCATTATTAACTCATGATTTGTCCAACAATTTAATTTCTCTCTAACTAAATAGTAAATGTAAAATAAAAAATTATAGGAAGTAAAAGAAAATTTTAGTATACAAATTAAATGTTATTCCATAAAGAAAATTATAGAAAATGGATAACAATAGCGTGTAAATAAATGATCAAATGATCAACAAACTATATATTAATATAAATAAGTTCAAAATGATATACAATAAATATAAAATTTACTTAATATAAAAAATATACAAAATATATTAAAATTTAAATAATAATATTAAAATATTATCTTAGTTCCCAAATTATACTAATTCAATATTGAGTTATACTTATAAACGTTGTTCGAATATTATTCAATTAATTTATAGTCAATCTAAAAGTTATATATATTGACAAATAGGAGAATGAAATTTGATTTTTCAAATAAATATTTAAATATTCAATGAAAAATTACAAGAGATAACTTTATTTAAATATTTAATTAGACACAGTACTAAGAACCAAACATAAAAATTATGATAAGAATAAAGGTGTAACAATCGGTGGCTAAACTACATCCACCGGCGATTAAGAGGCACCACCGGTTAGAGAAAATATAGCAATCGTTGGGGTGGTGAAAGAGGAGAGAGAAGAAAGAAGAGGGTAGGTGAGAGGAGAGAGAAGAGAGAAGAGTAAATGTATTTTTTACATGTATATTTAGTATTTGTATATATTATACATTAGTAAATTGGGTATTATTAATTTTCTACCATTATTTATTCGGAAACAGCTTATAATTGCTATTTGTCCAACCAACCATCAACTAAACCACATTTCATGTTACCTAAAAAGCATTAAAAAAATCTATCTTCATTGACCAATTCAATTTGGTAGTCGGTGAAAGGGAAAGTTCATACTTAGATACATGTGAGAGAATGAGAATATTATCTGCTTGGACAATTATAGCAATACTCATAATTATTTTCTTCTCTTTCTCTATTGTGGTTTCTGAATATGTAATACTTTATACTCATCCAATGGTATATATAGGTTTGTGAAAGATCGATACGGATTCGTATAAATTTTCTTTTATTTTCTTGTGAAGAGGTGTGGGTTGATCCTAGAGTTGACAAAATAGCCCGAACTTATATGTTCATCTAAAAATAACTTAGGGTACGATGGATTGTGGGCTAAAAAGTTTGGAGTTTTCATGTTAAAAAGTTCGTCCGATAATATAATATAAAATATTTTTTTGTAATTATTATTTAATTGAAATTATGATTGTGATATTTATATTTTGTAGTATGATTTTAATGGATAATGACTTGTAAAGTTGTAATTGTTTATTTTAAAATTGGTATATAATTTAAATTATAATCTTATGATGTTTATATTTTATATTTTTCAATTATTTATTTAGAATTTTATTAACATTTAAATGTGTTGATTCTATAATTTAATTTTACAAAATATTAATCGAAAAATTTATTTTAAATAAATTGAACTTTGACTTGCATAAAAAACATGTCCGCCCATAATTGAACCTCACATTTTGAATTTAAAAAATATTAGACGTACCTCAAAATTATGAAAAACATGTGGAGCACAGTCGGCATTTTGCCAACTCTAGTTTATCCTATTAATAAAGAAAGGATTAGGCGCATAGCACAACCAATGATTAAACGCAGTCAGCGGAGGCGATTTGATTCTTTCTGACAAACAAATATTTGCTGGAATACAGGCAAGGCAAGGCTAGGCTAGGCTATCACAAATTATACTCATAACAGCCTTGTTTACCAAAAATATAATCTATGTAATAAGGAATCTTAACGGCTCTAACGTGGGGATAACATTGACAACAAATACATGACCGTTGTGGGCCCCTTTCTCTTTCGCCTTTGAAATTGAAAACAATATATAGCCGCTTACCTATCTTCACTACTCATCAATTCATCACCTCATTCTTGCTCAAGTGAGTTACAATTTAATTTCTATTTTATTTTAATTTTCAGTTTATGTTCTATATTTGAGTGTTTTTCTCTACTGATTGTGTGTGTTTGTTTAGTTTGTAGACTAGACTAGATATTTGAAGAAAGCCAAGCAGAAACACACCATGACTGTTGAGTGTGAGGTTAAAGCCGAGGCAGTGCTGGCGGTGGCGGAAGTGGTGGAGAAGGTAGAGGGAGAAGTGAAGTGCGACAAGGATGACTCAAAGCCTAAGATGGTGGAGAAGAGCTCTTCCTACAGAGAGGAGAGCAATTTTCTCTCTGATCTCAAAGAGCACGAGAAGAAGGCACTCAACGACCTCAAAACCAAGCTCGAAGAAGCCATTCTCGGGAACGCCATTTTCAAGAAGAAGGAAGCAGCCAAAGCAGCGGCGGTGGAGGAGGAAAAGAAACCTGCACAAGTGAGTGAGGAAGAAGCGGACAAGAAAGAAGAATGCGTCGAGGAGGAGAAGCCCGCAGAAGTGTGTGATGTAGAAGCTGAGAAGAAAGAAGAGGAGGAGAAGCCCGCAGAAGTGTGTGATGTAGAAGCTGAGAAGAAAGAAGAGGAGGAGAAGCCCGCAGTAGAGGAAAAGCCCGATGAGAAATGTGAGGAGCCCGAGCAAGAAGAAGTTGATCAAGACATCTCGATTTGGGGGGTGCCTCTTCTGCCCAGCAAAGGGAACGAGAGCACCAACGTAGTGCTTCTCAAGTTCTTGAGGGCGAGGGAGTTCAAGGTCAACGAAGCTTTCGAAATGCTCAAAAAGACTCTCCAATGGCGGAAGGAGTTCAAGATGGAGTCCATCTTGGAGGAGGAGTTCGAGGCGGAGCTAGCCTCCGCCGCCTACATGAGCGGCGGCGTGGATCGCGAGGGACACCCCCTATGCTTCAACATCTTCGGAGCTTTGGAGAAGACGATGGAGACAGAGGAGAAGAGGGAGCAGCTGTTGAGGTGGAGGGTGCAGCTGATGGAGAAGGGAGTGCAGAAGCTCGATTTGAAGCCTGATGGGATTAACTCGTTGCTGCAAATCAATGATCTCAACAACTCTCATGGCGCCTCCAAGAAGGAGGTTCGTGCCGCTCTTAACAAAGCAGTTGAACTTCTTCAAGACAATTACCCTGAATTCGTCGCCAAAAATGTAAGCATTTCCGATCATCAGTATAAATTGGGATTGATTCTGATTCTTGGATTAATTGGTTTTTGTTTTTCTGGTTGCAGATTTTCATTAATGTTCCATTCTGGTACTATGCTTTTCACTCATTGATGTCTCCTTTCTTAAGTCAAAGAACTAGGAGCAAATTAGTCTTTGTTCGTCCCTCCAAAGTTACTGAGACTCTGCTCAAGTGAGTAACAACCTCTCTCTCTCTCTCTCTCTCTCTTTCTACATGTAGATCTCATCATCTGATAATGGCTTGTTGATGGTTTGAAAGGTACATTCCCATCCAAGATATCCCAATTACATATGGTGGAATCAAGAGAGACAATGACTTTGAGTTCTCGAGCACTGATGGTGAAGCTACAGAAGTCGTGATCAAGGCTGGATGCACTCAAACCATTGAAATCCCAACTCCAGAGGTAGTTAGTAGTAATGCAAATAATTATCCACTGAAATTAGCATTTTGCATGATTTTAATATGATCGATCATGATATATTGTTTTGTGATTTGCAGGCTGGAACAACATTTATCTGGGATGTTACAGTTGTAGGGTGGGAGGTGAACTACAAAGAGGAATTTGTGCCCACAGATGAGAACTCATATACCATGATTGTTCACAAATGTAAGAAGATGGGTGCAGAGGAAGAACCGATTCGCAAAACATTCAAGAACAACGAAGCAGGGAAGATTGTGATAAGTGTTGAGAATGCATCAAGCAAGAAGAAGAAGTTGTTCTATAGATACAAGGTCAAGAAGGCTTCTTTCTGATGCTGCTGCTGCTGCTTACTTCCAGACATGGTTTTTGATTCTTCACTTTGGCGTTCGTTCACTCGTACATGGATTTTAGTTCTTGAAGATTCTTTATTTGATTGATTTATTTGTATTTTTTGTGGTGGCAGATTGTTGTTCCCTTGTGTAAATTCATAGCCTTTTGCATTTATTATATTCATTGTGTTCTTGAGCTTTTGCTGAATTCTTGAACAATATTTACTTATGTTAGCTCACATCCATCAATATCAGATGTGCAGAAAGGCGAGTTAAAGAATTTAAAGTTAATTGGTAAAAATACTCAATTTTAACATCCTACATGTTCAAAGTAGTCAAAACATAATATTACATGCAAGAAATACCCACTTTTGCATAAAACAAGGCACGTGTCTCATATGAACTCTTGATTTTATCAAATAAATTAATTAAACATTCGATGATGAGGTAATGATTACTTTGACCAACCATTATTTCAACCAAAATTCTCTCAAAATAATTCGGCCTTAGCTCGATCTCCTCCAATTGAAGATTTTTTCACCAACAAAACTAGGTATTCACTTATTCGGTAGAAATGGACAGCCGGTGGCAAAAGAACAACCACCGATGATGTCTATCCACCGGTTAATGTTTTTTTATCTTAAACCACCGGTTGTAATGCCAATAGGTGTAACACCATGTTTCCACCCATTTAAAACCACAACCGGTGGTAAAAACACCAACAACCGGTGGTCCTATTGCCACCGGTTGTTGGTCTTTTTTGGCTCTAACCACCGGTTGTAATGGATTCAGGTGTTTAAGCATGTTTCCAACTTGAATCCACGACAACCGGTGGTTTAAGCATGTTTTACACCGGCGGTTGTAATGGATTCAGGTGTTTTTCCACCCATTTACAACTCTTTTAATATCTGTAGTTGCTAATTTCTTATAAATTTCGATGCAGATGGAGAAATACATGTACGTGAATGTGAAAACTGAGGGATCTTGGGTCGGTTGTACTTACACGGATGGTGAGGCGAGGATAGCACCCCTACCGATGAATAACATCACGATATCATGTTTGAGAGGCTGCATTGAGTACATGTGGAGTTCACTTGGCACACAATACGAGATCTCCTATTTGTCTAGATCGAGGAATGGTCGGCTTATCAAATTTCGAATGACCACCGATCAAAAACTCCAAGTTTTGTGTAGGAACCACCCGTCTCCTATAGTGTATGCCGATTTCGCTGTGTCGTCTTATGAAGTAGGCGGGACATCGCGAAATACTGACTGGATGGATGATCTCGACGTCAGAAGGGTTGCGGCATCTTCCGACTGGTTGCACCAGCCAACTGGAATTCCTGATCTGAACACATGTCCTGATGAAGATGGTGACGATGACGATGATGATGATGATGATGATTATGTAGCTTCTGAAGGGAGTTCTGAGCGTTCTTCGTTCGTTTTCGAAGAAGAACGACTCGGTGCTTTGAATAGTGCTAAATTCGCCGAATTCGCAGCATGGATGCACGAGGCAATAGGTATGAGAAGAGTCCTTGAGATGATGTATCCGGATGTCGATGGTGATGTGGAGTACAATCCTAACACAGAAGGTTGTTTAAGTAATTGGATGGTTCCAATGATCCCTCCCAATGCTCTGACATCGACATGTGACGTGTTGGTCGAGGAAAACCCTACACTTGAAGAATTAGCTGAGGGGTCGATCTACAACGACAAGGAAGACTTGAATATTGCTGTTGGAATGTGGAACCTGGAAAGACGAGCTGAGTATCGAGTCATTAGATCAGACACATATCGACTCCACTGGGTATGCAAATCGTCTTCTGACTGCTCGTTCATGTTGTGTGCTCATTGTCATGGGGGTATGTGGGTCGTGTCCGAATTTTGCGCACATCACACATGTGTGGATGACATAGCTAATATTGCTCCGAGAAAGGTTCACTCGAAGGTGATAGGTGCATATTTTGCAAAGAAGATGCGCAATGCAAATGAGATCATAAGACCTAAGGCTATTCAGGAGGAGCTTAGGAGGTGTTTTGGCATGGATGTGAGTTATGATGTTGCGCTCAGGGGGAGGAATCAAGCTTTGGAGATGATTTACGGCAAGTATCAGGAGTCATTTCAGCTGTTGCCTGGGTATCTCCATATGCTTAAAGTGATAAATTAAGGTACACTCACTAATCTCGATGTCGGCCCTGATGGTAGATTTAGACATTTATTTGTCGCTCTTGGAGCTTGTAGAGCCGTGTTTGCTTTGTGCATGAGGCCTGTGATAGTCGTGGATGGCACTCACCTTAAGGGCAAAAACAACGGCATCCTATTTGTTGTAGTAACGAAGGATGCAAACGAGCATGTGTTCCCATTGGCATTTGGTATTGGGCCGATAGAGAATCACGAGTCTTGGTTATGGTTTCTTTCCAGAGTCAAGAGCGCCTATGGTAGCACGCCGAACACCGTGATTGTATCTGATGCACACGTGTCGATTGAGCATGCCGTCAGCATCGTGTTTCCTGAAGCGAAACACTGTTTGTGCTACTATCATCTTAGCGGTAAGATTAAACGATTCGGTAAGACCACTGTTGGTTTGTTTCAGAAAGTCGCATACACATACAAGCAACACGAATACAATAGAGCAATGAGCGCGATACAGGCAGCAAAGCATAATGCATACGATAAGCTGATGAGTGTTGGGCCTGCCAAGTGGGCTCGATCGATGTGCCCTGTCCGGAGGTATAGCTTTCTAACTTCTAATGCAGCCGAAAGCTTCAACAAAACTTTATTGTGGGCTCGACGACTTCCTATCTGCTCATGCGTGGAGGCAGTGAGACTTGTTATGGAAGAATGGTTTGATGGAAGGCGTCAGAAAATAGCTCAAGAATTTCATAAATTTCCTGCAGAGGTCAGACGAAAGTTGCAAGTGCAGATTGAGAGATCTCGTGCATACACGGTAAATCGTGTGGACTGTAATACATTTAAGGTTGTGACAAGTAGTAGGCCGGTTACGGTTGATCTGAAGGCATTGACATGTGAGTGCATGGAGTTTCAGTTTGATTTAATTCCTTGTTCCCATGCGATCGCGGCGATAAAGTAAGTATTAATTTTCTTTATAGCGAATTTTAATTTAGTTTTTCATAATCTGTTTCTTATCATATTTTTTTTTATTCAGTAATGCCGGACTGCCGATACCTCAATTTATTGCGAAATTCTACAGCCGAGAAGCGTGGGCAGCAACCTATAGAGTACAGATTGCACGTGTACCTCATAAGAGTACTTGGGATCTACCGGCCGATGTGGCTAATGTGCAAGTGTTGCCGAATAAAGCTATAAGAATGTATGGTCGACCGAGACTTAGTAGACGTAGATCAGGAGGTGAGACATCGGGAAGAAAAAGTAGAGGAAGTCGAGGATGTCGTCATTGTGGCATGACCGATCATTCTAGTTCTAATTGCCCTCAGTTAGAGGATGATTATTAGTTTTTTAGTTGTTATTATTTGGAAATTTGAATTCGTATTATTTGGATGTTTAATAGTTGGCACCCAGTTGAATGACCTCCAACAACTCAATAGTTGGCACCCAGTTGAGGGATATGTAACTCTCGACCAAAAACCATCGCTCGAATTGGATCCCCTTTTCCCTCATATCAACGAGGCAATCGTCATACTCACGCTCCATTTTCGTCTACAAAATCAATGTTATTTAGTTAATAACTTACAAATAATAAAATTAGTAATATGCAAATATTATCAAGTTAATAACTTACAAAATAATCGGTGTTGCAAATGACAGTTCTCCCCTTCATTTGATCGGGATAAACGCGATCTCCACGTATCAGTCTCGACTGAAGCGCCATCATAAACAGGTCGATCGTCTGTAAAAAATAAATTATAGAAAATCAAGCCAAAAGTAGTAATGTCAAATACAAACTCGACTTTATAGGTTCTTTACCTCTGCCCAGTAGTCTTCCTTGGAGTCCATAATCTCTTTGAACCATCCAACAATCAAAGGATACCCAGTCTCGAGGGTATTCACTAAAGTATTCCGAGACTTCTTTCTCGTTTGAAATTTTCTACTGTCTCGTCGTCTGGATAAACAGGAGCTTGTGGAGGCTCGTATTGAAGTTCTTGTACGAAGAACTCCTCCGAGGGCACAAAATCACTATCAATGTGCCCCATCGCGGGGAACTTTAAATTAATAACGTTGAATTAGAAATCTAAAATTCAACTTGATAAAATAATACTAAATTAAATTGAAAACACATTAAAGTTACCTGTTCGGGTTGAAAGGAAGATGTGGAACCCCGCATCGTCACATATGGAGCATCGATCGTCTCGGTCGGCATCGACGAGCTAGCATACGGCATCGACAAGCTAGCATACGGCATCGAGGGCGCACAAGATACTCCGGACTGGGGAATATCTAATCCAAATGCTCGAGCCAAGTCCTCGGCAGCGGAAGTGTAGACCGAACCCGAGCTAGGGGGTATGACAGCATCTGTGTATATCGGCTCGGGCATCTGTCCGGAGAAGCCACCGCTGCAGTATGGAAATTGCTCCGGGTACGACCCTGTCGCCTCGGCTATCGTGATAAGCTGCTCGGGGAACGTGGAAGATGGTCGACCCGAGTCATCAACAGCTGCAGCATAGGATGGACGACCTGAGTCAGTAATCGGCGGGCTACGTCTCCGAGTATCTACGACCGGTGAACTCCGTCGTGACGTGCCACACATCATCTTCTCGACCAGACCCGTCATCCACTTCTTCATCTGGTCGAATCGGGAATCGATACTCCTCTTGATCTGGTCGAACCGGGAATCGATGTGCGTGTGCAACTGCCTCTCTAATGCGGTGAGATCGGACCGTCTAATGCGTCCCACATCATCGGTGGAACGTCTTGGTGCATGAGGACCTCCACTGCTGCTGGAAGATGAATCAGTGGGAGGCAGTCGGGTACGCTTCCCCCGATCCAAACGACGTCGGGGTGGTCTCTCTGACTGCTCGGGTATCTCCTCGACCACTGAAGGTCCCGATCTCCGTGTAGATCGAGGACCGTGAACCTCCTCGATCACAACAGGTGGCGGCGGATGTCTAGCACGACGCACCTCAGCCGGATTCCTCGCAGTAAGGCTCGTCAGTGGAGCATACTCCACAATGATCGGATTTGGGCACCGGACAGACACGGTCCACGGTAGCTCCATCTCGTCCTGCTCGATCTCTAAGTTGTTCATATCATATACCTGCATCAAACACGAGAATTGTAAGAATATTAATTAACAAATAACAATACCAAATTTAAATTAATACAAATCTAATTATTAAATTACCTCCAAATCCTCAAAGAAAGCGTGCAAGTCCGCAGTATCCGGGTTCTTCCGAAAATTCCACCGAAGGCATCTCGGATACAAACCTTCGCCTCCACGGGCTCTACCGGCGAACTCTCCTAGCCCGAGAATCACCTCGAATCCCCATATCATCAATGCCCATGCCGGGCCGTAAAAGTGGTACTTCTTGTTGTCCGGCATCTTCCTCAAATAGTTCCGTAGGATCTTGTACGAGTACGCACCCCAAGGATACTGGTAGAATCTCTCCATGTCGCCGGCTAGTGCCCAAAGCCACGGGAAAGCTACCCTCTGGCCGTCTTGCCCAAACACGAAGATATATGCCACGAGCACGTGGACTATGCCGATGTAGATCTCGTCATCGGCGCCGGGGATGCGTCTTCCGCTCTTGAAGCGGTTCACCAAGTCAGCAGCGGTCATACGTAGATCGCCGCTGCACGCAATCCGAAATAGACGGACATCGCTCGGATCGTAGGGGGCCGTACTGTCGAAGTTCGAAGCCCCGAATCTCAAACCCGTGATCAGTGCGTGGTCCCGCACCGTGTACTGCACGTCAGACCCGTTGATGTGGAACCAAATTCCCCTTTCTGACCATATAGCGCGGCAAGTGAGGCTATGTATCGCCTGAGAAGACAGCGTGCCCGGTGCCCAGCCGATAAAATGGCCAAACGGCCCGTTGTGAAACCTCTCGAGCAGCTCGTGGCCCCCGACCTCAACTAGGGTATCCCTGACAATCTCTAACAGGCCAACCCTGTAGTAGGTGTTCACCTGCGACACTCGATTGAGTGATTCGGGCCGACGGTACCACAGACGCTCCGATTCCTACAAAATTTTGACATTTAATTAGAGACGGGATACTTTAATGCAATTAAAAATATATAAAAGCACAAAGAGGCAACAACCGGTGGTCAACTGTCGACGAAAAGCTACCACCGGTGGAGGGGATCAACCACCGGTCGTTGCTCTGCCTTCACATTTGACCACCGGTTGTAGCAATTTCAGCATCAGAATACACGTACATTCTTAAAAACACTACAACCAGTGGTAAGATCATTACAGAATGCTGCAACCGGTGGTTTGCATCACCACCGGTTGTACAGTAAACCATCGATACACATGATATAAAACTGTATTATGTAAAGAAAAGAGCAAAAAACGAAACATAGCACACTAACAGTGTAATAAGTCACTAAAAAAAGCATAGTAAATCCATATTTATTCAACAAATTGGAATGCATTGTGGTTAGGATTGAAGATTACCTGAATATGTTGGGGAATTTCGTCGTCGGAGTTAGCCATCGAGAGATTGGAGTGGTGTGGTGCAAAGAAGGAGTGGCGTGGTGCAAAGGAGTGGCGCCGGTGATGGAGTTTGCTTCCAACGGTTATGAGTGTTTGTGGAGAAGAGAATGTGAGAGAGAGAGAGAGGGAGAAGGAAGGTTGTTAGTCAAATGGTGTGGGCCCCATTTAGTTAATTTTTTACCACTTTTCAAAAAAGTGGGTAAATTGTACATGTGTAGTGAGAGTTTGGGTATTTTTATCATACATGTATACTAAATTGGGTATATTTAATTTTGTCCCTAAATAAATAGTGGTGCATATGATGCGTCATAATTTGATTGTGGTCTAGGTATAATTGAAAAATATTTTTCTGGTTTACAATATCAAAGTGATGGCAATAATTACCACATGATGAGCTTGAGAGAATATTATATCATCCGACTTATAAGTTATGATAATCAATATTAAGTTTTTACACAATAATAATTATTATTGTCATTATTATCGAAAAAAAATTAATATAAAATTTGAGGACGAATGCATAACAAATCTTCAAGTACTGGACATTACTGATACTGATGAGTCGACAAATAAGATAAACATTGTGGAATATGTGGCTATTTTGGTGAAGATGAAAAACAAAAGAGTCATGATTTAGTGTTGTAGTGATTTAATTAAGAAATTCAGTTAGTTTGATTTGATGTTTAGAAGAATTTGAAGTTCATTTGAAATTAGGATTCGACACTTTATTTGGTTTATATTATTTGATTTGTAGTACTATGTTTGATTATGTTGTTTGATTCCCGGTACACTTTATTTGATTTGTGATACTATATTTAATTTATGGCATTTGATTCTCTTGGTAATTTATATATTGGTATGTCATTCATTAATAATTTAAATACATTTTAGCGAACACATACTTATTCATGAATTTTCATTTAGTGACATTTTAAATACAGTTAAACATTAATAAAAGTATTTGATTTTAAATATAATTTTCATATATTGACGTTTCATTTATATTATTTGATTATGACTATTTTATGTGATCTTGATGTTTCATTTAGTTATATTTTAAATACATTTCAGTAAAACATACTTATTCTATCATTTACATTTGTGATATTTTAAATAAAAATATTCAAATTAATTTCAAACACAAATGAAACAAAATTAATTAAATATTGACAAATCACTAAATAATTAAAATTAATAAATGATATTGTATATATAATCGATCGATGATTAAAATATGATGACATGGAATAATTTTGTTTATATTTAATAAAATAAATGTACATGTTAAACTAAAAATAAAAATAAAAGTAATAAATAAAGTCATATATTTAAACAATATACAGACATAACAAATAATAAATAAATCATACGTATAAACTTAGCAAATAATAAAAGATAGTAAATGGCGATTCCAAATAATTGGACAACGCCCACACATTCACGGCGGGCGGAGTTAATACGTCTATGAAAGATGAATATTAATTTTTTAATAAATTTTTTTATTAATTCTTATTTTATGATTAAAATTTATTAATTAGGGTATAATTTAATATTATTTAATATAAAATTAAATAAATAAAAATTATGGTGACTGGCACTGCCATATTAGTCGTGAGTACGTTAAGTTGTGCCCACTGCGGGCAGTTGAGCGGTCATTTCTAAATAAGTACTACCACTTTTAAAATCATGTATGTTAGGAACCTTTTTGATGATGTTGAAGTTATTATATATTTTGATGATGTTCTTTTTAAACCATCTTGTGCATGTATTTAAATTTAACTGTTATATATTGATGTTTAGTTGTTTAGTGCTTTACTAGTGGCAAATCGACACAATGTTAAGGAACATATTGAGTTATTGATCTGATCCATAAAGATCACCTGACGTTTAATAGTAGATCATCTAAAATGTATTGACATATATCAAGTTAACAATTTAGTCAATAGAGAATGATCTTATAAATTTAGTCTAAGTGTTACAAGGGAGATCAATATGTAAGGATATATCATGCTAACGATGTCATAAGATCGACTTCATTGTTTTGTAGCAGATTAATTAAAGTGTAAGGACATACGATCAATATAATTTTCTAAGCTAAGTGTTGCATCAACAAAAGAGTTCAAGACCTGACATGTTGGATGAACATATCAACAAGGATAGATCGATCAAGAGCATATCCATCAGATGACCTACTAGAGAGCATACCAAGAGGAATAGATCACCCTCCAAGATAGCAAATCAATAGGAAATAGCTCAAGTGACAGATAAAAAGACGACTTGATATGTGTGCCTAGTGAGCTGACCATACATATTAAAGGAAGTTAATAATATGTTTATGGATCATAACCCACATGTCCAACATGACACAGTAGATGACACATATTACAAACTCTTGTGGCTAGAATTACCGTCATCATTCAACGATCATATTCACAACTAATATTGTTGCAACAACTAGTTTTCAAATTTGAAGTCATTCTCCATAATGTAGAGAGCAGAATTCCAGAGATTAAAGAGTCAAAACTTTGCAAGAATTTCTCTAGACTATAATAGAAAACTCAACACTCGATTATACAATATAGATTCATTATTGTTGCATATTAAAAAATATTTTATATTATTGTTGATATAAACTCGATTATATCATATAGAAAGTTCAATCCATTAATTCTAGATATTCTGGATATATCAAGTAAAGTGAAACCAGTAGAAGGTAGCTCGTTATCGACGAGAATAAATAAGAGAGTTGTAATCTCATCCTCAACAAGTATAAAAAAGAGAGATTGAATCCGTACTCAACGATGATAAAAAATGAGGAATACAAAGTTAAAAGATTCATGATCTATTATCGATCGACCATGGAAATAGGGGATTTCCTTTTCAATAACTTAATCATTTTTAAGGTCTTTATTTAAATGGTGGTGAAGAAATATTAATGCATTCGTCTTCTTGGCGGAGATACTAGAAAATTTTGAATAATTATCTTATTCGAATAACATGAGTCAGGATACATTTCAACAATAAAAGCCCAAGTCAAATAGTTACTACAATTAAGGGCGAGCTCAACAAATTTACGCTTGTTGATATTCGACATTTCTCGAAAATTCTACATCACGTTATTAAAGAATTTAATATTACAAATTTAATTACTCTATTACTAATCATAGACTATGAATAATCAATCAATTTAATATAAAAAATCACAAGGGCCAAAATAATATACTTGACATTAATTGTCAAGGTTCCTTCATAAAAAATGTCAATTTCATAATGACATTCATACTCACAAATCATACATCCTTATCAGGTTGTATAAACTCATCTAAATATATCAAATAACATGATAATTTTGTGTCTAAAATCATCAATAATACTTCATATATCTTAATAAACTTAGTCAATTGTATATATACATTTGTCGGGGAAAAAGCTTATTTTTGATATATAAACTTCCACGCACAAATTCATATGATTAACTTATATCATGACAAAAGTTGTGTAATGGCCCGTAAATTTTTTTTTTCTTTTCTTCTGAACTTGTGTATCAGAAACCTGCTCGAGAAAATTTCGTAATAAAATACTAAAGGTATTGGTTGGTTAATTAATATTGGTGACTTTCGCAATATATCTATATATTGTTATATAGATCTTTGAATAAGTGTGCAAACTAGACCATGTGTTGAATTACAACATAGCAATTAGATATTAATCATTAGACTTATTATAGTAATGAATCTTGAGTTATTTTATATATCAAGTGTGTATTGTGATACTATAACTTAGTTTGGAGATACGATTAGATTCATTGATCATTTCAGAAGTATGGTTAAGATGAATTATTAGATTTGAGGTTTTGGAAGAAGAAGAGGAATAATTAGAAATTTTCCTTACACCATGTCACTTGTGTTATTGAGAGAAACACACACCTGTATGCCATAGTATGTATAGCAAGGTATAGAAACATATTTATACACATAGGAATCCTGTATATGTATATAGAAATATTTATATATTTTCTGCTGTCATGAGATGAAAATTTAAAAGTAAAGTCTTAGGCTTATAAGCCCTGTTCTCAACCGAAAGGCAAGAAATAAGTGTGAGTCAGTACAAATAAAGCTATAGACTCATGCCTACACTTCTAAGTGTTGGGAAATAGACAAGGATCACTAGCAATCTTATACATTTATGTAGGATTGCAGCCACTGCCAGAATCTAATTCACTTGAATACAACTTAAGATTTTGTCCAATGTAGAAGCAAGAGACTAGCTATAGGGGAGAACAGTAACTGTATCTTCTCATCACCTCTCCTCTTCGCACTTCACCTGTAAAAGAAGGGGAATATCATTAAAGCAACCTCCAAAGTCAAGATTTGGAGCAGAGATAGGTTTAAGAGTAGACTGTGTTTTGAGATATGAACTCAAGTGTCTAGTTATAGTTTTAATTGAGATTAAAAGACACTGCACGTTGCAAAACCCCAACCCAAAACACTCTATATTGTTCTACTCTACTTCATACTTTCACTACCCTGAAACACATATCTAGAAGCATTCACCACACAAAGAAGCACCTCTCAATCGCCCTAATTCAGTTTGAAGAATCAGTAAGGTAAGATGAGTTCAACCTTTCAGATTAATATTATATCCCAACTGAAACTCTTCCCCATGTTTCTTTCCGAAAGAACTCCGTTCTCATTCACTAAAAGTTTTGACAGAATAGTCTCTACTCAAACCCGAGAAGTTACCCAAGTTCTTTCCTTCCAAATTTTCTGAAGTACTAAGGTTGTTAATACTTAGCAGTAGAGTTCAAAGATTGTTAAGCTTGTAGAACTCAAAATTTGTTCTATGATTCAGAACTTAGAAATATAGATACTAACTACAGAACGTAAACTAGCTATGTGGTGTGTTTAAGTGTTCATGTTTAATGCTCTAGTTATTCTTAAACGTTAGTTAGGAATTTCTATTTCCTTATCCTAAATATTTGGCTACTGAAAACAACCAGTGGAGGAAAGCAAGTAAAATATGAGGTTTGTATCTTTTAAGTTCAGACCCTCACTTGTGTAAATCTTGTTTTTAAAACTGAAACTTAATTGTACATCATATTTCCAACCCCAGTACAAACTCAAAACACTCTTATCTCCATAACCTAAATATTACTCTTTAAACCCGAACTAAAGAAACCAACTTAGAGGATATAGAAAATGTCAGAAATCTAGAGTAAAGAGAACTACCTCATGGGAATTCGATTCCCAGAATCCTTCCAACGACCAACTAAAAATTCTGGACCAGCCCCCAAAATTGATGTTCCTCAGCCAAGAATGAATCAAAATCAAGTCAGAACACTTCAAATTTCTTTATGCAAAACAGAACCAGAAACTCTTTTTGAAACTTCTTCCTAATTCACAACCCAGAATTTAATATATATATATATATATATATATATAACTAGGTGTATAATTCAGAAACTCTTAACCAAACCAAAGCTCTTCCAAATTCACAGCAATTACGAAATAAAACTGGTTCAACCAACTACTTGTACCAGAAACTGAGAAGAGTTTTAACTTCTGGAAATGAAGGAATAGAAAATCCATATTACAAGAAATTAAAATCTGAAACCTAAATTTAGATCAAGCTTATCAGGATTTCTGAAACCACAGTGTGAAGAAAGAAAGAACATACCAAGTAACCTCGGTAAAATAAGATCAGAATTTAAGCGAATTACCTGCGAAGAAGAAGGAGACCGAATGAGCAGTGAGCGAAGCAGCGAGAGTCGAGCAGAGAGTCGAGCAGTGAGCGAAGCAGAAGGCGAGAGCAGATGGTAAAAGGCGAGAGCAGAAGGCGAAAGCAGAAGGCGAAAGCAGAAGGCGAGAAGCAGATAGTGAATGCAGCGAGCAGCAGCGAGAAGCAGATAGTGAATGCAGCGAGCAGCAGCGAGCAACAACGAGGAGCAGATAGTGAAGGAGCGAGAGGCAGATCGAAAAAGAAAATAGAAGGCGAGCAGATCGTGAAGGGTTAGGATAAATGTGTGTGTTATGAATCGTAATGGGTTGAGTAGAATTAATTCCTAATGGGCCGAACTTGATTTTCTAATGGGCTGTGGCATAATAAAATGTTGGGCCAAAATTTAAAATCAGACGGGCTAGCAAATAAAATCAGATTGGGCCGAATTACCTAATATTAGACTGGGCTTGATTTAATTGCAACGGGCTTATTTAATTATGAAGAGTGAGCCCAGTTTGGGTATTAAAAATGGATTAATTATCCCTTAATTATGGAGTTAGTATGAAATCCTTAATCGGTTTTAAAATAGATGAATACTAACCATTAGAACTTTGACTAAGTATTCAGATTAGAATTTATTTAATTCAAGTAAGTTATTTTGGATTATTCCGAGTGGATTATCTCACCTAATTATAGTACCTAAACTGGATAACCATTAGAACTCTTTAGTGATGATAGTTGCCTCAATTACTAAGAACTTGATTTTAAATCGAGTAATAAGTAGAATAAAATTTATGAAATATAGTATATTATTTCATTAGATAAGGCAAATAGAATATTATTTCATACTTAGATGAAATAAATTATATACTCACGATGAGTATTTTTCCTCTTAATTACGATTAAGGTGCGGCGAGAGGAAATTCCAGTCGATCTAGACCAGACTTTCATTAGACGAGGAAGCATATCAGGTAGGCTTTCTTTACAAATCAAAATCGTATGCGTTGTACCAAAGAATGATTTTCGTTTAGAATGCTTAGAATTTTAAATGTTATGAAGTATTGCATTGTCGAAAATATTTGTATTTTGGTATGATGCGTATCTGTTAATAATTAATCGATTTCGGGCTTTTAAAGATCTTATCTTTTAAAGCTAGTGTACACCAGAACCGTGAGTCATCTTAGCGGGTTGGCCGGTTCAGTGTTCGCGGAAAGTGGCCACTTTCCCGACACACAGAATTACAGATATGTTTGATTACTCCAGAACTTAGACTGCGCAGTCGAACTTTTAAGATCACAAAAGAATTTAGTGAACATAGGTTCTTTAGTGACAAAATCCCTATGTTGCACTGTATTACGGCAATTGCAAATATATTAGTACGAATGTGATTTCGGCATGTGTTTACTGAGTACTTTCGTACTCAGCCTTGCATATATTTATAAATGTGCAGGTTAAGTCGTGATGACGAAGTGGAAGGCTCAGCGATGGTTTTTGTTGAACTTTAAATGTTTTTACTCTCGGTGGTTTATATGTCGTCATACATGTAAATCTAGATATTGATCCAGTTTCCGCTGCCAGATTGTTGTTTTAGATCCAAGAACTGTTTAGCTATCCGTTTTGCTTTCGAACTATGTAGTTCAGACTTGTAATTGTTCTCCGTATTTCATTCGTGTCGAACCAAGTATTTCAGACTTTGAAATTCTGTTGATGTATTAGGGGTGTTCGTGACACTCACACTCTATCGAAATCTTCCTCTTTGTTGTACGTTTCATGAATCATCCTTTTATCAATGTTTTCATTTCATTTGTTTATCCGTATTTCCTTTTAGTCACGTTTTCCTCGATTTTACTTAGAAAAGTGAAATGGGGACGTGACAAGTTGTTTTCCTTGTCAGCAAAAAAAAATCAATATTTCAATTAAATCATACCAAATGTTAGGTACGTTTTTGTTGTGTTTTTACACGTATTCTCAAGTCTTGTTTCATAGTATTTTAGTTCATTTTATTTCGTATTTTGTTCGTTATTATACCGGTGTTGAATATTGTGTGTAGGTTACATGGTGTAAAAAATGGCTCGAAATGGAGTTGTAAAGATGAAGTTTGGTGCGAGGAAGCGTAAAGGACGAGCCTAGATGAGCCGATGATGCGATGAAATGAAGCCAAGAAAATAGGACGGGAGCTTGTTAGGAGTTACGGGCAGAAGATGAGAGGAGAAAGAACGCGAGAGCATGGTCATATGCGAAATTGTTACGTCTTGCGCAACAATTTTATTTTGACTCGTTCTCCTTTGTTACAACTCCGAATTAGGATCCATTTGAGGATACGGACTCCTATCGAGACAAGTTTTAAGACTATATTTTTCAAATTTTCGTATTTTATAGATTCAGGGGTCTAGCGCCCGCTGGACGTGGCTTGCGGCTGGGACAGAGAGCTTGTCCTAGCGGCGGTTGGGAGCTATTTTACGTCGCGTTGTATTCTATTTAAACCTCATTTTTAGAAGTATTTTTTATCCCCCCAACTCATATTTTCTCTCTTCTGAACCCTAGATACATTATTAGTTGATTCTTTTGTAACTTCGCATCGGGATGAAGGATTGAGGGGAGTTTTGATGCTCAATCCAAGATTTTATCTAGTAATCATGTTTTAATTCTTATTATTTATTTTTCTATGGATTGATTGTTTTAATCTACCTAGGTGTTAGAATTTCTTTTTGATTGTTCGTAATTCATGCCCATGATTAACTTGTGCTTGATTAATTGAAGCGATTGGCCACCGTTTTGATTTATTGTTTATTGGTTTAGATCGATAGATGATTCCAATAGAGAACTTAGAGTTAAATCATCAATAATTCCAAATCAGAAACGTAGAAATTATATTTGTTGTTAATTGTGATTTTCCTATTGTGTAATTCGAATACGTAAGTTAGAATTATTGCTTAGTTATCGAATACGCGAGTTAGATGATTGAGAAAATCTAGGAAATCATTTATTAATTGTGAATCATTGTTCTTAATTGAGAAATTCTTCTTAGGGTAATCTAATACGTGAGTCGTGATTACTGACTAATTAAGAATACGTAAGTGATTAACTAGACTAACTATTAAGAAGCTCTTAATGAACGAACAATAGCATGAGTTTAAGAGCATTATTTATGTTGGGAACCTTTTTGATGACTGTGGAAATCATTATGATGTGAAACCATAATGCGAAACCTTAATATATATGTATGATATTAAATGGTGATTACGTTTTAATGTATATTGATGCTTAGATATTTATGCTTTATTTGTGTCTAGATTAGATAGACAACAGATGGTTAAGTGTAAGGACAGATCGATGAAAGACAGATCGTGTTCATAGGAACCATCTGTGTTCTCAATAGTAGATCAGCTAACTTGTAAGATCAAGTTGAGTTAACAACCTGTGTCATAGAGCCTGATCTTATTTTTTCTATCTATTAGAAGGGAGATCAACTTGTAAGGCCATATTAAATTAACGATTTGTGCTATAAAGATCGACCTTGTTATGGAGCAGGTTAAGTCAAAATGTGAGAACAAATTGATGTAACGATCTATTCATATGACTAACCTAATTTATCTACACTTAGTTTTTATTGCATCTATCTTATCGAACATGAGGCCAGCATACTTACCGATGGACAGATCATTAGATCGATGGACAGATCGATATGAAGATCAAGAAGCAGCGAGATAGAATCAACCTTGTATCAAACAGGTTGACATCAAGCTGCATAAGATGATATGCAAGGAACAACTCGATACAAACGACATGTGTCTAACAGATCGATCAGCAAGTGCACAAACGGGTTGCATAGTGAGATGGACAGCTAGCTGTGCAAGAAGAAACTCAAGAGAAATGATTTGTGAGTAACAGATCGATCAACAGATCGATAGCAGAACGATCCATTGTTCATGGGGAGTTAGCTCATTGTTTAATCCACTTGTTCTTATGAGATCCAAACGAGCTGCTCATCCCAGTTGGAGGAAGCTATAATCTACCTAAATTGATAAGCTTACATATCCTATGCCACGTCTACATCCACGTAGGACTAACTCCAACGGCTAAGAAGTACAGTCAGCAACCAACTGTCAAAAGAGCATTTAATGCTTACTACAAAGCTGCAAAGACTTCCAACGACTATAATTCAAATATGAATATATATATACTTCAAGTCTTCTTCAGAAAGTGTGTTGGTTCGTGTGTTCTTCATATTGCTTAGAAAAAGCTTCAACGCCACAAGATTCTCTCTAGTTTTCCATTGATTTATTCAACACTAGATAAAGATTATATATATCCTTGAGTGTTGTAAATTAGAGAGAAATCACCATATTTCTAAAGATAAACCCGCTAGAACTTATCTTAGATTTGAGTCTTCAGAGCCAATAGTTCTAGTTTCCTCCATAGCCAAAACCTTGGAGGAAGAACGATTATCAAATCGAACCCAGATCTCGTACTCGACGAGTTTAAATAAGAGAGTTGTAATCTCGTACTCAACGAGAATAAATAAGTGAGTTTTGGCTCGTACTTAACGAGGATAAATAATTGAGGGACCTGAGGTTAAGGGATTCATCGATCCAACTTTGATCGATCGTGGACGTAGGGGATTTCCCGAACCACGTTAAATATTGTGTGTGCTTTTATATTTTGCATTGCTTTTTTTTGATTCTTTGTTTATCACTCACCAGCGAGCTTATCTAATTAAGCGAGTTGTCCATCTTGAATCAATATCTTAAAGAACACTCGGTATAAACAAAATATATTTTCTAAGTGTAAGAGCAGCCAACAACATATACACAGCTTCCGCACACGATCTGTGGTTGGACAGATCGTCTGTTATGCTCCAGCTAGCTGTCAATCTATCTGCTCATTGACAGATTATTTACGCTCTGTGTTGAGAACTTACTTGAGCAGCTGGATCAATCTCTACATCAGAGGAGATCGACTGCTACACCCAGCGAGCTATTTTGGGATAAACATCGAGCTGCTTCCAGCCTGTTGTTCACATCCAAACGCGAAAAAGTTAGAGTGTGGTGTATTCCACCCCCCCACCCATACACCAGACCTGCTCTCCCGAGACCCAACAATTTAATTGATTTTAGAACTTCATAACTCTAAGCCTTTAAATCCGGAATCCTACCTTTTATTATATTTGTTTATTTATTTTATTTCGTGTTTCTTCCGCTTTATCTTGATTAAAGTATTTAGGATTTCTTTCATTGTTCTAATCACACTTAGAATTAGAATCGCCTTGCTAAGCTTTCATTCGATATACGACATGGTTTAACTTCTCACGTATAATTGACCTCGTATATTTGTGAGAACATAGGTTTACACAATTTAGGTCTAACACCAAATGTGGTGTATCCAAATGTCAAATATTAAAGTTTTATATTATTTTGAAATTTATAATGTTTTAATTTGATTTCAAAACATGTTGTAGTGAAGGATCAAGCATGAAGAATCACCTTAAAGTTTAGTCATAAAAATTTGTATGAAGAATCTTCTTGCATATTTGTTCTGAAGATTAAGTTCTAAGAATCTATCTTAAATATTCAATCATAAAGTTCGCTCTTATACTAAAGGTTCAACCATAAAGATCTAGTATGAAAATTCATCTTATAAATCTCACCCTGAATATCAATTTGGAAAATCACTCACACTACAGAACCTATCTGAAAACACAAGAACCAAATGTAAAAAAAAATGACGACAACTTTAACAATAAGAGTTCAACGCCATGATGAAATTTGTAACTTAAACATTTACACATGATGATTATTCAAATCTTCATCAACTATAAATAGAATCCAAACTAAAAAATTTCAAGAAGTAACAAAAATTACAAAAAGTTAATTTGACTCTCAAAATCAAAGCATTACATCCAAAACACTCTGTTAGAGTTGGGATAACTCTGTTTTTCTTATTCTTGTGTTTTGCTT
>JAPKLX010000099.1:0-77792 GCA_026898415.1 Leonotis leonurus
AAGCTAAAACGTCTAACAGGACACATCGAGCGTGCCCATTTAGCAGGGCCAACCTCCATCAAGTATTCATAAGCTTCCGGCTTTGCATCCTTAATCATATTCATTCTTCTAAAGTGCTCTGACTGCTTATACGTGTATGCAGCTCTCTGAAATATGGAAAGAATAATCTTTCCATACCGTTTTATCTTGCCGCTTAAATGATAGTAGCACAATCCGTGACTAGCTTCGGAAAATACTAAACTGACTGCATGGGCAATTGAAGGATGTGCATCTGATACAATTACTGTGCTCGGCGTGCTACCATATGCTCTTTTAACTCTTGACAAGAACCAAATCCAAGACTCATTATTCTCAATAGGTCCAATTCCAAATGCCAATGGGTAAATTTGCTCGTTTGCATCCTTCGTGACTGCAACGAATAAAATTCCATTATTCTTCCATTTGAGGTGGGTGCCATCAACGACTATCACTGGGCGCAAACACATAGGAAATGTTGCTCTTGTCTGTCCAAGAGCAACAAATAAATGCCTGAATCTTCTATCAGGACCAATATCAAGTTCTGTGATTGTCCCAGGATTACTTGCTTCCAACATATGTAAGTAACCTGGCAACAATTGGAATGATTCTTCAAATTTGTCATATATCATCTCAACAGCATGGTTCCTCCCCCGAAGCGCCACATCATAAGTAACTGTCATACCAAAAACTGATGCAAGCTCATGTTGTATAACCTTCGGCTTCACAATTTCATTCGTATTTTTCATTTTATTGGCAAAGTAAGCACCAATCACCTTCGAGTGGACCTTTTTCGGTCCATGATTCACAAACACATCTCCACACGTGTGCTCTCCACACCACTTAACTATGCCCCATTGACCAGCTTGACATATTGCCCGCAGAAGGAAGGGGCAATCTCTCGATATTCGACATCTCCAATAAACTCTTCGAGTATCTGATTTTACAACCCTATATTCTGTTTTTTTCTCCAAATTCCACAAACCAGCTGCAATGTTAATTTCCTCCTTTTCATCGTATAAAGATCCCACATCTAATCCCATAATAGGCTCGTAGTCTTCACGTAAAACATCCCAATTAGTGGCACCAGTGGGAATCATAGGCATTATCCAATTTAATAAAGGTCCTTCCTCAAATGACCTTTCCTCATTCTCACCTTCATTGTTCGGATACATCATTTCTAGCAATCTTCGCATTCCTCCTTCCTCGTGTATCCAAGCTGCCCATTCAGCAAACATAGCCCTGTTCGTTGTCCTCTCAATCTCTACTTCATCTTCATCACTGTCTGATGACTCTGAAATAGGTTCATAATCAGAGTCCTCCTCATCGTCCTCACCCTCGTCATCCTCTAATGGGTGTTCACCTGGCTCTGCAATATTTAAATCTGGTATAGTGCTCATTCTCTCATTAGAGGTATCTCCATGAAAATATGAACCAAAGTTACCATCATCAAACCAATTAGACGATGCAACATTTCTTCCAATTTCGTCAAGCTCTTCCCGCCAATTCGTGTTCTGAGAGGTCCCTCCTACATCGTATGAAGATGCATATGTGATGGCACAACGTTTGGCTGCGAAGATGAGCACTGAAGATCCGATGTCACGTACACAACAGGAGATGAATCATTAAAACACAACTGCACTAAGTCTTCATCCCTACGTAACTGACATTTAATAAGTCTTCCATGCTGCGACCTGGACAAATAAGATACGCGATAATCTCTACCATACGAGCTCAATATATTGTCAATGTAACATCTCAAATTATACACTGAAATGTTAGTTTTGGCTAGGGGCACAATCTGCTCTTGTCTGTTCATGTAACAACAGTCCTTCCAATATCCTCCATACCTCACGTTCACATACACGAATTCCGTCATCTATAAAACAAAATTAAAACAAAAATATTGTAATATATGTCAAGAATCTATAAATTTATCGTGTTATTATGCATTTAAACTTCAACTACTATACAAGACATATCATAGATCATATTTGCAGTATAAAAAATCATAGAAAAATCCAAAATATTATAATATACGCAATATATTTGGGATCCCTCGGGAAAGTGTAAGACCGCTTGGACAATGTCCACGGGCGGTCCAACACTTTTACGAGGGATCCCAAATGCATTTCATCTAAATAATTATTCTAAGATTTGTTATCACATTTTTCCAAACAAATACATAAGATTAAGCAATAAACACTCAATATACAACAATTTAATACGTACATTATCGTTTATATCATGCATACGTGCTCTAATTGCAAAAAAAAATATAGAGTATTGTTTAAATAATATAAATATACATACAGAAGTTGGGACCCCTCGGTTAAGTTACGGACCGCTCATGGCATTCCTCGAGCGGTCCGACACTTTCCCGAGGGATTCCAAAAGTATAATGTTTATTATCATGATAAAAACGTGTACCTGAAATTTCACTTCAAAATTCCACACCAAGAATGTGTTTAAGCCTCGTTTATGGATTGAAAATGAAATATAAGACAATTTTTTGGAGAGTTTGAATGTGTATGGTAGTTCACGTTTTTTATAATGTGGATTGAAAATGAAATCTAAGACAATTTTTTGGAGAGTTTGAATGTGTATGGTAGTTCACGTTTTTTATAATGTGATATCATTATATAGTGTATCATAGGGATATTATACAATACAATGTGGGTACCTCAATTATTTATTGGGAGAAGTAGGGATATGTTAGAAGTTAAAAGAAAGATTTCAATTACAAATTTGACTTGTTAGTTTTGCACAAACATTGATACAAATTATTTAAGTTTCGATTTTTTTTTAAAAAGGGCATTTTTAACATCAAAAAAAATGGAGGGCATTTTCCACATACACTATTGAAAGAGGGGTATTTTAAATTTTCTCCATTTAATTTTTGCCCCTTAAAAAAAATCTCCTAATACGAGGTTGTTGTGTTGGAATATTTTATTTAAGGGTTATTATGATGAGCTTTTCGAGCATTAAGAAGAATTGTACATTTTGAGCCTTTCACTTGCAATGATAAAATTTGTCTTTTTAAAGGGGACGTTTCATTAGCTATTATCCACTGGACTGTTTTTAGATTAAATTTATTTTATTTTTAATTATTGTATAATAAATTTTAAAGACTGAGTCGATGTCCCAAACTTAAAATATTTGGTATCGAATATTAGTAATATTTGGTACTGATTACTAATTTTCTAGCAATGAAATAGTGTAACTACGTGATAAGTGTTATAGTAAAAATCAATTAAATTATCGTATTCATGGACACTAATATGAAGATAGGTATATATTTCTATTTTCCGGACACATAAATTCGATAACGTTTTAATTAATTCTAATCGAAAAATAAAAATTAATAACTTTTATTTAAAATTTAATATTTATCTACAAAATATGACATTTAACATCGACCCGCACTAATCTTTTACTTACTCCAATCAAGTTAAAATTTAATCATATTCATTCCAAGTTAACCCACTCTTGAACTTTAAAATTTGAGAGCCTAAACAAAATAGAAGAAATCAATAAAAATATGCAATCGACGCTATAAAATAAAATTGATTAATTCAACTCAAAATGAATATAGAAACAAACTAATAACAATTACAATAAAACTACTAAAAATCACCTAATGTGTGTTTATCAACTCGCCTAAATTTAAAGCATTATTCGTCCTTAAATAATATTAAGAACAACATAAACTGTGTTTAAGATCCTCGATGCCTCAACAATCAAAACCAACATCATTTTCATGTTCCAAAAATCAAAGCACCACTCTTTGTAAATCCTCACAATCCACACAAATCAAAAGTAAGAGTCAATCTCGATAATCAACATCCAAGTGTTTGATAAGGAAAATATATGATAATGAATCAATCACTAAAATGCAATTCATTTACCAATTACCATAGACTTGTCAAACCATCTATTTTTTCCATTACTTTCAAATGTGTTCGAATAAGAATCATATACAACTTTGATAAGATTGTAATATAAAGACATTGTTTAAAGTAAAAAATTTTAGCTAAAAATCAAATTGTCATTCAAGAAACAAACACTAGTTATGTTCAATATTCAGACGTGGAGATCATCTTCCACAATTAGTTCATGCAAATAAGCACAACAATCAGTTAGTCATGAAATAAATTTCAAAATAAATTCACACATAATATTTTACTTCTTAATCTTTATGTCTATTTCATTGCATTCGCTTAAATATGTCTTGGGATCTCTCATAAATCCGCAGATCCATAGATTTAGAGATATATTTAGAAAATACTACTCACTCAGTACATACTTTTTTTCACAAAAAAAAGAAAGAAAAGAAAAGAAAAACATTTATTTTACTCGGGAACTAGCCGTTGTACATGTTTGAACTGCAACGGCTAATCGAATTAAAATCTCCCTCTGTACAAATAGCCTCAGTTCTTCTCTTTTCCACTCAGCTACTGCTCTCTTTATCTATTTATCTATCTATCTATCTATCTCTCTCACACACACAGACAAAAACAAATTCAAGATGAACGATCTTATGACAAAATCTTTCACCAGCTATGTGGATCTAAAGAAGGAAGCCATGAAGGAAAACGGATCGGGCCCTGACCCGGACCTTGAAATGGGCGTCACCCGAGTAGACCACAACCTCACTGCATTCCTCCAAGAAGCAGAGCAAGTGAAGCAAGAAATGAACTCGATCCGAGAAATCCTGGCCCGGTTGCAAGACTCCAACGAGGAGGGCAAGACCCTCCACAAGCCCGAGGCCCTCAAGGCGCTCCGGGCCCGCATCAACGCGGACATTCTATCCGTGCTGAAGCGGGCCCGCGGGATACGGTCCCGGCTGGAGGAGATGGACCGGTCCAATGCAGCCAACCGGAGGCTCTCTGGCTGCAAGGAGGGAACCCCCGTGGACCGGACACGGTCCGCCGTCACCAACGGGCTTCGGAAGAAGCTCAAGGAGCTCATGATGGAGTTTCAAGGGCTCCGGCAGAGGATGATGACGGAGTATAAAGAAACCGTCGGGAGGCGCTACTTTACCGTCACTGGGGAGAACCCGGACGACGAGGTCATCGAGAAGATCATCTCGAGCGGAGGCGGGAATGGCGGCGAGGAGTTCCTCTCTAGAGCCATACAGGTAATGATTCGAGCTCTCTGGGGGCTTCAGCTTCAGCACCTATGATTGCATACATGAAAACTTTTCAATGATTAACTAAATTTGGTTGTTTTGTGGCGTGTAGGAGCACGGGAGAGGGAAGGTGGTGGAGACGGTGATGGAGATACAGGACCGGCACGACGCTGCCAAGGAGATCGAGACGAGCCTGCTCGAGCTCCACCAGATATTCCTGGACATGGCAGTGATGGTGGAGGCGCAGGGGGAGCAGATGGATGATATCGAGCACCACGTGATAAACGCGGCTCAGTACATCGGGGACGGAACCAAGAACCTCAAGGTTGCCAAGGATCACCAAAAGAGCAGCAGGCGTTGCTTGTGTATAGGAATCATACTTCTCTTGATTCTTATTCTTCTTGTTGTTATCCCCATTGCCACCAGTTTCACTAAATCATGAGCTTTTTTAGCAAAAAATTTTAAATTATTATTATTTAAATGCTTTCACTCTCGTGAGATAAATGTGGTGGAAATTGTATGCAAAGGGGGGAATTCATTTGTGTAAAATCCATGTAACTGTAATCTGCTAGTGTAATGAATTCATTTCATTTAAAGAAAAATATTGTATACAGATTACACGTTGAAACAGAGAAAAAACAAGAAAAAACAAAACACCACCAGAACTTCATTTTATGAGAACGCTCTATTTCCTTTTTCTACCACGAGTTGAGGAGGAAACACCACCATCCTTTTCTTCATCACTTCCTTCATCGAAGCTCTCAGTCCTGTCGGTTGATAAATGTTCATTTTCTTCTTCGTCGCTGTTGGGAAAATTTTCAGCTGTGGGTTGTTTGGTGAGTTTATCGCGAAGTTCTCTTAGTTTTGCTTTCTTGGAGTTTAAGACCTGAGCAAACTGAAATAAAATATTGAAATGTTATGGTGTAGCACAAAAAGTACGAATTGGAGGAATACACAGGAAGCTTTGGAATAAAGTACAAAAGATATATACATACCTTTCCATAGATTTCAGATTCAAACTCTGTCTTCTCTCTGGTGAGTTTCTCACTTTGTGCTAGGCACTTTTCAGCCTCCACTTTGAGCTTGTCAAATGATTCTGATTTCCACACAACCTCCTCCTATTAAAACCAAAGAAATAAACTACCTAAGTCGGAATCATTATTAAAATAGCATATCCGGTCTATTGAGAATACAAACTCCAAGTGTGATAACATGAAAACTCACACCATCTGAACATGGTGGATTTTCGTGCTCAAGAGAATGAAAGAGTACAAAGTATTCCGAAAGAGTACAAAGTATAAGCAAAGCAGCCAAAAGCGTTCATAGAAAAGAAAGCAAAGGAATTTTTGCAAAACATAGGAACTAGAATAGAGATTTTGAAAGAAGGAATGCCTCAATTATCTTAACATGCCGCATAGGAGAAAATGATGGAAGAGATCGTAGTACATGAGTTTCTTACACTGAGCTTTATATTAGCATCCATAAGAAAGTCCAACACATCCACTGTGGCTTTTTTGCTATTGGGTGAAGGCTGGCATTTCCACCTCCATTCCAGTTTCATACCTTCCTTCTCAAACGTCCAAGACAACTGCATAATGAGAACGAATATCACTTTTTGTGAGAAGAAGAAATCAATCATTGAACATTTTTCCAAGCCCTTCAACATAATCATTGCTTTTTAAGGTTTCACCTATAATTAATCTACTATCCTTATGTTTCCTGACCAAATGGGAATTCTAATAGTTCAGAAAATTAAATACTTAATTCCAGGCTTTCCAGCAGAACATAGTGTAAATATTAAGCTGTATCAGAGGAACCAATAGATTAACTTAGCCGTAAGGAAGATTGTATAAAAATTGTCATCTCCACCAAAAAAGGACATATTTTCCTTTTCCATTTGAATAATCTAATAATTCGTCATAAATGATCGCTAACTCACAGTGTCAGCTCTGAGATTGCAGGCCATTCTAAAACTATGAGCATTTTGCTACACCAATTACCAAAATGTTACCAAAAATTTAAACTTTAACGTCTTTTCATTAAACAACCTACATAAAAGAAGACTCAAATTCCCCCCAAATCAATAGAAAGAGTAACTAAAATCAAAGAAACGAACCCGTTTGCATCCGTTTCCAGCATCTGAGAACCCGTAAATCGATCCGGGTTGCTGGAACCCGAGATACCTCTCGGCCAAGTCAACGTAATCCGACGTCGTTTGATCCCAATAGGACGCCCTCTCTTTCACCTCTTCCTCAGTAGCTTTACCATAATACACAAGAATAAATAATTAAGTAAATAAAAATAACAATAGTAACAGTAATTCCCATCAGTGTTACTACCTACCGTGACAAGCCCAAGCTTGAAGACCGTCGGTTATGGAGAGGTTAAAGCGGGTCGGGTACCACGTGCCCTTCACAAAAACGGATTCGGGTTCGCTGCCGCTCATCGGTATTTCGAGTTTCAAGCACGTGTGCTTTGGCGCCTCCATTTTCGTGACAATGGACAACAGCGAGCCGGCTCACTGTGTTTGGTGTGCGAAGGAAGCTTTTGGCGCGCGAGAGAGAGTCGGATGAAATGAAATCCCGCTTTGTTTTGTGACCTGACTATATAATTGGCACGACATGACTGGCCCAAATCAAGGCCCAGCTAAACGACCATAACAACCATTCTTAACATAAGTTACTACTCTCATCGTCTCCAAATAAGCTTTAACACAATTTATTATTTTAATACACTCAAATATATTTTAATACACTCAAATATATATAAATTGTATTATATTTATTGAGACGAAAGAAGTACTTATAATAATATATTTAGAGAGTGTTTGGTTGATAAGATTGAATCTTGGATAGAAAGTTAAGATTGAATCTTGAATAGCTAATACTATGATTTTAATCTTGGCCTACCCTTAGAGATAAGTTTTATCTTGGATAGAAAACTAAGATTGAATCTTGATACTATATAATCTTATAAACCAAACATGGCCTTATACGATAAAATATGCAATCAAAACACATAATTATATATGATAAATATTTATAATTTCAAACTAACAATTGAAAAATACAAAAAATAATCAGCTGCCCATTGCAAAATTCTAGAAACTTCTTGATGGAGATAAAGTTGCAGCCATGTTCTTAGCAAAACACGATTCACTTGAGATCGATGCAGCCAAAGCCCCACGTATTTAGTGTCATTAATTATTTCTTAATTATTTCCTTTAGTCTCTTCAACTTTAGAATATTAAATAATTAAATAGCTTTTGATGTTTCATTTCTCACGCAACTTTGGAGTCTTTGAACTTTAGTATAAATGGTGTTGGATGTTTCAGTTCAGTTCTTGGGCAGCTTTTGAGAAATAAGAAAACTTGGATTTTTCCATGTTCTTGTGTTTTTCCGGTATTCATTGTTGAATCAACGGATCAACGCTATTATTCGTACGCTATTATCATGAGATCATTGGCCTTCTGCGCGCTAGCCGTGATCATCCCCACGATGATCGTCGTCGCGCGCCGCCCCGCAACGATCAATCCTCAGATTCTGATGAGAATACAACCACTATGGAAAATCCTTTCTCTACACAAGATGAGGACGACCGTTTTGATGAAACTCGTCGTTGGGAAATTGGATTTCGCCTTGATATTCCGGAATTTTCGGGCGAGTCAGGTGCTGAGGCCTTCCTTGATTGGCTACATGAGGTTGAAGATCTCTTGGATTTCAAACGAGTTCCTGAGGATCGACGTGTATCGTTGATCGTAACCCATTTTCGTGGCAGAGCGTCTGTTTGGTGGCACCAGTTGCTTCTACGTTACTGTCATGGAAAGCCTAAACCGACATCATGGTCAAAATTACTCAAGCACCTCCGTATTGAGTTCTTGCCATTTAATTGTACTCGGACTCTCAATCAACGCTTCCAAAATCTTCGTCAAGGGTCGCGTTTCATAGACGAGTATTCTCGAGATTTTTATCAATTACTCGCCCGAAATAACCTGGCTGAGACCCAAGATCAGATTGTGTCTCGATACATTGGTGGTCTTCGTCTTCCTTTCTAAGATACACTCAACATGTTTGCTCTAATCTCCGTTTCGGAAGCCCATCAACGGGCTATTTTACTTGAGCAACAGTTGTCTCGCCGTCCTCCACCTGCTCGAAATACTACGACGAAGCCATTACTTCCTAGGCCTCCTGTCGCGCCGCCTCCTAGTGCGGCGCCACGCCCGGGTAAGTGTTTCAACTGCAGAGAACCAGGCCATCGTCAAGCTGCCTGTCCCAAACCAAAGAATTCTCATGGGCTCCTCACTAACCCAGAATATGATACAGAGTACTCTGGTCCTCCATTGTACGATGAAGATCCATTACTTGATATGCCCGACGAGCACTTGCTACCCGACGTGGGCCCCGCTCTTGTGCTGCATCGCACTTGTCTCACTCCTCGAGCGCTTGATAACCAGGTTCATCGCCATTTAATCTTTCAGTCAGCGTGGACTATTAATGGAAAAGTGTGTCGCTTCATCCACTATCGCTTGAGTCCCTCGGAACACGCCGAGCTTCGACGTCAGGTTGAGGAAATTCTTCAGAAAGGCTCCATCCAGAAAAGCTTAAGTCCATGTGTTGTACCAGCTCTGCTCATTCCGAAGAAAACGAGTAAGTGGCGTATGTGTTGTGATAGTCGTGCCATCAATAAGATCATCATCAGGTATTGCTTTCCAATTCCTCATCTTGATGATTTATTGCTTTCCAATTCCTCATCTTGATGATTTATTAGATCAGCTCTCTGGTGCTACTATTTTCAGTAAGCTTGATTTACGGAGTGACTATCACCAAATTCGCATTCGTCCGGGTGGGTGATGAATGGAAATCAGCCTTCAAAACTCGTGAAAAACTATTTGAATGGTTGGTTGTCCCATTTGGTTTATCTAGTGCTCCGAGCACTTTTATGCGTGTCATGAATCAAACTCTACGGCCTCTTATCTGAACATGTGTCGTTGTTTATTTCGACGACATCTTGGTTTATAGTAAGTCTGAATCTGATCATCTATCTCACCTCCGTGAATTCCTACTTATTCTACGCAAAGAACGCTTCTTTACTTCTCCGAATAATTGTTGCTTTGCAGTTTCCTCAGTGTTATTGCTGGGATATCGAATTTCTAATGAAGGTATCAGTGTCGATGATTCTAAAATTGTTGCTATTCGAGATTGGAAGACACCAACTACTCTTACAGAAGTTCGTAGCTTCCATGGTCTTGACTCGTTCTATCGGCGTCTTATTGACCACTTTAGCGCAATTGCAGCCCCCATCACTGATGTCATGGAAATACATTCACATGGACTCGAGAAGCTGAAGATGCCTTCAATCTTCTCAAATCTAAATTGACTCATGCACCTTTATTGGTGCTTCTAAATTTCGAGTTGCCCCTTGAACTCCATTGTGAAGCATCCAAAACGGGCATCCGCGCGGTCCTCAGTCAAGGAGAGCGACCTGTAGCGGATTTTGGTGAGAAACTCATTGGTGCTCGTAGGGGTGAGCAAAATTTGGTAAAAAATCAAAAACCGAGCCGAACCGATAAATTCGGTTTGATTTTTTTTCCTTTTCGGTTCGGTTTCGGTTTTTATTTTATAATTTTTTGGTTTTTCGGTTCGGTTTTGATTTTGATATTAAAAAAATTGAAATACCAAAAACCGAACCGAAATATATTATATAATAATTATTTATTTAATATTACATATTAAATATTTATTTATTTATTATTAACTATTAAATATTACTTACTAAATATTTATTTATTTATTATTACTTATTAAATATATAAATATATATTAAATATTAATTTTAAATACATTATTTAAGAATTATTTATTTAATACTTTAAGTTTCGGTTTTTTCCCGAATCGAATCGAAATTTTGGGTTTGGTTTTTATTTCAGTTTAAGGTTATTTCGGTTTGGTTTCGGTTATGTATTTTTCGGTTCGGTAACCGAACCGAACCATGCTCACGCCTAGGTGCTCGCACGCAATATAACACTTAGGACATTGAGTTTTATGCTATTGTGCGTGCAGTTCGTCATTGGCGCCATTATCTATTTCAACGAGAGTTTGTTTTATTTTCGGATCATGAATCATTGAGGTTTCTTTCCAGCCAAGATTCTTTATCAGTTCGTCATGCCAAGTGGTCTTCTTTTCTACAGCAGTTTACGTTTGTTCTTCGCCACAAATCTGGGATTCTAAGCAGAGCTGCTGATGCCTTGAGTCGTCGTTCTATGCTTCTTGCCGAGATGCGTATTGATGTTCAAGGTTTTGATGAGTTCCGACATTTATACTCTATAGACACCTATTTTGGACCACTTATTGCCCGGTTATCATCTTGTTCGGATCCTGTTTTCTCATTACATGAAGGCTTTGTTTTTAAAGGCTTTCCTTATGTCTTCCAGCGTGTAGTTTGCGAGAGAAACTTGTTGCAGAAATCCATAATTCTGGACATGTTAGGCGCAATCGATCAGTTGAACTTCTGTTGCGGTGTTTTTTTTGGCCTTCTGTTCGCAAGGATATGGCTTGTTTTATTGAGGTCGTATTTGCCAGGTGTCTAAAGGAGCAGCATGCGGGCCTTTATCGTCCGCTGCCAGTTCCACATGTCTCATGGGTTACTCTGAGCATGGATTTTTTGTTGGGTTTATCTCGCACCCAATGTGGTCATGATTCTATATTTGTTGTGGTGGATCGTTTTTCAAAAATGGTTCATTTCATACCATGTAAAAAGTCCGCTGATGCTAGTCATGTTGCTTCGTTGTTCTTTTGAGAAATCTATCGACTTCATGGTTTGCCTGCTTCAATTGTGGCTGATCATGATACTCATTTTCTGAGTCATTTTTGGCGTTCCTTGTGGCGTCTGGTCAATACTGAGCTTCATTTTAGCAGAGCGTATCATCCTCAAATGAATGGCCAAATCAAGGTGGTTAATCGTTCTTTGGGAAATTTGTTGCGTTGTTTGGTTGAGGACAATATCAAATCATGGGATCTTCGGTTAAGTCAGGCCGAGTTTGCACATAACTCTGCCCTCAATCAGAGTACTGGGTTCTGCCCATTTCAGTTGGTTTACTCGGTTATTCCTCGTGGGCCAGTTGATCTTTTATAGTTGCCTTCATCACCTGCTCCAGCACCAGCTGCTGCTGAACTTGTTTCGGACTTGGCTCGCCTTCATGAGGCTGCCCGCTTAAATTTGGAGGCTGCTAACGCCCGTTATAAACACGCAGCTGGTAGCCATTGACGAGATGTCCATTTCGACGTCGGAGATTTTGTATGGGCTGTTTTAACTCGTGATCGTTTTCCTGCACACGAGTACAATAAGCTGACGTCTCGCAAGATCGGTCCATTGGAAATTGTTGAAAAGATTAATCCTAACGCCTATCGCCTCCGTTTGCCAAGCCACATTCGCACATCTGACGTTTTCAATGTTAAACATCTTTTGCCTTTCCATGGTGATAATGATTTTGGAGATAAAGTTGATGACGATTCGAGGGCGAATCGTTTCGACGTAGGAGAGAATGATGGAGATAAAGTTGCAGCCATGTTGTTAACAAAACATGATCCACTTGAAATCGATGCAGCCAAAGCCCAACGTATTTAGTATCATTAATTATTTCCTTTAGTCTCTTGAACTTTGGAATATTCAAATATCGATGCTAATGTGCTAATAGTTGGCATGCGCCGGATCATTCGTATTTCCCTTTCGAAGTTGTTCATAGGAAAATCTCTCTATTTTGATCGACTTTTTTAGTTTATGTTCTTTACTGATGAAGGACACTAGTCAGCAACTATCAACATCGCACTTCTACTTTTCTCCTCGGAGCCCCTAGTGCTTGACACTCAACCCGCAGAGTAAGGAAGTAAATCCTCTACTTTGAAAAACAATGATATAAATTACATATCAAGGAACCTAAGAGGTCTAACAAGGTTATACCTCTATATATATGAAACAAGGAGACGAAGGACTAACTAGGCACAAAAGAAAGAAGTGCCTGCTAAAAATTACATTCACTGGTAAACCAAAAACATATAATCTAAAATGTATGTCATTCCAGTTGCAGCATATCAATCCTACTGCATGAAGTCAATATTTATGATTCTACTATTACCATATCAATCAATGTAAAATATGTCCTTTTACCGTATTAATGCCTTCTTCTTAGAGGAGTACAATGGGAAAAAGCAGGTTCACGATTCAACATGACGAACAACAGCATATATACTATGGTACATTTCATTCCAACCAGTGATAACCGAACTTGTAATTAAGTACACTAGCTCAGTCACTAACACAAGCAAAATATAATGTAGATTCCAACTGCAGTAGATTCCTTTAAAACCCCACTTACATCGTCCAATCATAGTGTGTTTTGTATTGAAGAGAATAAGAGTAACTCTGACATAGAAAGCAATAAGCCTGTTTCATCGTCCCCACCAAAAAACAGATCCTCCTTTTCCCTGTCGTTCTAATAATCTAACTTTTTTCCTTATCATAAATAATCACTGCAATTCATAAGCTTTGAGATTGTATGGCCATACCAAATTCATGCGCAACTTGTTAAAACATTTTCCAAAAAGTCGTCAATTTACACAAAAGAAGCCATGAAATCAGGGCGTCAATCTAAATAATCAAAATTATACAAAAACAAATGGTTGCAGTTGCTTAAAGTTAAATCGATTTAAAGCTGCTTAGTCCAATCAAATGGTTGCCATTCCTTTGCGAAACTCGCAACTGCTTGCATTTGTGCCTCCACGGACTCGTTCCTCCGACGTCGATGGAAGTCTTCCGCAGGCAGTTGTAGCATACCCCTTACTACATTGAGGCCAAAGCTGCCTTGGAATTCTTTCTCATCATCTATTACATGCACAAATCCCCTGTTCAGCCCAAATTCGACGTGAAAATACGGGAAGTTTTTGGGGATTGATCCACGCAGGCCCTTTTCGCTCGTGTCAATGAGCTTCTTAGCATTGTGCTGACTCCATTCATCTTCAGCTTCATCGATTGCCTGCAGTACATATGCATTTAGAGAATAATATTTAGAAAAATATTGGCGAAATATGCAAATTTGTCACAAAGGCTCACGTTTTTACCAAATCTGTCTCGTGTTTAAGCAAATCTATGCAAATTCCCAAACTATATGAAGCTATTCAAATCTATCCTGGAACGAGGAATTCTTCTGACCAGAATGTGATATGGATTAGAAAAATTAAAATCGAGATATTTTTTGTGACAAGCTTGCTGATATTGTGATAATGCATATCCTTCCGACAAGTAAAAGGTCCTAACACATTCGAACTTGCAAAAACAAAAATTAAAAGATTTACTTTTGAGGTGGGAGATGTGGTATCCACCTCATTTTCCCAAACAGCTTTTTGGTCACCAAATTTTCATCTGAGGATATATTCGAGAAGCTTTACGTAATTTGGGATAATTATGCTCAAAAGCAACAGTTCGAAATAGATTTGATATTTTGCCTAAAAGGAATATTACGTATAAGAAAACTGACCTTCTTGAAGTAAAGAGGTCCTTGCTTAGCGACATCTCGGGGTAAAGGTACGCACTCAACCAAACAATGCCGTCTTTGACGTGACAATCCCATTACAGTCTCAAAGAAGACTACATCTTTCTCCTGCTTCGCGAACATCATTATCAAGCATTTCTTGAAATTTCGAATTTCATCCCATACATTGTCGTCAACAGTTCTTGTCGAGGACTCGTGCTGTCGGGATGAAAAGAACATGAATTAGGTTGAAACCAAGAACAAATTTCACCATTAAAACGATGCTCTGAATTCCAGAACATCTAATCAAACTTCCAAAGTAATAAATATATAAGAAAGTTGAAACAAAAACAAGCTGTGAAATAAAAGTGACTATATAAAAAGATCGAAAATTCCAACTACCTGTAATGTCAAAATGCAGCAATGACCAGGGACAATGGGTTGCTGATGAGCTAACGATAAATAGGTAAAATTGGCAATTGCAATTACTAGATGCTTGGGCCTGGCTGGATTTTCGAAACAAAATTGGCACCGTTCCTGCTGAGTTATAATACGATTTGCGGAATTATTTATCTCAGATAACTTGCGACTGTCACTCCCTCCTGTCTTTCGCAACTTTTTCTTAGGAGCACCATCATAGTCATATTCTTCATCAGCTTGATTGGACACACTGAACCGTTGATTCTGCATGATATTCTGAGCTAGATGCAAATCACCATCGTCCTCTTTCCTCTTTTGCCTTGATGATACGTCATGCATAATAAACCTAACCGAATATTCAAACAAAATAAGAGACGGATCGAAAGGACTGAAAGCGAACATCAAAATATCATGATTACAGAATTATGCATAAGATGCAAATGAACCTGCTTGTGGTTCCATCGATTTGTGGTCTACTTGAGGCATTACCAGCATCATGCTTTTCCTTCATATTCGCAGATTCCTTCTGAATAAGGGGTTAAAAGGTCAGACAACAGAAGGTTGGAAAACAGAAAAAAAAATCGAGTTGAGCATTAAATGTTAAGACATCCAAATTACTCCAAATAAAGGCAAAGAAATGCGATCATATCTGCAATTGCATATTGGCTACAGTATTCTAATTTATCTCACAAGGTGGAACATGCTTAGTAGGCAAAATTTTAAAAGGATATCAACAGATTGAGCTTACACGAATTAACATGACTGAAGATTTGAAAGATTTTAAAACTCCTACATTATATAGTATTTTAGATATTCTCACATCGACATTAGCTTATTTCCATGTATTGATAACATCACATAAGAGAGAATATCATATGCAATTTATTTGAGAAGAGAGACAGAAAGAAAGAACATGGTAATTATAGTCATTATTATTACCAGCAGTTTGTCCGCTTCATCGTGCTTTCCTTTCATACGAAGTTGCAAAGCTTTGGCAGCCAACTGATTTGCACCCATGGGAGGCTTCGGCGTTCCAACATCTGCTTTTCTTTCCGTAAATGCAAAATCAATTGACTTAGATTCTGCTCTTGCTTCAAAGTTCGGAGAAGTGCTCTGATCTCCATGTCTCTCCTCTTTATTCGCAAATGCAGCCATGAAATTTCCATCATTAGAAAACTTATTCAAATTGGACATAGCAGCAGAGACGAGAGCACTATCTTCAGCAGACAGTTTTTTACTCCCTCGCTTTCCCCATGATAAAGAATCATGAACTCTGGGCATTTTCATTTTAGAATGCCGAGGGGTAACGTCCTTTCTGCTTTTCTGAGAGATATATATACAAGGTCAGAATCATTTCTTGAGCAACTTGAGAAGCAAGAAAAGTTTAACTGAACTCAATTTTATAATGTTAAAATTTATATCCACTTGTATTTTGTAAAATGTAATCCAACTAATCACCCATCAGGTAGGTAATGAAGAGGTGGGCTCAGGATCATTGTCAAAAGATATTCAATTCTGTTTCAGATTGTGTATTGCATTAATGAGTAATGCAAAATAGGTAGTCATTACCTTTTCAGTGCTATCGTTTTCTTCATCGGGATTCTTTTGCTCTTCTTTCACCAACCCTTTCCTCCTGTAGTTTATTGCTTGAAGATGGGCATGAGTAGGTGCAACGTTGCGAGAGGCCATTGTAGCTGCGAATTGGCCCATAGAACCCCAACGCTCTTCAACAACCTGTTCGAAACTATAGAATTGAAGATCCCAATAAATGAACAAAATGATTGAATAGACAGCCAACTACCCAAATGTCCATACCTCCTGAAGATTTCGTCCTTCACGGGCAGCTTGCTCTTTTGCTCTTTTTAGAGCTTTAAGCCTCCAACTGGCACCTCCATCACCGACGACTGCAGGTGATAAAAGCCGTTTTTCTCCGGTCTTGGCACCATCAGACTCTTCAGGATAACCGAGCCCATTATCTTTAAAATATGGATTAAGTTCTCTCGGATTGTCCTTCTTTATCTTGAGATAATAAAGACGTAATTAGAAATCAATAAACTCATGAAATGAAGTTATAAGATACAAATTATCATCATTCCACACTTAAAGATTCTTTTACTGAATATGGAGATAAAATTTCATGCCCTCAAGACAAAATAAAATCTCATAGGATCCACAAATAAGAATTAAAAGGGAAATCATTCTAAAAAGACAAACAATGCATCAAAGAAGAAAATCAAGTGTTGAATTTTCAAATTATCTTTTGGTATCTTACAACAGAGTGTTCTTATGCGTACAACCAATAATTATCTTTGAAGCAAATTTTCATGGTCATATTAAACATTAAACTGGACCTACGTGGACCATAATCTACAACATTACATCTTAAAATGCGAAAGGGCAATGCTAATGAACAATTTAAAGTACGAATAGCAACAAAACAAGGATTGATCACACCTGGCATATAACCTGGAAGGTCAGAAACTTTACCATTAGAGATAGTTTCTGCTAGTCATAGATTCATAATATCAATAGAGCATGTTGTTCTTTTATGGTTATGGTTTTTAGTTCTTGAAGAAAGACATAACAAAAGTTGGAAAGTATACCTCTTCAATTGAAGGTTCTTCTGGCTCAATAAGAGAGGATTTGTTAGAGATATCATCTGAACTATTCTTAGGCCGAAGCATCCACCCCAATCCAATTTCTTCCCGCAAATTGTCGGATTTTTTTGATTGAGATCCTTTACTACCAGCTGAATCAAAATGCCAATGAAAATTCAGAGAAGCTTACAAGAGAAAGCAGATGAACAAATAAAAAATAATAATATTCTTTGAATATATGTTAAATAATACATACTGATCGGGTCGTATTCTATTTTTTCGCTATTTGTGCCCTGTTCTTCTTTGTTCTTCAATCTTATTCCCCCTCTATGATGGCCATTTCCTTCACTAGATCTTTCACTTGGAGAACCACTTGATTCACTTTCTGATGAATATTCTCCTCTCCTACCCTTAGCCTTCTTTTTCGATCTACTTCTTCGTTCATTATCAGAGCTATCATCACGCTTCTTCTTTTCTCCGTTTCTACTTTTATGCCTCTTTCTGTCTCTTTCTTCACTCGAACTAGCACTTCCATCAGAAAATGAAGACATATCCTCATTTGAATCATACCACTTTTTTTTCATTCTAGATCCACTCTTTATTCTTTCAAGGCCCCCATCATCAGAGCTACTATAACTTGACTTCTTATTTTTCTTTCCAAGCTTTTCCCTGCGACGTCCTGATTTCTTCGCATCTTTTCTTGAACCAGAGGATTTTCCATCTTTTTCCTTAAATACAAACCAGGCACACAGAAAAAATGTTTTACATACAATCCCTTAACTGTATAAGGAAAGAAGCGCCAAGTGCAACTCAGAGAGACATAATGCACCATACAAGAGGCAAACATTTGCACCAAGTCATATGAAGCTGATGAACAACACAACTTACTTTATCATCACGATAACGAGGAACGAACTTATTTAAGAACACAAGCAACAAACACGAAGTAATCCAATAAATAGCACTTCGACTACGACACTTACTTCAACAATATGATCCCGTGGTATGAACTTCAATCCAGAAAACATGGTTCCTCCCCAATTTAAGGTCTGAAACATACAGTGAAACAAAGCAAGTGGGTGAGAAAAAATAAATGTTTATGAAGAAACAACCCTGAACAATAATATTAGCTAACGCCGAAAAAAAAGACATATTGAATCACCAAGATCTGATTTTTAAAACGAGAAAATAAGCAAGCTACCGTAAATTGTTGAACCAATAAGGGAATTAATGAAAATCTTAGTAAAAGATAATGTGAAATCCTACAAACACATTATATCGATCGTAGTAAAGAGTGCAAATTCCTCCTCATCACAAAAGCAAACTAGGGATTGATGAATTTTAAACCGTTCAATAACACCCGACTGCTTCCATTTCTGATTGAATTACAGAGCTCCTTGTTTTCAGTTGGTGAACAATTTAGCTAAGTTTCAACTAATCAAGCTTCGTTACATATCAAAACCCGATACTTTAAGTAATCGAAAAATATTTGGACTATAACCATCTTTTTTTCTTTAAGAAATTTCAATAACATGACGTACCTTAAAATTGTTAGAACCCTAGATCTCGGAATTGGGGATTCTCAATAATCAAAGAAATCGTCAATATCGGAGCCTTGTTCAGAATTTCTGAATTTGAGTTCTAATCGCCCTTGACGGAAACAGGTTCCGTCTTTGTTATGTCATCCGACCTTTTTAAATTTGCATGAAGTGGCCCAAATTAATGCCCAGAAAACAACCCATATAGTACATTGAGCCCAAAATATTATGTTTTGAGAAAATTACAAATAGGGGTGTAAACCAGCTGAGGAGAGTATTGGTTCGCTCAAACTCAAGCTCGGTTCCTAGATTTCAAGTTCGAGCTCGTCTCGATTCGATCGAGTTTTGATTTTTCGAGTTCGAGCTTGACTCAAAGAAAAATTGGATAAGCTCGAGCTCGACTCGATTAGGCTCGATTAATATTGGTATAATTTAATTTTTATCTCGAATAAACTTATTTAGGTTCGTTTAAGCTCGTGTAGACTTATTTAACTATAGAGGATATACATGTAAAATCATAACATAGGCTCGATTAGGCTCACGAACCTATCGAGCCGAGTATTGTTGAACTTGAACTCTGCCTCGATATATACTCGAGTAGCTCGAGCTCGACTCGATACACATCAAGTTGATTTCAAATTTTTCTCGAGTCAATCCTGAGTAACTCGCGAGCAGTCTCGACTCACCTACACCCCTAATTACAATTAAAGGGTGATTTTATTTATAGCCACCATTCGGTCCATTCATCTCTGAAATCTGAATAACCACTTATTACGTATAATAAAAGGAAATATTTGTGAATTTACAGATTTATCCTTGTAGCTTAGTAAAAAAAAAGTCAACCATTAGTGATTTTGTCATGACCCAACATCAATTAAAATATTTATTTATTTTTCCTTTATACACTCATGTGTTGTGACTTTGTGAAAGTTGAGGGGTGGACACCCCTCAACACTTGAAAGTCATGACTTTCTATTTAATTTTAAATTAGTAACTTTTTAATTATTGTGACTTTTGTACAAAAGTCACTAATGGGGATGGTCTAAAACTCTTCAAATCCCTTAATTTTGCAGAACACGTTCTTTTGAAATTTAGACTGACAAGAAAATTTAATTGTTTCGCAATTTTTGTTCTCTGTATCAACTAAAATCGAATCGAAATTAAGAATTAATTTTTCCGAATTTTGTATTGAAACTAGTTCCTTTATGAAATATTCTTCTATCAATTTTCACTCTAATTGATAGGTTAGAATCCAAAAAAATTACCCAAACTTGATTTTTTATTTAATTTAATTTTTTAATTAAATATAATATCTGTTTACTTTTAAAAATAAAAAAATTCATTTAAATCAATAATTATATTCTTTTTATTTGTAAGCAATTCGCAGTCCTCTGCATTTTAAATCTTAACCGGTGATTTTTTTACTTAATGTTCTTTTAAAATTAAGTTTTTTATTTAAATCACCAATTATAATTTTTTTTATATGTAAACACTTCGGAGATAGAAAGTAAAGCCCTAAACGGCGGTTTTGACATAATGTAAATATTTAGCGGTCTTCTTTTTATCCATTCATTTTGTGCACTAACACATAATTTTCTTGAAGACTATTTTCCAAAACTGCTCCTAAAACTGATTTAGAAAATAATTGTTTAAAACTTTATTTTTATATATTATATTGATATTCATTGGGCTTCTTTCCGTTAGTTTTCTTTTAATGAGGTCAGATTAGTTGGATTATTAATTAGTATATTAGGAAACAAAAGTTAAGTTAGTTTTCTAATAACTAAATAAAATGAGATTATTATATATTGGGTTATTTATGAAAAATACTCTATAGTGTAACTTCAAATATGAAAAATGCTCTATTTGTAATTTTTATATGAAAAATACCTAAAAGTTCAAAAATACCTTTAAATTTACTATTAAATCACACTACATTCATGTTACATCAATTTTGTATGAAATCATGTTGTATTTTTTGTGATATATATATATATATTTGAATTTTATATTTAATATTTGATTTAATTGAATTTGATTTAATTTTAATGTATTATTTAAATAAAAAATTAGGAATATACACAAAAATGAAAATCCGGTCGGTTAAAATAAAATACGACCGGGTTTTGTTTTAACTGACTGGGTTTTTGTTTTTGTGTATATTCCGATTTTTTTTTTTATTTAATAATATGTATGTGTGGTGTTGGTGTGTATAATTTTTGTTTAATTAAATTAGATGTGTATAATTTTAAACATATACGAAGTATTTTTTTTTAATTGCAAAAAATAAGAAAATAATTAATTAATGTACTACATTCAAAAATAAGATGCAAATCTAATTTTAATATAAAGTATTTTAGATAATTTACAATTAAAATGGACACTTTTCATTTTTTACGAATTGGGTATTTTTAATTTTTAGTTAAAAAAATGTGCATTTTACCATATCACCTTTATATATAATTACTAAATAAATTTATCCTCCCTCTATTTTTGTGCTTTTAGTAGGTTAGTAGATCTAGTATTTTCGGGAATTGTAATAACTTCTTTTTATCTTTTCATGTAAAAAAAATACGATTGTTTTAGACCCCAATCTCATTATTTTTTGTAAAACTTAGACTTGTAGTATAACATATATATTTATTTAAAAACAAATGATAGAACATGCTATTTTCGATAAATATAAAGAAAAAGAACTCTTATGCCTGCATAAATGGTCTATTTATAAGTAATTGAATTATAGCGAAATTCAAATAGATCATGGTCAGACTGAAAAAACAAAATATCATCCTTTAAATCATTTCATTTTTATCCATCCTTTAAAATGTCCTCATTATTATACCTGCAAATTCCTACAATTTTGGAGGGACAAATAATTATCTCCTTTTATTCTGATTCCTTGTTTCATAAAGATATAAAGCAAATGCAAGAAAAGTGTTTTTTTTTTTTTTTGAATTTTGTTGATTTCCCATGCTTTTATTCACTATCAGGAAAAAAAGAATTTAGAATGACTCAAAAAATAGAATTTAGGCAAATAAAAAATGAAAAAAAATATAGTTTCACGTTTATAGTCACCATTAATCAACTTTATGCACACAAAATATCCCCACTTAAAAATTGAATAGTCAACATTACATAAATTACATGAATTGTTTAAATGTTCAATTCTTGTTCTTTCTCACAAATATAATATAATAAAATAAAATGTCCCTCTACGGACATTTGTTGGTCCAAATCACACTAATCTCCACGGAAAATTGCATGCAAAAAACTTTGATCACTCTTTTAATTTGTTTCGAATGAAAATCCAATTCAGAACCTTGTATAAATACACGTACCCCCTCCCTCCTAAGCTGAAAATTAACATCAACAATATTCATCATAAAAAAGAAAATCAAGAAAATGGGTATCTCAATTCCAAAACTCACAATTCTGGGCTTCCTACTTTTGGCAACGTGGGCTTCTCACGCAACTTCCCGCCAACTTCCAAAACCATCCATGGTAGAGAGGCACGTGCAGTGGATGTCGAAGTACGGACGCGTGTACAAGGACGAGGAAGAAAAGGCGGCGCGCTTCGTGGTTTTTAAGGAGAACGCCGAGTTCATCGACAACTTTAATGAGGCGGGGAGCAGGCCCTACAAGCTCGGCCTCAACGCATTTGCCGACCAGACCAACAAGGAGTTTAAGGCTGCAAGGAATGGACTTAAGGTTCCCCACGTCTGCAAAGCTACGTCGTTTAAGTACGCCAATGTCACCGCTCCTCTTCCTTCTTCCATGGACTGGAGGCAAAAAGGTGCCGTCACCCCTGTTAAGGATCAAGGCCAATGTGGTAAGTTCAACGACCAACTGATTTGATCTGTAGCGTTGATCTTTATATAAACAAATTATGATATACCATGCTCGATTTTTGATACAGGGAGCTGTTGGGCATTCTCAGCAATTGCAGCAACGGAAGGGATCAACCAGATATCAACAAGCAAACTTGTGTCCCTCTCGGAACAAGAGATCGTGGACTGCGACAGAACGAGCCAGGATCAAGGCTGCAGCGGGGGATACATGGAGGATGCCTTCACATTCATCACCAAGAACAAAGGCATCGCTGCCGAGTCCACGTACCCCTACAGTGGCAGCGACGGTACCTGCAACAAGGCCGAAGAGTCTCCCGATGCGGCCAAGATCTCAGGCTACGAGAAGGTGCCCGCGAACAGCGAGAGCGCGCTGCTCAGCGCCGTGGCCCACCAGCCTGTGTCGGTCTCCATTGATGCAAGTGGCATGGCGTTCCAGTTCTACTCGAGTGGCGTGTTTACAGGCGATTGTGGGACCGACCTCGACCACGGGGTCACCGCAGTGGGGTATGGTGAGGCAGAGGATGGGACTAAGTTTTGGTTGGTGAAGAATTCATGGGGCAGTAGCTGGGGAGAGGAAGGCTATATCAGAATGGAGAGGGATGTTGCTGCTAAAGGAGGTCTGTGTGGAATTGCTATGGACTCCTCTTACCCTGTTGCTTGATTCTTCAAACATTAAAATTGTGTGTACATATGTAAACTGTATATAGACACAAGCTATTTATTGTGTTGCTTTATGTAAATTAAAGATTGGACTGCTCTCTGTTACAAAGGAGAAGAAATATGTAATGTATCATTATTATTGCCATTTTGCATTGTATTTTCTATTGCCTTGATACGTAAATCATGGACATGTTGCCATTTTAAGAGGCTAATATTTACAATGTTTATGAAAAATATTTCTCTTAGGGAAATATGACAAAATTGTATCCACTCATTCAAGCATGACAGTAACACATCCTATGCACCTCCAAATTTAAGTTTCTCACTCAAATGAATCATAGCTTTAATAATTAATCACTTTGAACTATGTCATGCGGAGTACTAAATTAAACTAGTGAAGCTATACAACATGAAACTAGAACCAAACCTATACTAAACACCCGAAATGGTAATTACGATATGAAGAAAGCTTAAAATTAGACTAAACATTGTTTAGTATGTTTTTATCGTCGTTTTAGTTGTGTTTCGAGTCTCGTGTTATAGTCATTTCGTTTATTTCATTTCATCATTTGTATGTTTTTATGTCGGATTTCGATTTTGATTGATAGGTTGTTGGTGGTGGAATTGTGTCAAAGATAGTGCTAAAGGAATGCATTTTGATTTGAGTGAGCATATCGGGTGAGCCGGGGTCGAGCCGGAGGTGCAGGAGAAGCTCGGGGCGAGAGTCGGGGCAGTCAAGGCCACCCCGCGGGCGTTGAGCATACCACGCCTGCTGGAATTCAAACGAGGATCAGCTCCATGAAGTGCTAAAGGAATGCATTTTCTTTTATTCTTGTTCTGTGTTGTCTCGTATTGTTTTGTGTTTGTCTTGTGTCAATTTGTATTTACTTATTTATTTCTTTTGCTTTTATTTAGGATCTGTTTCCCGCAAGTTACGTTTGACTCGTCTACTGTGGTGATAGGTGGTGTATGCACGGGCGCCGAAGTCTGAACTTGAGATTAGCACCCGTGTTTGATAACATCCATTGCCGATGGGTTCTGCAAGCAGCAAACCTGGACAGAGAAAACGGGAACGAGAATTTACTGCAATTGGAGTACCAGTCACATCACTCGTTGGAATCTGACACAAATATCAATAAGACCAGCTCGAGAACAGTAATGGCAGCCCGTCAGATGAGTGACTTGGCCAGGCCAGACATAGGGGCTTCAGCATCACCGATTGTACTAGGTCAAGCTGCTCGAAACTACGAGTTGAAGAACATTCACTTTAATCAGCTCCCTTTATTCTATGGAATGCCCGCTGAAGATGCATTGAACTTCATCCGGGAGTTCTACGCAATCTTTCAAACCTTCTCCCTTGTGGATGGCTGAATGAAGACCAGCTGAAGATGCGGTGTTTTCCATATGCACTAAAGGATAGGGTGAAGACTTGGTTCATGTCTCTGCCACCTAACTCTTTGCAGATCTGGAACCAAGTCTCGGAGAAGTTCATGTCTAAATGGTATACGAATCAGAAGACACATGAGGTGAGATTACAACTGGTGAATTTCATCAAGATGGATGGAGAGCCGCTCCACGAGGCTTGGGAGCGCTTCAAAGGTCTACTGACCCTGATTGAAATTCCTGTTATGGGTTGTCGATGCGAGTATTGAATGAGTTTGCTCCTTTTTCGATTGGCCAAGATCGTTCCACGAGCAGCGCTCTTATTCCTGTTCTAGCTCTAAGCTGAAGACCTCTATGAAGAGGATCGAGATTCAGGTGGGACAGTTAGTAGAGACTTTGAGAGAGCTTGTTCAGTTGAACAAGAAAGACAAGCTCACCAGTTAACCTAAGCATGCTCAAGCCGTTACAGTTCTGCGTAGCGGGAAGATAGTAGACAACAAAGTGGAGATGTCACTTGATGAAAGTGATGACAAGGTGAAGAATGAGAGCAATACACCTGCTCCTCCTGAAGAGAAAGGAAGGGAAGGGGATCTTCATAAGACAAAAAATCCTTATAAGCCTCATATTCTTTTCCAGGGCGACTTAGAAACAAGAGATCCAGGACCAACAGTTCCTTGACTTCTACAAGATGCTCTCAGAAGTGTGTCGCATACAATAGATCTCGTTTAATTGTGAGCATACATTATAAATTGAAACAAACATGAAAATTACCCATATAAAACTGACAAACGAATTAACATATAAAATACTATCAATAAAATGTGGGAATAACTAACGCAGGATATGAAAATACTATAAAAAAAACAACTTAGTATATGAATACACAGAACATGATAAATTTTATATGAAAAACACTGTAATATATGTAAATGTAGGCTCACCATGATAAATTTCATAATGAATTAGACAAAATCAAATGAACGTTATTTAAAATAAAACTATATTAGGCAGGAACAAACCAAGTGAGGAACTCAGTGGCCTTTCTATCCATTATGTATATGTCAACTTACGTTTCGATGTGGGATTCTCATGTTTCATTCGTTAGCATTACATTTGCGATTTTGTTTAGAAGTTTGTGTTTCTTTTTTTTTTTTTGTAGTTGTAATCATAAAACCTTCTCTTTTAGTTTTCTTTTCCGAAATTAATAAGTAGATTTTAAGAGAGAATTTAATATAACTATATTGCATATTAATATTTTTGTTGTTGCAATGCCTCAAATGGATTGTTTGTCCCTTTACGGATAGTAAAACTTGATATAATTCATTTTTTGAGGAATAAGTTGTTTACATCAAAGCGATGATTTAAAATTAGTTTGGATAATATTATTTGAGGATAAGAAAATTTTCTTTTTTAGTTAATGAATTTACTAAGAATGTAGAGTTCATGGGATGCTGAACCAAGGACAATTAAAGTGGGGACATTGCAAACAAAAACACAAGCAAATTGGAGTGAATGAAACTGAAATAATTTAAATGGGTTCCCTTAAAATTACTTCCGAGTGTGTGATCGGATTCAATATAAGGAATGCGCTTAAATTACTTAATATATATGTTGAATACAAAAAATATATTCATTTATTTTTATCACACATTAATTTTTGCTTCTAAGATTATTTATTAACTAAAATATTCATCCATTTAAGTTTTGATTAGAATTATATTTGAAGTGAAGAAACAAACATACTTATGATGGATCTTTAGATTAATAGTTTTGTTTAACGACAAAATATTCTATTTATATTTCATTATATGTTCAATTTTGTACTTCCAAGGTTACAACTCATCAAAATTGTTAGTTATAAACCACCAGTATAAAGACTTATAGTAATTCTCAAAATTTTCAATATATATACATAATCCTCAAAATGTACAACAACCGAGAAACTTAAACTTATGAATTGATGGGTTTTTCCAAAACCGGAAATACCCTCCAAAAAAAGGCGTATGCTGCTTATATGCGACGAGCACACGGTATTCTTTAGTAAAAGGCGAAAGAATAATTCGCTTTGTGCTCAACGCGCAGCTGCGTAAATTTACAAGTGCCAAAACGCATGTATTTATTGAGCCTTCCGAAGCACATGTTACTATTTATTCGGTGTGGGATTCATTCATGCGTTGCATCATAAATTCTAAATGCTCTCTTTTATCTCATTCTCATATTTATTGAAAGCTTAAACTACATACAGACAATATATCGTATTTGTTTATTTGTTGGTGTTATATATATATATATATTTATTTATCCCTACAAATATGTTTGTCTTCTGCTGATAGCAAACCGCTCAGTGACACAAAAGTGTCAAATACTTTACTCTTCAAGGTAATTCTTTTTCTACTACATATCATTTTCCATATGTTTGTTGTATAGTAATATACTATAGTTTAATCTTATGCGTCATTTTATGATGAAATAAAGTCGAAAGAAATATAAGTTGGATTTATAATTCTATAAGCAACAGGAAAATAAAATATTTTAAATTTTGAATTATTTCTGTTTGAAAAAAGTACTATACATTAATTTTTGGGCTATATATGAAGAATACCCTCTTTTGTAACTAAAATTGAAAACTATCCTATTTTGTAAAACTCTATTAAAAGTACCCAAATTATGTGTTTTGGACCATAATACCCTTTCTTAACAAAATTTCTCCAATAACCATATAGTTAAAACTAATTAATACTTCAAAATAGAGTAAATCATGCATTTCTATCAAGCCCATCACACTTCCGTAACAATAAATTCTATATTAATACCAACTTTCATACCTTCTTTGACCGATAAGCTGTCGGGTTGTATCCACCGGAATTTTTAGGGACCACGTCCAACCACCAGGAACACCTTATGGATTCCAGACGCAGATTCCTTCAACAGCTTTCAGCACAGCCCTCGTTCGTTTCCTACCCGGGGCGTATAAGTATTTTGGTTGGTAAAAATAAGGAAAATATAAATCCAGAAGAGGATGAACAAAAGCCCAAATCTTATTAAGGAATTATAAATATATATTACATACTAATTTAATCTCCTTTAGGGAGGAGACTAACTTGTTTAGCTACCTATGGTAGCGAGAACTACTATCATAAACTAGAAAGAGGAAAGATTACAATGTTTATTGTTGGAGAGAAGTAGGAGAATTTTCGATAATCTCTACTCTCCCCAATGGCTTGTTTATATAGGAGGTTGGAAGACTCCTCCCTCCTTCAATAATTGCCTCAGATGCTTTATCCTTCAATAATGCTTCTTCACGTGAAGCTAGGTCCGGATAATACTGCCGACACAAACATCTCTTAGTGGCTGGACCCCTTCTTTGAATTAGTGGTCCATCTTTTATTCCACCGACGATTCTTTTTATGGTGGAACGTCCTTTTCTTCCACCCACCATTGTCGTTTTCTTTTTGGTGGGTGCTGCTTTATCAGATGCTTTCTTTTACCGAAAGCATCTCCTGCTTTATCTTCACATGGCCTTTTTATTTCTGTCGGCCATCTGTCTTTTTTGGAGGGCCCCTTAGGCCTTTTCCTTTTGGAGGAGTCTTCGTCTCCTCATACTCTTGGGCTCGGAACTTCTTCTTATCTGGTTTGGGTAAGAAGCCCTTTCCGAACTCAGGTTCACGCTGGACCGGACAATCCGAACATATCCTGGACTCCCAGTGGCCAACATGAGCCATATTGCAGAATTTACGATGAGTCTCTTTACTCATCGCCATCTTGTTTTCCCACAGAAGAGTTCTTTTCCGTTCGAACGCGTCTTCTGCGAACTTGGTTGTTTTCCCCGTCATGGTATTTAACAGGAATGATCCATTTGCTGAGTTCTGAAAGAACTTGAATGGAAACTTAACTTTGTCCATCTCTGTGAGACAGACCCATAATCCCCATGCTCGCCTGGTAGTGATTTGATCATCTGAGATTGAGGCGATCATTGGAACATCATTCGTTGGTGCCTTAATTTGGTTAAAGGCATCCATTCGGGGTCTTCGAAGCCTTATGTAATGAAAGGCCTCATGATTCCCCTTCCCTACTGGTTCTGGGGCTGCACTGATGAAATACAGCTCCAAAGTATCTCCTCGGCAAAGTTGTTCGTTGTTTGCCCAAGTATCATGTACCGCTTCTTGGATCCATCGGGGTAAACCCTTTATCTCCGGAAACGATGGGGACATAGTATAAACTGAGGCGAGTGCCCCAAATTCATACCACTGTTTGACTTCATGGGGTTTTGATCCGAGCATCATCCAAACCCTCGGATATTTCCCTGAGGTATCAATCCTAGTAGTACTTGGATTAATACCCATCCTTGTGAGTAATTTCTCCCAGTTTGCCTGATAAACCTGTTCAGCAGAGGAGAAAATAATCGAATTAGTATTAGACTCAGATTTGCCTGTCATGGGCCTGAGACTAATCTCTCCCTCTTTTTCCCCAGAGGTGGAGGGTTGACATGATGTTTCAGGCGGTGAAGCCTTAGAATCATCTTTTTCTTGGGCCAGTGGTTCAGACTCCACTGACTTAGAACTTGCTAGAGGGGTATTTGAATCCCCATCTACCGGTTTAGGTGCCGGAACACGAAACTCTGCTATCTCCAGAGGTTTTCTGGAAGCCCGCAGGATTGGCTTTTCCAAAGCCGACCATAACTGAGTACTGGTCAGCATACTGGCTCGTATCCTACCAGAGACTTTCGTCTTATCGGTAGCTTGCATCTTCCCCATTTGATCGGCATGGAGAACGCACTCGTCCCATTCCTCCAAGAACATTTCCAAATTTTCTCGGAGATGCTTTTGGGCTAGCATGATGGATCTAACCTCAGCTGGCTCCATCTCTTGTCAAAAAATCTGCAAGAATATTTTCATGAGATTTTAACACGACAATATCATAAATATAATATTGACATAAAGCTTGCCATCTAAGTAACCTAGCATTTTCAGGTTTTGATGCTATGTTATTTCTTAGGAAAGCTTTAACCTGTGTATTATCAACTTTTAAAGTAAATTTCTTTGCTAATAAAAATAAAGGCCATTTTTTAAAAGCCTTTACTACTGCAAAGAATTCCTTCTCGTTGATATGTCATCTGATGGCCTCATTTTCTGAGAATAAACCACTACAATATCTGCAAGGTTCTTCTCCATAAGGAGTGATCTTCATGAGGACTGCTGCCCACCAATGATCACTCGCATCTGTATAGAGGACCAGATCATCCTCATCCTGTGGAATAGAAAGCTTTGGGAGATCTTTACATTCCTCCTTTAGCTTTTTCATTCCCTGTCGATGTTCTTCCGTCCATATAAACGGAACATCTTTCTTTAGTAGATTACTAAAGACCTTCCTGTGTTTCGCAAGATCTTTGATAAACATTCCTGCAAAATTAACAACTCCCAGAAAACTCTGAAGTTGTTTCTTCTCTTTTAATGTTTCTGGAAAATCCTGGACCTTCTGCACAATATGATCTTGCAAGGTTATTCCAGACTCATCGATCTCTATTCCCAAAAACTCCATTTTTTGGGTCGCAATTACTGCCTTCTTTTCTGAAAGCACTAATCCTTCTTTATAACAAACATCTGCAAATAAATCAAGATGTTTGATATGTTCATCCATATCTTTTGATGTTATAAGTATATCATCAATATAGACAAACATAAAAGAAAAATAATCTTTAAAAAGATTATCCATCTTTCTCTGAAAAATCTGGGGAGCATTAGCTAACCCCATTGGCATTACGTTCCAAACGAAATGCCCCTGTGGTGTTGAGAAAGCTGTAAGTTTTTTGCTTTCTTCCTCCATGCGAATCTGGTAGAAACCCGACTTGCAATCAAACTTTGAGAAGACCTTAGCATTGCGTATGCAGTTAATAAGGTGATCTCTACTTGGAATAAAATATCCATCAAACTCTAGAATATCATTAATCCCTTTGTAATTAATGACAAGTCTAGGTTTACCTCGCTTGATCTCACCATGATTCCTTACCAGAAACCCAGGGCTACTGTAAGGTGAACTAGCAGGCTCGATCAACTTCATATCAAGATGTTCCTTGATAATAATTCTCATATCCTTCTGATCAATCAAGTTCATCAGGATAGGTCTGAATCTCACGAACTCATGCACCCTTTCCGGCTTCACCTTTAAGGTTGCTTTGAGTTGGTTCTTTTCCCACCAGGCCAAAGGATTCTCATTGTAGCATCTCGAGATCTTCCTTTTGACATCGGCAAGGGACACCTGCATTTCAACCCTAATTTCTTTGTTAGAAATCAAAGCTGCTTTAAGGATCTGGATTTCCTCCTCTTGAAGATCATCCTCCCGGATGCAGCTAAGCACTGCTTCGCTAAATCTTCTTTGATCCTTCATCTTTGGATGACGAAGTTTGCCTTCATCCTTCATATCACCACGCTTGCTGCGAAAGGGTACGGGAATCTGTCGATTAAACGCCTTCCTCAGCCTTTGAACAATGATTTTATGCTCACAATTGGTTGTGAACACTAATCTTCTTCGCTCATTGTCCTGCGTGTATCGTTTGAACATCTGTAGGAAATTATTTCCTAACAGAACATCAGCTCCCGTATCATGAAAATACATCGGTGGAGTTTTAACCTTATACCAAGGTGTTTGTCCCGCTCCTCCAATTAATATTTCCACTTCTTTTACTCCTTTGGATAAGAGTAAAACTCTTTTAGAGAAATCTCGGCCAGCGATTTGAGGTAAACTATCCTCAACTTCTTCTGGGAAAATTCCCCTTCTTGCTGTGCATATGCCTGCACCTGAATCAATATAGGCCGAAAAGTACTCTGCCTTATATTTTTCATATAACACTCCTACTGGAATGTATATCGAGAAAGGACTTGTCATACGATTAGGAGTCATCTTTCTTCTATCGTAATCATCATCCCTTGGTCCATCGGTTTCCAGGGCTTGAATCTTTCCAAAAAATCCCTCCCTAGAATCAGAACATCTTCTCGTCCTGCTCTGCCTTTAACTTCTACCATAAAACCCCCTAGGTCAAGGGTTCCATTGTAATGGTTAACCTCCGGCTGCTGGAGATAATATAAGACACTACATGGAAAATTATTTTCTCATCTTGTGGCATCAAATCTAGTGGTCATCCCTCTCCATCCCTCTGGACATTTCAGATTGACTGAAACTTGAGGATTCCCTGGGAATTGAGGCTGACTTTCTTGGATAAGTTTCCTCCCAAAAGGTTGAGATATAATTCTATCTCCTTGGAAGGATAGTCTTCCTGAGCTTATCTTAAGACTTTGATCATGTCTTATGACTGGCCTCTCTTGAATTCGAATGTTGACCTCCCTCCTTTGTGGAATCTCCATTCTATCGGGACCAATTGCTGTAGTCACCTTCTTGAAGATATCAGGTATTTCGATAAAAGGCTTTCCCAAGAATAACTCCGTATGATGGGAGTTGGAAAGTGCATACGAAATCTGATATGTTATCGAATAAGGTGTATTTCCCTCATCCAATAACTCCTTCCTTTTGAAGTCCTGATATAGCGTCAGAGCTTTACTGAAACCCGAGTCGTTGAGATTGTATGCAATCTTAGGATATACAATCCCCACAACTTGGCCTGCACAAAGATTCCCCGTGATGGTTCCCATCACCGAATCTTGTAGGTTTCTGATTCTCCTATCACATATGGCTATGTCGATTGGAGCATCAATTCCTGTGAACATTGTGGATTTGAGAACCAGTTGAATTGCCCCGATATGAATCCATCTCATTTTTTCGGCAATTTCTGGTTTAAGTTTCTCCAAATCCTCCCGTATGTCGCTTGCTGGAATCAATTGCATCTCCACTTGATTCCCCGTAAACTCGATCGGAAGCGACATCTCTCGTCTAGTGATTCCGTAGACGATATGATGTTTCCTTCTTCCCAAACTGAAATTCCTTAGAACTTCGTCTAGGTTGCTGACATTAAAACCTTGATACTTCTGAATGTTCAAGGTTTTCTTCATGATTTTGTCGATCAGGTTTGGCGAGATCATCGTTCGACTGGAAAATCCAGTTCGATCCTCTTTCTCCTGATGACAAGACTCAGCTTCAGTCTGAAGATTCTGTAGATCCATCAGAATCTCCATCCCTATTAAGAATCTCTTCTTGCTCATATATACTCTCGTCTGAGGGTATATCTTCAAACTGGTATACTTGAACCAATTCTTGGTAGTATATGGCATCTTCGATGTCCGGAGTAGACTCGAACCTTCGCATGCCTCTCTGCTCGTTATCTGGGCAATTTGTTGAAATATGCCCCTTGGCTCCACAGGTCCAGCAATTACAATCTTTAAAACTTTCATTAGCTCTGGTATGAGCTTTTCTAAAAGTTTTCTTTGCTGGATTTCTTGAACTGGATCCTTGGAACGAACCCCTACTTCTGGCTGGTCCGCTTCTTTGTCCAGTTTTGTATGATCTAGCCTTCTGTCTAGACCACATCGTCCTTGGCGTCCAAGATCTTCCTCTTGGATTTCTTTCTTTGGAATAGTGTTGGTACCTATTCTTTCGTCTTTTTGTTATTGATGGCTCGCCTCCAATAACAACTGGAAGATCATTATCTTCACAGTTTAGGTGAGCTGCTTTGTTGATCCTTCGCAGCTTCTTCAGATTTTTCTGAGCAGTGGCTTGTTGACACCACTCTGAAAGCTTTTGATGTACATAAGACATCCTCTTGGCGATGCTGTCACTGCCCTTGGGGATATAATCTTTTATCATCATCTCCTTCCATGGGCTCGGAAATTTTAAGAAGAAAATTTCCTTCGCGATCGTCTCATCCGCCTTTGACTGATGCTGGTAGATCGTAAAGAGCTGAAGAAATTTATTTAGCGCCTTTGGATCCAAGACTGTAAGTCTTAGATTATATAACGCCAATAGATACTTTCTTCTTTTCTCTCTATCGAATCCCTCGTAATATCCTTCTCCGATGAAATGGTCCTTGAAGAGGACACTCATTCTTCGGATAATCTCCGAGTAGGATTCCACCTCGAAGGATACCATTTTCGTAGCAAGTGTATAATGCCAAGATTTTAACTCAAAACATGCAAATAAATGATCAACATGTTCTAATTTCAATAAGTAATATGCTCAAATATGTTTATAAAAACCCGGTCGTAAAAACCAAAAATCCGGTCGTCAAAACCCGGTCACTATTCCAAAACCCGGTCACTATTCATCAAAACCCGGTCACTATTCATCGACCAGATTTTGATATAAAATGAAAACCTTCCGAATTTTTAATTTTTTATTACCATCTTAAATTATTTTGAGCATCTTACTAATTGAAATCATTTTGAAATACTAATTATAATTAACCATATATGTAATAGAGAAATTTGTCCTTAATTAAGCATTTTAATCATGGGCAAAATAGTCTTTTTGGGCACTTTTCATAGACTTTTACAAAATAGGGCACTTCTCATTCATATGTTATAGAAGAGGGCATATTTCATAAATAACTCTTAATTTTTTATATAATCTTAGTTTTTCAGTTAAAATAGTATATTTATACATTTATTATATTTTCTTTTTAAACTATACCAGTGTTGTTGATACATAAAATATATATTTTAAAGTATAATAATAGTGTAAATAGAAATAAGATATGAATATGCACGGCACGATATACTAATTTAGTTTTGTTCGCTTCTCAGGCCAAACATTGGGTTGTTTTGGCTCCTAAATCCAATCTTCTTTTACAACCTTTTTCTTTGAAAACTAAAAATAATATTCCCCTTTCTTTAGTAGTAATTTGAAATTATAATTACTTAGTTTAAGACTTGAGAAAATTAATAGTAAAATATATATTGTAATCGTATGTGTGGACCAAAAGTTGAATTATATAAAAATTAAATTCATACATTTACATGTTGAAGTACATATCCACTTGGTCTCGTAAGTAATTGAATATATGTTGCTCTTTTTGTTCGAGATCAATTTATCATTCTATTAGTTGTTGGTTACATCTTAAAACAAATTGATGTCACACGTTTAATCATTGAAAATAAAGAAATGTGTATTTATATGTTTTGAGAGAATTATATCCTTAAGAATTAATAGAGAGAAATATGTATATTTATATATTTTGGGAGAATTATATCCTTAAGAACTAAAAGAGAGTAGATTATTTATTGCAACCCCGTACGTCTGGATCGGCAACAAAGCCTAAATGCTTGTAGAACCTGATAATTCGGGGCTCTACATACAAGATAATGTCTTGATCATTTCTACACACGCGGATTGATAATCATAATTGGATCAATATATATTCAATCAATAATTCATCATTTATAACGGATATGCTGCATGAGAGGAGAGAAATAGACAAGTAAGCAAAACCATAAGTTTCTTTGTTTAATTAGATATTAAAACTTTAATAATAAAAAAAAGATTATGGATTAGAACTGAACAATTGTTAGGAGTTAGAAATTAATTTAACATTTATCACCTTTCAATTAAAAAAATTATAATCTCTTAAATTGGGTTTATAATTATGAAGTAAAAAAATTAATTAGCAAACATCAACTAAAAATTAGATTTATAATTATGAAATAAAAAAATTAATTTGCAAACATAAACTAAAAATTTAGATGTAATAATACATGAATAAAAAAAAGATGGAATTACAAAACAAAAGAAAATTGCTAGTGCCTTAATTCTAATTAAAATGAAAACATTAATAAATAAATATTAATTAAAAACTAAAATAAAAATTTGAATTTAATAACAAAAAATTATATATTAATATTATGTCATTTTGGGTACACAACTTCTCTGCATTAGCCACACAATATGGTACCCAAATTCATAAACTATTTTTTATACTTTATCATCACATCTCTCGGTGTCTCCATGGATGTCGTTGTGCAGATGATTGTGATCTTTTGTGATATTGCACATGCACTACAAATGTCAGAACTTAGTCTCATTGGGCTCTTAGCGAGAGATGAACATCTAATGCTGCAAGGCTCTATTGGAGAAGTTCAAATCCAAAATCTCCCTTTGGAACTATCCAATTCACACTACTAAAAATTTCCTGAACTTTAGCAAATGTCTCCTTTGGAAGACCATCCTTATCTTCAAAGCAGGAAGTGTTGACACGAACCATGGAAGCAGCAGTGTCCATCTCTGAAAAAATAACCTTCATTGAAATAACAATCGTCACGATTACATCCTTACAGTGTGAGAATCATAAATGTGTAACTTCTAAGAAAAATCATACCTCTGACCTGAAGTCCCTTGGAAATTGATCTTTTGTATTCCATAAAATGTCAATATCATCCCTATTAAGCATCAAAATATTTGATCATATAAAAGCAGTATTAAACATGACAGAAAACATCATCTCTTCCCGCTCCATATCATCATGCAAGCTGATACATTCAGCACAAAATCACCTGGAATGTGGTGTTAAAGATAATAAAATACATGCAAATAAAAGGCAAGAAAGAGAAGAGGATAATATTGGTAAACATAATCAAAACATCCTGCAGTGATACACAATAAAAACCAGACAACAGTAGTATGTTACACAGCAGGGAATGGTCCATGTACTAATACTCTGCAAGAGCAACACGTCGACCTATGTGTTAAATGCAATAGCTAAAGGTGAATGGCTTGCTTTACTCGTTTTTTTCATGCTATTAGATAGGGGTGACAATCGGGCACGACGGGTATGAATAGTAGTTATCCATATCCATACACACAAACTAAATGAATATTAAATTCACTTAAACCTACTACCCGCGGATATCCACCACCCATCAGGTACCCGCGAACCCGCCACCCATCGGGTACCCGCCGCCCACCACCCGTAAGATACCCATTAACCCACCACTCGTGGGTATCTATCATCCCTAAAATATATAATTTTAATATTAAAATATATTAGATATAATTTTTGATGAGAATCATATATAATTTTATATAAAAAATAAATAATATGGTTAATATTAGGTGGATATGTGAGATTTTTTACGGATACTTTACGGGTATTTCGTGGGTAAATTTTCGCGGGTATTGGGTTTTGCGGGTATGGATAGTTAATATTCATACCCTTAGCCACAAACTAAATGGATACTAAATGTCTTTCAAACTCACCCCTATTAGGGTCAGGTACCCGCGGGTATCGTGTACCCACGGGTAAATTGTCATCCCTAGTATCAGAGCAGGTATTAACCTGTCTCTGTTGCCTTTTTCTCCTCTTGAGCTTCTTTATTATTGCCTATAATGGCAGAATCTGAAAGTTCAGATGACACATCTTCCTCCATTCCATTCTCTTTCTACCACAAAATCACCTTATTTCTATTAAATTTACAGATAGTAACTATCTTATATGACGACAACAAATTATAGCCACTGTTGGAGGATATGGCCTTGAAGGCTTCCTTACTGGAGAAACCATTCCACCTCCAAAATATATTTTCATACCAAAGGAAAAGAATGCTATGAAGCTTTACCCATAATTTCTCAAATGGAACAGATAAGACCAATTGCTTTCGACTTGGATTCAATCTTCCTTATATGAAAGTATCATGGTTATTGTCGTTGGCTTGAATACAAGCAGAGAGGTTTGGAATACTCTTGAAGCCAATTTTTCTAGTCAATCACGAGTCAAACTAATGCAATACAAACTGCAGTTGCAAACGTTACTGAAGGAAGAAATGTCCATAAGAGATTATCTTAGCAAAATTAAAAACTATTGTGAACTTCTTGGGTCTGCTGGGTACACGATATCTGAGGATGACCAAGTCCTACACATCCTTGTTGGCCTTGGAAGTGAATACGATTCAGTTATTATGGTCACTGATACTTCAAGGAGCGAGTCTTGGACTGTACCAGATCTCCATTCTCTCTTGCTGAGCTTTGAATCTAGGCTTGAGACTTTGAAGGGTACCAATGTTAGCATCGAAGGTTCCCAACCTTCTGCTCACTTAGCACAAAAATCTGGTTCAATGAACAATAATTCTAATCCCAACTCTAGAGGTGGCTACAACAACAACTTTCACCGAGGAGGAAGAAATGGAGCTCAAAGAGGTGGAAGAGGTGGCAGAGGCAGGGGGTCTGGTTCCAATTCAAGTAGGCCAACTTGCCAAGTCTGTCTTAAGCCTGGCCACACCGCCACTGACTGATGGTACCGCTTTGAGCAAAATTTTGTCCCACAAGTCAGACCACAGTCACAACATAATGCTTCTCAAAGTTCATATCACAATCCACCTCAGCAAAACCCAACATTACATCTTACTCAGTCTCACAACAATCATTCTTATGCTCCTTCATCTGAGTACAACTTCGATCAACAGTCCACTTGGTATCCTGATTCAGGAGCCACCAACCACGTCTCAAATGATCATGCTAATCTGAACTCAATTTCCGAATATCATGGAGGTAATTCTCTTAAGCTTGGGGATGACCATAGTGATGGAATCCGTATGAGGGGCTCACGAAAACTCATGATCTATAGATTAATTAATCACACAAATAATTAATTTTTAAAACCACATAGGGGAATATAATGTGGAAAAACATAAATTATACCTTCTCTACGCAAGTCCTCCGCTTGTGGAGAAGCGATTTGAATCGCTAGCAACGATCCGCAATTCACGCCGTTGAATCTACAATCTTGATCTCCACCAAAGTCCAACCCTAGAAACTTCTATCCTATTCCCGTTCTATCTACTAGAATATCATGTGGGAGAATCTATCTAGTAGTATAGAGAAAAAGAAGATTGAAAATTGGAGCCTTGAATGCTCTCAAATTTTCAAAAATAAGAGGATAAAATCCTCTTGGTGATGGCCGATTTTTATGATCTCCAAGAGTGAGAAATTGGCTCCTTATAGTGACTAAGATATGGTTTCTAAAGAGAATGAATTAGATCTCAAATAACCACTATAATCTCTCTTTATCTCTTGCAGTTATAACAATAATTCAAATTCAAATTTGAATTATATTTAAAATTAATATGGGCTTGGACAAATCCATTTAGATTAAATTAATTTCCAAGTCTCATTTTGGGCCCAATTGAATTTAATTAATTGGTTGCCCCAACCTTTAGACTTAAATTAATTAATTTAAATTAAATTATCCTCCAATTAATTACTCCATGTAAATGCAATAAAGAGTAGTTCCATTATAAATATTTATCGACTCCAATATAGAATAAATATTGAACTCATCTTGATTTATTTGAATTACGGACATAACCCTTTTGTCATTAATTATTTCCTCATGTTTAAGATTTTCTAAATTCATTAATTAATTGAGTTTGCTGACAATTCACAATTAATTAATATATTTATTCGTGAGTGATCCGGTTCAGACCTTTAATATTACATATGGAATAAATTCTCAACCGATCGGATTTCTTATGTAATAAACATTTCTGAACGCCTCACGCGAATTTAATCAACTCATGTCACCGAGACGCGATTCTGTACAACCTACAGTCGAGCACTTCTAGCTAAGCCGACGACTACTACCCAAAACATCATTATTTAGAGTTACGAAAAAACTCACAAGCGTAGATGAATCAAAACAGCGTATAATCAACCGTCTATACTAATGTCATCGTCACAGATTAAGAAATGAATTAATTTCTGAGACCTCGTTCTAAGTATCAGCACGTTAGAACTTATCTCACTGTGAAACCTCTCAATATGTATACGCAAAGCATGTGTAACCGCTTATACATACCGATATCATTTTGCGAGCTAAGGTCAGCCGGATCGAAATGATATTGCAGCCGTTACCGACTAGACTATTCAAGTATGTCTAGACTATGACTTTATATTACAAAGGAGCCGATTGTGTGACCTTCCGTGATCATCGATCCACCACACAGTCTACAATTGTAATAAATGGACTTGTTTGTAATTCAATATATATAACAATAATAAATAACAAACCAATGATAGAAATATTTATTCTCATTAAAGTGTAATTGAAAACAAGTCTGATACATCGTCTAAGCATAAAAGTATGCTTTGAGGTATACAAACCCTAACACATAGTATCAATATTTCTCACATAGGATCATCCACTATCCATTCTACCATTAATACTTCGAGACACTTTATTCTAACACATCTATTGCATGTGCCTTAAGTGTCTAAAAATCTCTTAAGTGTTTCACAATTTGCTAAAGATAATGATGTCTTTTTTGAGTTTTACCCTCATGTTTGCTTTGTTAAGGATCAAGCCACATATCAAATCATTCCCAAGGGCACTGTTGAACAAGGTCTCTACAAGTTCAAGCTTCACAAGTCTCCTCCTAGTTGTTCCCTTTCTCATTCCATCAAGGATAACTACTTATACGTTAGTGGCCAAGTTTTCGGCCTTTGCAGTCTCTTTGGGCCTGAATCTTACTGTTATCTTTTCTAGAAGTTCTTCTCTTCATAGCTTAGACTTGTGGCATAAAAGACTCGGTCATTCTAACTAGAATGTTGTGGAAAAATCCTTGAAGAGTTGTAACATTGCTTTTAATCCTATTAAAACTTATGTTCTTTGCAATCCATGTTGCTTGGCTAAAATGCATCGTCTCCCATATGAAGAATCTAATACAAAATACTCCAAGCCTCTTGAGCTAATTCACAGTGATCTATGGGGTCCTTCTCCTATCATTTCACGAAATGAGTACAAGTATTATGTCACTTTTATTGATCAATATAGTAGACACATTTGGTTGTACTTGTTAAAAACTAAAGAGTAAACTCTTCAAGCCTTCATACAATTCAAAACTCTTGTTGAAAATCAATTAGGCTTAACCATAAAAACACTTCAAAGTGATTGGGGTTGAGAATTTCAGGGAATAAGTTCTTTTCTCAAAACTAATGCCATACACCACCATGTTTCTTGCCCCTACACCCCGCAATAAAATGGTATTGTTGAATGCAAGCATAAACATGTTGTCAAAATGGGTCTTTCCTTGTTAGCTCAATCCCACCTTCCACCCAAGTTTTGGAATGATGCTTTTGTCACTGCCGTTTTTCCTAATCAATCGCATCCCTAACAAACTCCTTAACTATAATTCTCCCCTTGAAGTTTGTTTTGCTCAAAAGTTTGATTATCATTTTCTCAAAGTTTTTTGTTGTCAGTGTTATCCTTTATTTGGGCCTTTTAATAAACACAAACTTGATTTCAGGTCAATGGCAAATACTTTTCTTGGGTATAGTCCTTCACACAAAGGGTATAAAGTCCTTCTCCCTACTGACAAGATAGTCATTTCTAGGGATATTTTATTTAATGAAACTGTGTTCCCTCATGCCACAACCATCTCTCCTCTTACTGCTGCCACACATACTGAACCTTCTATCTCTTTTCCTATTTCTTTTAATAAAACATTTCCATCATATGCACGTTCTCCTTCTAAAACACCATCTCTTCCAAATTTATCTTCTCATTCCTCTTCACATTCTTCTCACCATCCCTCTCCTGCTCCATCTGTTATTAACCAACCTATACCATCCAAGATTCCATCACACCCTATGATCACCTGTTCTAAGTCAGCTGTTGCCCTTACGGCTTCTTTCCCCCCTCATGACCTCCTCAACCGTGAACCAAAGTCTGTGGTTGAAGCCTTGAAAGTTCCTGTATGGAAAAAGGCAATGCCAATTGAATATCAAGCTTTGCTAAGGAACAACACTTGGATTTTAACTCACTTTCCTCCTAGTAAAAACCTTATTAGCTTAAAATGGATATTCAAAATAAAACATCATGCAGACGACACCATTTCTAAATACAAAACGCGACTCATTGCTCAAGGGTATTCTCAAGAACCTGACTTTGATTTTAAAGTCTACTACCATTCAACTCATCCTCAGTCTTGCCATGTCTTCTTCATGGCCCATCACTCATCTTGATGTCAACAATGCATTCCTTCATGGTAGACTCGAAGAGGACATCTACATGCGACAACCTGTGGGCTTTGAGTCCTCAGATTCCAATCTGGTTTGCAAACTAACCAAGTCTATCTATGGCCTGAAATAGGCGTCTAGAACTTGGTTCCTTATAGTTCGAAAGGTGTTTCTCCGCCTTGGCTTTTCTCAGTCCCGTGCCGATCACTCCTTATTCAATAGGTTATCTTCTTCATCAATGGTCTATCTTCTCATTTACGTTGATGACATGCTCATAATTGGATCAAATTCCTTTGAAATCTATACTGTTATTGCTGCTCTCAGTCATCATTTTTCTCTCAAAGATCTCCGGGAAGTGTACCAGTTCCTTGGTATTGAAGTTACAAGGACAGTTCATGGCTTGCATCTCAGTTAAGCAGGATATATCAACGATATTTTAAAGAGGTTTCACATGATTGATGCTAAAGGTTTACCCACGCCCATGATGTCTTCTCCTCAGTTATCTAAGTTTGATGGTAACCTTACTGTTGATGGTAAACAATATAGAAGTGCCGTAGGTACTCTTCAATATGCTACCATTACAGGTCCAAAAATCAGTTACAGTTATAGTGTAAACAAATTAATTATATATATTTGTTAAATATGTTAAAAATAAAAATAATAATAAAGTAAAAATAAAAAAAATATGAATGTCCGTCCAAGCCCGCCCAATCCACATGGGTCTGGGCTTGGTCTTGAATTACAAGTCTGGTTGGGCCATGGGCTGGGTTTGGGTCTATCCACAAAACTGCATGACGGGTATGGGCATAAAAAAGTCCGATCTAACCCGACCCATTGTCATCCCTAGTTCTGTAATGTATGAAAATCTATGTAAAAAATGTATTTCATAATCCTATCAAATCTATGAAAATTCATGTACATTAATAAAAAAGTCTCTCAAACTCTAATAGAGTCTATGGGTTTAGAAAATCCATAGACTTTTTAAAGTCCAAAAAAATTCTAAAGAATCTATAACCAATACATCCCCCTATGAAAAAAAGATATTTAGTGATCGAAGTGTTAATGAAGGAAGATATACCCCACTAATTATGAAAATTAAAATAATTTTAGTTAGACTAAAAATTATAGTTAAAAGTTAAAATACCATCACTATTAACTTTTAGTAACAAAATTTTGTTCCAGTCATTATTGTTTCTCTAGTTAAAAGTCAATAACGGCGATACAATGTAATTTTTTACTCTCATTAAAAATATGTTTTCTTGTAGTGATAATTTTAATCTATCAAACTTCAATAAACAAGTTTTTTGATGAACACAAACTCAAATATTTAACGAACTTCAGTCAAGTTCGAGTTTGAATTCAAATTCACTATGAAATTGAATAATAAGTGAACTAAACTTGAACTCGTTTTTTATTTAGTGAACCAAATTCGAATTTAATTTTTAGAATAGACACAAATTTGATTTTTTATTATAATAGTGCAATTTAATTATTAAATTATTTTTTAATTCTTTCATAATATCAACTAGGGGGTGTTTACTTTGAGTGATAAGTTAGATTGATAAAATGTGTGATTGATTATTTGAAGGATATGATAAGTTAAATTAGTTCAAAATTGAGTAACCCATCATTTATACATCAAAGTAAACACTAAATTAACTTAGATTATTTTTATTAATCAATCATATTATGCAAAGTAAATACCACCTATAGGAATAAAATAAATCCGGAATAAATATGATTCATATATATTGTCATATTTCAAACTAATTTATTACTATTATAATGCGAAAAATTCGTCTATAAATATTATTGCACCGCAATAGATTCCTTAAACAAGATAATATATACGGAGTAATAAATTGAAAGAAAGATGATAGCTTACAACAAATTTGAATGATTAAATAATTTGCTTAAACAAGATAACTTGATTTGGTATTCATTATCACCGACCAAACTACGATAAATAAAAGAAGAGAAACATAAAATTAAAATTTATGTTTCACTATGAAAATATAGTCTCTAATGGTGTGAATTGCACCCAATTAGAAACAAACAAAAGGCATGGTTGCAGAATTAAACGAAACATTCTAGTATGTTAGTGGAGTACAATATTATTTGTACCTTCACCCTAAACGCAAAATTCACGACACAATCGTACGCAGAATTGCTTTACGCCATTATTAATCCAAATACATACCGTGATCGATCTCTATAACACTCTGCTGCGAAGAAGGGGATGTCGTAATTCTTCAAAGTTTTTGGCTGCTGATACATCTGCTACCTCACGAGGTTAAGAAAGCATCTCAATTTCTTAGAAATTGCTGCAAGCTTATGTGTGATTTCCTTTCAATCAATATTTTCATTTTTCAAATTCCATCACCAGCTTCTACTAGAATTATCGGTGCTCGACTTCACCTAGACGGGCTTGATTGAGCCCGCTGTTAAACGTATTATTATCTCACTTGGGTGGAAAGGAAAAGGGAGATATAGGATTCCCTAATTCCTCCTTATATTGGTATATCCTAATTTTGTTTCATCCCATGTTATGGAACTGATTGAGCACAGTAGGGAAATTTATTGTGAGAAGATGAAATAGATGAATAAGATGTAATGAATGGCTGTTTACAAGCAGTTCTGATCGAGTACGCTGTTTTAAGAACACAGTAATTTATTTAGGGTTCTTTATGTGAGTGGGTAAGTGTGTGCGTATCAATTTAGTGAGAAACGTAGGAAAATTTAGTGAGCAATGAATAAATTTATTGATCGATTTTCTGGGAAAATTATTGAGGAAAGTAGGGAATGTTTTATGAATTTGCTCTGTGCATGTATGTTTAGGAGTTGAGTTGTTTATGTTGAATGTTCATGGACAGGGATGCAGGATGCTGGATATGACTTCTATTGCTGAGATACCATTTAAAGCTGGACAAAGAGCTGAAGAGAGGTCCTTCATTAAAGGATATCGTGGTGCGTGGTTTAAGTGCAAGGTAATGGAGGATGTAAAAACTCAATAGGGTTGGGGAATATATTATGTTTGTTAGTTCAATACATATTGCAGCATGGATTGTTGCAAAATGAAATTTTTTTATCAGGATAAATTTTTCATTGGTTAAGGAGTATTTAGTAGGTAGGACTGTTTTCTCGTAAGGGACCTTAGGGTGTGTTCACTTTAGTTGTAAATTATCACAAGAAAATTAGGTTGGAAATAAATCACACCCTTTAAATCTCTCTTTTCTTATTGCATCTTCACTATAAAGTAGAATTTCTCTCTTTCTTGTAACTCACTACAATGAGGGATTATATTATCACGCATATACCTCATGATAATATTATCCCCCTCCTTGGAGTGACAAGGAGGTGAAATAACAAAGAAGTCTTTTATTGTTAAGTAGGGATTTAAGGCGTAAGAATTTTTTTATCCCTCGGTTTCTTGTGATAAGAATACAACCAAAGTGAACTCATACAGTTTTAATCTTGATATGTTTTTGTCTTGACACAATACATTATACATTTTTGTTATCCGCTCCACTAGACTTTGCACTCAATGTGCATTTCTTAACTATGCTAATGCATTCCTTGGATCAATTTTCGGCATATTATTTCTGTACTTATAGTTATATCGATGTCTATATTTCTTATCTTAGATTAAAGAGATCAGCAAGAGAAAAAACATAATCGGATATATCTCAGAATATGATGAATTCCCCGATCAAAGTAAGTCACCAAGATATGTCTTGATTTAATATATATTCTTCTTTGGTTTTAGATTTTTTATCCACTTTGTAAGGTTCACCTGTCAATATTGTGGCATCAGTTTTGCTTAGATTTGTTTATAATAGAAGCTGCAGGCCAAAACTTTTAATTTACTTTCGATTGGCATGATTCCTTAGTAAAAACAGTGATGATGTTTTTTTCCCTTAACAATTGTTGGTTTTGGCATTTTTTAAATCTCTCAACTTCTTTACCTTCATATATTAATGGCTAAAGTTCAGCAGTTGAGCGTGCAAATATTTGCAAAATTTGAGCAGTAAATTGTTGTGATTTCTCTTGATTTGATAATTTTTGATTGTTTATTTGCGGTCCGGACTGTGTCAGCCTCATACTTGTCAACATTTTGAAGAGATAGGAATGTATTTTTTGCCTCCTTAATCTTATTGTTAAAATGATCTAACCTTATGGTGACAGAATCTGGCCAATACACATTATTTGTACTCTATACTACCATTTCCTTGAATTTTGATTTGTTCATCCGCAGAATTACAATGGACTAGGCTATACCAAGTAGCCCCATGTGTTCCAGGGATCAGAAAACATAAAGTGTCAATGCTGAGGCCAAAATACCCACCTATCTATAAGGAAAAGGAAATGCCTCATCTCAGTGAGATCTCAGAAGTTACAGTAATTGTTCGTGATTCCTGGAAGGTGGGTGACTTGGTGGACTGGTGGAAAGACAACTGTTTTTGGAGTGGAAAATTAACGGAATTATTTGATGATCAAGAGGCTCAGGTAAAAATAACACAATAATTTGATGAATGCTAGTTTCAAACTATGAATTGGGTCCCATCCACTTCCACAATAACCTCTGCACAGAGGAAATAAGGAAATAGGAAAAATTACGCACAGATAGTAACAGGCTACGAGTACTCTTTGTCCTTGTAAGCTGTAGTAGCTGTTATTATGAGTTTGTTACACTTTCCTTAAGGGAAAGAAAATGCTTTGGAGAGTTGCAAATGCTTTTCGACGTGCTGATTCTCCTATAATACTCTGGAGCTGATGAGCTATTTTAGTATAGACCCCAAAGTTGGTTCATGACATGAATATGGATGGAGTCACTACTTGAGGGTGAGGATAAAATACTACTCCCCTGTCCAAAAACATAGTCTTACTATCCTTATTTAGCAGTTCAAAAAAATAGTCGTGTTTCTTAAAATAGACATACCTTTTCGAATAAAGTTATTTTTTCTTTTATTCGATAAAACCATTTTCTCTTTCCAATACAACTCATTGACATCTGGGCTGAAAGAAATGAGAATATTAAGTTGGGACCGAGTGAGTATATCATATGACTTCTTCCTTTGGCTTTTCAGTAGAAATAATATAAATGTTGCTATTCAGTACATATTGATGTGAATCACAGTTTTCAGTTAACTGAGCAATCACTGTCATCAGGTTACATAAATGCAACTTCATTTAACATGCAAGTGTTTTTAAATTGATGTTTTTTATTTTTATTTTCATTATGCAAGTATTGAATGCTATTCAGTTTTAGCAGAATTTTCATCTGTGGTATACCATTGTGGACCTTATATGACCTATAGCTTTAATGTTTTTCTTATAGTTAGAGCTGACCCCACCACCTCTTGGCTTTGGTGGTTCTGATAGAGTACATTTGAATGATTTACGCCCATCTTTAGATTGGTCTTTTGAACATGGTTGGACGTTACCTACTCAGGTGTGTCATATCTTCTCTCTAATGGACCGTGAAAATATTTTTTCTGAACATATATTTTCACAATTACACAGTATAACACAATATTCTATCAATTGAGAGCAGACAATATGTAAATATTTCCACAATGCAAATAATGCATTGCATTTCTTGTTTGGTTCATATCTTTCATTCAACGTTGGGTTTGTCACTGGCGATTATTCTAAGTTCACCGAGTCACATATAGTTCCATATTAAAGTAGTTTTTTCATTTCCAAATCATTCAACCATTTTCTAAACATACGAGGCCATTGGCAGAATATGATGCCTCACAAGATAGTTGATCTCTTCTTGAATTTACGGAATGAAGTTTATTCTTGCAAATTGCAGGAAGATAGTACCTGTCAAACTTGTCGCCTTATTAAACCTATAAATCAAGGTACAAATCAATAACAAACAACTCTGATATGAGAGTTTGAGGTACTAATTATAGGCATGATCTTTATGCATTGTTTTTACATGCATAATCTTCTGCATTTAATTCCGAGTTTCTGTACTTGAGCAAGAAATGTGGTATCAGAGAGGACTGTGGTAAATAGATTCACAGTTTACTCAGTTAGAACGCTAGACCAGCTTATAAAACATCTTGTAATGTTCCAACCTTTTGATTCTTGATAAATTTGTATTCCCCAGAGTTTGAAGCTGTGAGATTTACAGGTTCGTCTGTGTTAAAACTGAGAATTGACTGAGGACTTTTGAAGCCCATTATTGGGACTTTCCTATCGTCTTTACAATTTCATTGTCCAGTGTTGAGCATCCGTGCTAGATAGGCTTCGCTGGGTATCCAGTTGTAACTGAACGTTTGATGGAAAAATTGTCAAGGTGGTAGGGTATTCTGGATAATGGGACTTCAAAAGCCCTCAATTTATTTTGAGTTTTTACCTCATATAGATTGGTAAAAGTCAACTCCAAGCTTGTTCAAAAAATTGGCAGAAATGAATTTGCACAAACTGAAAGGTTGGAACATTATCCAAATGTGTCAAGAGTTGGGTCTTATTTGCATAAAGCGTGAAAGATCGAAATTTTATGTGCAGTTGACTGCTCCCCTCCTATGATTAGAATGATTCGAGTTAACGGTGCCCCTAATGCAGGTCAAGAATCCAAGGAGTTCCTCACCTCAACACGATTCCTTATTAGATCGTCGTTCTCTTCTCAAATTTCATCCAGCTCTGCTAGTTCAAGCGAAGTGAAGAGTGAAAAAATATCATTGATGTACACATGTTCTCAAGCAACAACACTTTCAAATAAACAAAAGGATGATTTAGAAAATGGTGCAAACCAAGGATGTGATGGCAGTATTAGAAAAAGAAGTCATATGGATGCCGATTCTGGGCAGATGGCAGCTGCACAAGAGGTTGAAGTCGTTGAGGATGACTTGAATCGCAAACAGTATAACGTGAGTACAGGAGGCATTCTAAATTCAAAACTCTCAGACACATCAGAAGCACTGATCTTGGATTTGGAGGAGTATCTTAACAAGGTTAAATGGCTAAAGAAACTTCTGCAACGTGGAATTTCATCTTCCCAGAATCAAGGAGCTCAATGGGAATTTGTGGAACCCCATGGTGTCTCAGAAACCCTATAGTAAGTACTCTCCAAATTTCACCAACCCTTTTTGTTTCATACTGTATTATAAACATCGCAGTCTGACTAACAACTTTGACAAAGTCCGCTGATTTCAGTTGATAATCAGAGACTTCCACATTGGTTAGCACTCGATTAAGAATTCGGATCAAGTTATCTATCAAACATTCATCTCAAACTAGCTAGATGTGGGCGATTAACATGGATTTTCGACGTTGTTTAGGTGCGGTTGGTGCTAATTTTTAGGGAAATTTATGTTGGGAGCAAGTTTTGTTTGTTACCTTGTGAAGATTTTACATTTGCGTGCTTCTCTTGATGAATTTCAACAAGAGCAAGTTCTTTAAAAAATGAGGAAATAATTTTGTAGTTGGGCTACTTGTGAGTTTACTAGAAAAAATGGGACAAGAAATGGATCAATATTAATATAGAACATATTATTGAAACAAAAGGCTACGTTTACCTCAAGGGACCCTTTATTTAAGGGAGTACGAACATTATAGTCTATATCTTGATCAAATGGATGATAAGATGCATTTCACAAAAAGGGTTGGTGGCCAAAAACACCCATACAATTGTTAAGTTTATATCAAATATTTCATTCGTTCTGGTAATAATTATCTATTTTTTGGGACATTTTATTAATAATGATCCATTTTTTGATTTTTATACAAAAAAAACATATGACTTATTATTAATGAGAATGCTAAAATAAATATATATTAATATAATGAAAATAAAACTTGGGACATTTTTACTCAAATCATAGTGTGTGTATCCTTGCGCAACTAAAGGAATTGATTGCATGTGTCAAAATGATGTTATTTCATGTGAAGATTACAAAAGTTTTTCACTAGTTACATCAATAATCAATAGTATCTGGCCAAGATGGTTTCGGCTAATTTTGATATAAAATTGATAGCACAAGTTCTCATGTGAACTCTCATATGACCCCACAACATGCATTATATGTACATTTGATGCACAATCATGTAATTTGATACATAAATTTATATAAAGATTAACTGTCTTCATTTGACCTAGTTAGTGATTTTGGAGATTCAATCAACGAATTAACAACTTCTTAATATACGGCTCTAAGAAAATAAAATAATCATTGATATATATATATATATATATATATATATTATTTAGAGGAGATATTCTTATGACAACTGATCTAGCGTGAAAACTAGTAACTTGTTTAGACCAATGATTTATATCTTATCTATAATTATTACTAGTTAAAATATTATTTAATACTCCCTTATCCCACCAAATTAGTCTCACTTTAACTAAAAAATTTTCAAATATTTATTTAAAGTTAAACTGGAGTAATTAACTGGGATAGAGGGAATATATAAAAAAGTATAATTGCTAAAACACATTTAAAAAAAATGAATTACATGAACACTAAATCAAACACAAGATCAATCACCTTCGACATTAAACTCACTACCACTAAGTCAACACTCTATGATACTTCCTTTATAAAGAAAAGAAAGAGAAAGAATAAATTATTTCATTAATTGATCAAATAATTCTTCCGAATGTTCCCTTATGTGTTGTCTACTCTTAATATTACCCCTCTATTATTTATTATTTTAATTTTATATGCTTTAATTCAGTTTAATATTGTACCTGGTACTCGAGTTCATTTCACCCAAGATATATAATTATTTTTTAACATCTATATCACGTTTAATTGATTTTTAAGATTGATAATTTGAAAAATAGGGGATACATTTTTTTTTCAAACAATTATTAATTATGATTTATTATATTATTACATATTTTCATTTTTAATAAATAATAATTAAAATGCTAAATTTAGTTGTGGGACTGACATACAAAAGTAGGACACTAAATTTCATTTGCTAAAAAAAGACTATGGAGGTGTTTGGTTGAGTTTATAAGCTCCTTAAAATAGTTTATAAACTGTTTAGGAGTTTATAAGCTCTGTTGGTCCCGAAACGAGTGAAACTGAGTGTATGGGGGGGGGGGGGGGAATACACTCAGTTAATTTTGTCAGTTAAAACTTTGTGTCTCCTGAACTGAAGGGAGGAACTTCAGTTGAGAGTTGTACTTTCAGTTAGGAATCCTTCAGTCTACACTTAGTGTTTGACTGATGGACTAATAACTTAAGTGTGCGGAATGTGGTGGCTTTAAATCTTACTCGTTTGTTTTTCAGAAAACTTAATGTTATCTTTCTCTTTTCACTTAATCAATATTCAGTTTATGATAAATAAAAATAAGGAATACTGAATTTAAATGAGACAGAGAGACAGAGGTTTGGTTTGCGTGGTTCGGAGATAAAAACTCCTACATCCACGAGTACTCGATGTTAGTCGAGGGTTTCCAACTTAATGGAGAGATAACAATCTTACAGTGATCAACCGTGAAGGTTGGATTTACAGTCAAACTGATCACTATTAGCTTAGAACTAAATCTAATGCTATGATTGTTCTTCGGTTACAGTATAATCGCTAAGAACACTAATGAATAAAACAGAGAGCTTTATGTGTTCAGACTGAAAGCTTGAGAGCTTGAATGCAGAGAGCGATAGTGAGTTGATAGCAGAGGTAACCGGTATTTGAAGCTTTGAATCATCGGGGTATTTATAGTTCTCTCCTAAAATATGACCGTTGAGAGAGAAGCTTTGAATTTGAATTCTTCCCGTTGGAGTCTTCGTCCTTTTTGCCATTTTAGGTGTCTGCAGAAAGATCTTGTTCACCTAACCGAGATTTTTGCCATAAAAGGAGATGCCTACGAGCTAGGCTGTCACTCAGTAGAGAACTTCAGTATGTAGCTTCAGTGCAGACTTCAGTGTGGGACTTCAGTACTGATCTTCAGTATAGAACTTCAGGAAGGATCTTCAGTATGGACTTCAGTACTGATCTTTAGTTTGGCAAAGACTTGGCTTCTAGCTTCATCTTCAAAACTTCAGGATGGACCTTCAGTTTTGGGATAACATTGAATCTTCAGTCTTGTCTTCAGTGTACCTGAAAAAGTTAGAACTCCCTAACATATGAGTTCTTAGACAAAACACTAAGATTCAGTATTGGTCTTATTACATCTTTTCAGGGGAGGTATTGGAATCTGAATCAAAACACTTATAAAATATTTCCCAACAAGCTCTTTCAAAGTGTTTAGCAAATTAAGCTCTTTGAGAGCTTATAAGTTGTAAAAATAAGCATTTGAAGCTTATAAGCTGTTCAAAAAATAAGTAGTTCTAGCCCAATTTATTTTTTCATGAATTTATAAGTTGCAACAAAATTACATAAATAACCTTTTATATAACTTTAAAAGAGTAAGCTCGTTTATCTAAACACATTAACATCTTATAAGCTTCATCTTTACAAAAGCTTATAAGCTCCAAGAAGATATAAACTCTTTAAAATAATCTTACTCAAACACTTTTATCTTAATTCTAGGATTGTATTTTGTTTCCTTTACTATCCTATCCTCTTACAAACAATGGAAACTCTCTCTCCATTCGCCGCCACCATCACCACCAATACCCTCAACACATGCACCGTGCAATATCAACGCGCCGCCTTGAGCCATATTCACATTCTTTATCTCTTAGTCGCAATGATTGTTTCTGCATGAAGAACCAACGCACGAAGGTTTAGATAGAGAAAATGAATTGAATATATCATGATTATCTATTTGAAATGTAGATCAATTCTACACCATTGAATTAGTACATAAAATAAATATATTGCGTCACTTAAAAAACCAGTTCTAGACCTACAACATTTAATGAATTATGTCGCAATATGAAAAACAAAACAAAAATGAGGAACTATTAATGCTTCATTGATATTAGGAGAGCGACATGTGAGACTTGCTCTCTGTATTAGAACTCAAATCAAACACGTAAACACAAAGTATTTTTTGGCGCCAGATATTTCATCTTGAGATTATCATCTTGAGTTCAGTGACTTGGGATAAATATTTCATATATTATTTAATTCAATTCAAAAGAAAAGGAATTTACAGGTCGTCATCAAGACTTGATTTCGCCTTTCATTTTCAGTTTGCTGTAATAAATATAATTAATCAAGTAAAGTAAATATAAATCACCAAATTTGGATGTATGTGTTGAAATCTAGACCACACTCGCAAATATTATCTTTTCTTCAATGACTTGTATGATCGTAAAAGGTCCATTATCATTTACTCAGCTTCCGCAATTTAATATGATGCCACAGAAATAGAGTTAATTATACTTCCGTTTATGTGTAAGTAGATGACACCAAACAATAATATAAAAGACAAACGTTATTCGTATCAGAATGAAAAAAAAAAGTAAAATATTATTCAGGAAATATAAGATACGTCATCCAAACGTATCAAAGTATCAAACATAGCATTACATACCTAAATAAACCATAATTATAATAGAAAATAAAATATCTAAATATATCTTGACTAGAAATGAAATATTTAAACATATCTTAATTATAGAAAAATCTAAATTAATATAAAATATCATAACTGTTCGAATATAATGAAAATAGCCAAAAATTCAATCAAAATATCACAACAAAATTGTGAGTGTGTGTCTCCTCCTTTTATTTTCATTTTTTTAAATACAAATTTCAAGTTCAAAATTAAAAGTTACGTCCGTCCTAATTCAAGTTAGGTCTTTTCTAATTCCAATCGGCAACGACTCTTTTTTAATATTTAATTCTCATATTTATATAATTGTCTGGTGCTTAATTGTTCATTCTATATCTGTACATTGAACTATTTCGAGTGTAACGTTAAACATACGTCCTAGAATTTTTCGTGGGTTATCCCAAGTCAAATATTTAAGGATAAGTCTATGAAATTTAACCATTTCATAAGATCAAATATTTAAGGATAAGTCTGGAGATTTAAATTTTGTCTTATTATTATAGGAGGGGACCATCGCATTAATATCTTATACGCACATCTATACATATACAAATACATATATATATATATATACTAAATAAGAAATATTATTTCAATTTAACTTAATTAGACAGTAATTTTGTAGTTATATTAAAATTAGGATTAATTATTTCTAAATACATGAATATTCATGGATTCTAATTCTAACATGAACTTTAATATATTATGTAAAATACATAAATTATGATTATTATTATAAATTTTATACGAATTTAATTTTGAAGTTGACATAAGAGAAATTTTCCAATGTGAACATATGTTCATGATTTTTAAATACATGAACTTTTGAACAAAATTTTAATTTCAACATGAATTTTTGATAAAATTTCAACTTTAACATGAACTTTGAAACACTATGTAAAATATACAAATTAATTTTGGTGGTTACTTAATTTTTTATACGAATTCAATTTTATCCAAAATCGAAACTGACTTGACAATACTTATCTAACATAAACATATATTAATATAAAATACACGACTTTTGACATAGTTTTAATTTTAGGACTCAATACGTCGTCGTTTCAAGAACATTCAATTTATATATATAAAAGAATAAATTTTTGAATCCTGAAACTGCCGGAATGTCTTTAATATCGAGGAGTAGAACCACAAAAAATGACACACATAATCATTTCATTTTATAGATTTGAATTGTCTTTCTAACTGTGAAATAACTTACACGTTATATTACTCTCCTCTGTATATAGTTACTTTTAAATCTATTACTCATTTGAAAATTTAAAATAAAAAATATTACAAATTGTAGATGTGCACAGACTAGTTTAATGTAAAATAATAATGCCAGCTATTTGTTTGTGTATAGTCTTAGTGGGCGCCAATATTCGAACGACCTTATTATTGAAGAAAATTGATAGTTAGAATTATGATGATCTGAACAAAATGATACCTGAGTGAGTTCTATCTGAATTAACATATTTTTGTTTATAAATACACAGAAAAAATGCTTTTAAGGTTACCCACCCAATTAACAAATTTAGTGTACAATGTGAAAATAGTGCAATTTCAACATATGCTCAAGAACAATTTAATAAATAAATTTAAAATACAAATTCGTATTATGGAATCCTCAAACTCGATCGAGTTTTATTGCATTGGACAATAATAGAACAAGTATGTTGTTTCTTCATATTTCATTCATCTCATAAAAGTACTTAAAATTTTCTTTTCGGGACATTCTACAAGAATGTGCACATATATTCAAAGAGATAATCACTTCGTCCACAACTGATGTGTTGTGAGAAAATCAGTACATACTATAAAAAATAATATAAAGTGTATTTTTAGGGATAAATAAACTTACAAAATATTATATATATATATATATATATATGAAAATTAAAATATACGAGAACATATTTAAAAATGAAATAATATACTTTTGGTAAACAGTCCAAACAAGTAATAAAAGTACGTACTTTCGATGGTTAGAGACAATATAATTTATCTTTTATATTCTCATAATATCTTAACAACACTCAAACATATCTATTTAATATTTATTAAAACTCGTGTCAAATAAATATTATCCACAATATTATTGTCAAACCTTTAAATTTAAATACAAACAAATAATAAATAATAGAAGTATTATTTTGCAATAACATATGGCGTGCGGTGTTGACCTAGTGGTAGTGAGGTTAATGCTCAAAATAATAGATATCGAGTTCGAGTCTTTCGTGATGCGGCCATGTAATTCAATTTTTAAAATATAGTACTCATTTCGTCCCAATAATAAGGATTCACTTTGACCAAAAAATTATCACAATTTCGATCAAAGTAAGTTATTATTAGAGATGACATTGAGTCGGATTAATTTGGACCGGATCCGGCTTGATCCAGATCCTAATGACGAAGCCATAAATTCTACTAAGGGTGGACAAATTATCTCAACATCAAAATTATAAAATTTGATATGTTTTATACTAATGCATCAATAATATTTTTCACTTAGTATCCCCATATTTCAAATGCAAACAGTAAAAAAAATACATAAAGGTAAATTACCTTGTAATAAGTAATTATACTAATATGTTATTAAAGTTTCCAGTAAATAATAAAGTGTCACTTCAATCAACTCCACAAAATAAAAACGATCATATTATTGTTTCATATCCACATGGACCGCATCAACACTTAGTTTCTAAAATCGGAGAACTTGAGTTTTCCTGAACATTCTGTGGACGTTTCTTGTTATCATTGAAAAATGATTAAAGTGTTTTATACTTCATTGTATTGATTTATGAACTTGTATGTAAAAAATACAAGATTACTCTTAAAAAATTCTCTTTTTCATTTAAAAAAATTAAATATGAAGAAAAAAAAAAGAGCAATCATACGCTGCAATCAAGAGACAAAGAGTTGAGATTGTGTACGACCGATTTAATTGACTATTAATTAATTACAAACCCTTAAATATTACATACTATATATATGATTGAAATAATGAAATTATAGAGAAAATATAGAAATACAAATATTTGCATATGAATTAAAATATAAAGAACATATTAGATCTCACATAGTAATCACGCTCGGGCTCCCTTAACTAATGTTGAAACAGAAGAAATTAGCCACAAATCATATTAAATAACATATAGAAAATCGAAGAAATATTTAGGAAAGACTGCATGGTTGCAGATTGTGAAAATTAAAAAAAAAAAAATTCTAAATTAATGTGCTGATAGCGGGTGAAATCTATAATGTTAATTTAAGAAAATTAACATATTTATATATAATAATACCTAAGTTAATGGGCCAAATTAAGGGCTTTAATTCTAACTTAATAAAAAATTTTGTTTTAAAACATAAACTAACAAGTCTTTATATATACAAAATTTGAAATTTTGAGGGGGCGGCCACTATTAGCCACCCCTTGTCTATGTCTTCATCAGATCCAAATCCAAAATTTTTAACTTGAGTCCAGAATTAATTATGATCCATTAAATCTTAAAAATTAGGATTCGTGTTTAGATCCATCAGATCTGTCGGGTACGTGGGTCCGGCCCAGATCCATGTATTATCTAATTTTAAAATAAAATTTTAAATTCTAAATGTACTAAAATTTTAATAAAATCATGATAATAATCTAAGGGGGTGTATTGGTTGTTGAGTGTGCAATATTTTTTTTAGAATTTTAAAGTTTGGGGGTATTCTATTCAGATTTTCAAAAGTTTTTAAAAATCTTGAGATATTCAATACGGATTTTAAGAAGTCTTATAAAATCTTTAGGTATTCAACAATTTATGGATTTTCTTTGATTCTCCTACAAAAATATTAAAATATTAATAGATTATACTCTACAAAATAGATCTATAATAATCAGTAGAGATTTCAACGGATTTTTCCAAAGAATTATATAAATCCGACTTTCTTTCTCATATTTCAAGCCCCTACTAGGGATGACAATTTTATCCGGTTTGATCCAAACCCGATAACAATGGGCCGTCCGATCTCGACCTGATGACGTAATGGGTTGGGCTTGGGTCTAATCTTAAGTCCAATGGGTGGGTTTGAGCCAATATTTAGGCCCGACATACAGAAGTCCGCTCACGTCCGACCCGAATATTTAAATATATAATATTTAAATTATAAATTTAAAATAATATAAATACTAATTATTATTAATGTATAATAAAAATAAATTAATAAACATAATAAATAAAATATATAAGTAAAATAATATAAACACTTTTATTGTTATTAATGTATAATAAATATAAATTAATAGACATATTAATGAATATTAAAATATATAAATATATTTTAAAATAAATAAATTATATATTTTTTAGTATATAAAAAATTAAAGAGTAAAAAATTAAAACTAAAAAATAAAATATTGAGGCCCAGCCCAAACCCGCCCGATCCACATTGGTCCGAACTTGGCCTTGAATTATAAGCCCATTCGGGCCATGGGCCGGACTTGGACCCATCCATAAAATTGTAGGCTAGGTCCGGGCATAGGGAAGTCCGACCATTGTCATCCCTAGCCTCGAGATCTATAATAATCTATGGAAATTCATGTAAATCAATAAAAAAAATGTATTACGCAATCCTATCAAATCAATGAAAATCTTTGTAAATAAATAAAAAAAGTCATTTAAACTCTACATGGAGTGTATAGATTTTCAAAATACACATACTTTTTAAAGTCCAAAAAATTTAAACAAAATATCAATTGAATACACCCGTAAATAAACCACATTAGAACAACTGATAAAGAAAAAAAATTATAATTCATATAGATTATTACAACAATTCAATAAGCCACAAACTTTTTAAATAGTTTTACAATTATTAAAGTTCCAAAAGAGTTATGAACGAAATCGATCGCAATTAAAATCAAAATTTAAAATATTTAAGAAAATCTTAAATGTTGCACCTACTTTTAATATCATCAACTTCCTAAAGAAGATAAGGTCAAGAAGTAACAAGATTTATGGTTTGATTGATTTATATTTAAAATTATATATATATATATATATTTGTGTGTGTGTGTGTATAATACGCAATAAATAGGCGGGTCCACGGGCCGAATTTGGGCAGGATATAAGTCTCAAAATGTGAACTCCATATCCGATACTGAAATTTTTGTAAAAACTCCGGATCCAATCCAAATCCATTGAGTTTAAAATTTAAAGAATTTAGATCATAAAAATGAATATGAATTCACAGATCTGAACCGAGTCCAAAATTCGCTATCATTCATAATTATTATTAATGAGATGGACATACTCAAACAATGTTTGTGTATTTATTTTTATCACAACAATGGTAATTTAATAATATAAATTTATAAGTGATAAAAATATTTTATTGTAAATATATAATATAGTATAATCACACCCACATAATGACCGCCATATTTAAATAAATCATGATTAGTTTTTATGAATTATATAATGTTATGTTAATATGATTTTAAAATATTTTAAACATAATATAATATTTTTAGTAATTCTAAATTTTATTTAATACATAATAATAATAATTATTAAAATAATAAATAAACACAACACAATGGGCGTATACAAATACAAATATCGATTTTACTGCACGTGAGATACTGTCTTAAGTAGGGATGTCAATCGCTAATCCATTCTTAGGAAGAATCTGTACTGAATGAAAATTGGGTATCGATTATCGATTTTTCAGTAAATAAGTTATGTACTGGTTCTTGAAATTTGAAAATTAATGGTACTTGGGTAACCGGTATTGAACCGTACTAGACTGAGTACAGATTTATTATATATTAAAAATAAAATATTTTATATTTTATAAAATACTAAAAGATATCGTTAATAAATGGTGATTGAGGAAACCTAAATACATAATGACTATATTTTTCTATAACATTTGAAATGGTTAAAATTTGTATTTGGTATATTAAAACGATTATTTTAACATTTTTCTATTTAAAAGTGATATACAATAACAAATTATTATTAATATTATTTACAATAAATTAATAATCTTACGTAGAATGTATTGAAAAAAAAATCACGTTACTCTATAATTTATTAACACAATTGCAAATTTTTGCTACTTAAAAATTATATCGTTGCAAAATATATGTGTTACGTGAAGATTCATCCCGTGTAAAATTTATTGGTACATAATAACTTTATGTCAAGTCAAATAATGAATTTTTTTCGGATAAAATATTTATGTGGATCAAAAGTATGAATGACAATCGAATACGACACGCACGGATAGTGGCTATCCATATACGTACCCGTACTCGTAAGGGTATAAATGACAACTTACGTGCGATTATCTAACAGTAATAGATGTGAGTTAGAGACACATTTGATATTCACGCATAGCTTCATGAGTATATTTTAATATCATTAATTGTATTTGTATATGGATAATTATTATTCTTACTCACAAAAATTATTCGCGATATACCTATGAAACATCCATCAAAATGCCAGTTAAATACTCACTCACCCACCTAATATTAACCATGTTTTTATATTTTTCTAAAAATTATATGTAAATTATTTCCTAAAATTATATATAATATCTCTTAAATATTAATATTATATGTTTCACACGTGATTAATATCCACAAGTTGTGGGATTATGGATACCCAAAAAGTGATAGGTGGTGGATTTGATGGTACTCATATTTGTTCTTTTTATATAATTCTTATATAATACATAATGACTATTATTTTACTATAATATTTTAGGTGGTTAAAAATTTGGATTTTCTTTTATTAAAATGACTATTTTGATATATTTCTCCTATTTAGAGGTGATATAAATTGACAAATTATTAGAAATAAATCTTATTCTATGTAATTTATCTAATGTAGATTGTGTTGAAGAAAAAATCACGTTATGTTATGATTTATTAAGATAATTGCAAATTTGTGTTACTTGAAAATTATATCATTGCAAAATATAAGTGTTAAATGAAGACTTATCTCGTGAAATATTTATTGGTATATAATCACTTTATGTTGTAATTTAAAAAATTGACTATTTTTTTTGTTTGATAAAAATTAATTATTTGACCAAATAAAATCATGAATATTTATTTGATTAATTCAAATAATTAATGTTATATGTATTAAAATTTTTACTGTTGGTGGGTCAAAAAGTAGAGATGACAATCGATAATGAAATACATGAACATTGGCTATCCATATCCATACTCGTAAGGGTAGTGATGATATTTTACCCTACGATAGCCGATATTAATAGGTGTGAGTTAGAAACACATTTATATTGACTATATTTTTATATAAATTCCCGTTAAATATTCGTCCACCAACTTTATATGAACTATATTTGTGTATAAATTATATCTAAAATTATATATAATGTCTCTTACATTTAAATTTAATACACAAAAGTCTAATATATATGTTTTGACAAACAATCATTTAAATCAAATTATAATGTATAAAATATTGATCAATTCGATCAATCTTACCGTAAATTATCTTATACAAATTAAAGAACCATAAAATAAGATCAAATTGACTAAAAGCGATAGGAAAAACTCAACGATTATATATTATAAAAATATAAAATTTTAGAAATATTAACTGATGGTCCCGAAACGAGTGAACTGAGTGTATGGGGGGGGGGGGGATACACCAGTCAATTTTCAGTTTAAACTTTTGTGCTCCTGAACTGAAGGGAGGTACTTCAGTGTGAGAGTTGTACTTTAGATAGGAATCCTTCAGTCTACACTGAGTGTTTGACTGATGGACTAATATCTTAAGTGTGCGGAATGTGGTGGCTTTAAATCTTACTCGTTTGCTTCAGAAAACTTAATGCACTTGTTTCTCTTTTCAATTAATCAATATTCAGTTATGATATATAATGAATAAGCAATACTGAAATTAAGAGAGAGAGACAGAGGTTTGGTTTGCGTGGTTCGGAGATAAAAACTCCTACGTCCACGAGTACTCGATGTTAGTCGAGGGTTTCCAACTTAATGGAGAGATAACAATCTTACAGTGATCAACCGTGAAGGTTGGATTTACAGTCAAACTGATCACTACTAGCTTAGAACTAAGTCTAATACTAAGATTGTTCTTCGGTTACAATTGATTGCTAAGAACACTAAGAGATGAGAACTGAAAGCTTGGAGTGTTCTGGACTGATAGCTTGAAAGCCTTGAGAGCGATGATAGCAATAGAGAGTTGATAGCAGGGGTAACCGGTATTTGAAACGTTCGAAGTAGCGGGATATATATAGTGCTCTCTCAAAGATGTAGCCGTTGTGAGACGGAGCTTGAATTTGAATTCTTCCTGTTGGAGTCTTCTTCCTTTTTGCCATTTATGGTGTCTGCAAAAAGATCTTGTTTACCTACTGAGATTTTTGCCATAAAAGGAAATGCCTACGAGCTAGGCTATCTCTCAGTGGAGAACTTCAGTTTGGAGCATCAGTGCAGACTTCAGTAGATAACTTCAGTACTGATCTTCAGTTTAGAACTTTAGGATGGATCTTCAGTACTGGACTTCAGTTTGGCAGGGACTTGGCTTCTAGCTTCAACTTCAAAACTTCAGGACAAACTTTAGAGGAGAAGGTCCTTCAGTTTTTGGATAGCTTGAATCTTCAGTGGGGATGTCCTTCAGTGTACCTGAAAAATTAGAACTCCCTAACATATGAGTTCTTAGACAAAACACTAAGATTCAGTATTGGTCTTACTACATCTTTTCAGGGGAGGTATTGGAATCTGAATCAAAACACTTATAAAATATTTCCCAACATTAACATAATTTAATTGACTCAATATCTCTAGCTCTATTTAAACTCAATTATACACACATTTTTTCTTTTTATAAAATTTTCATATTAATAAAATTTACTAAGTTTTCAATGTGTGATAGACTAATTTGTTAGTTTAGTGATATTTTAAATTACACTATAGATTTAATATCTACATAATATATATTAAACTTATATTCTATGAAATAAAAAGAAATGGAAAAAATATTTATAAATTTTATTTACTTTATACATGAAAAATTCTACGTACAATTTGACAACTAATTATTGTAAATAAAATTATAATATAATATTTATAGGAAAGTTTCAATTACTCAACTATTTATTTGATAATCTAATATAATATATTTTTCAATAAAAATAAAACTTTATGTTATTTTTTTTGAAGTACTCTTAATCAATTTAATATTAGTCAAAATTTTTATATATATTAAAATTCATAAAATAAAATAGAGAGTTAAGTAAATAAAAATGATTGATTATGGTGATGTCATATAGGACCATAAATTAAAAGGATGACTTTCAAATATATATATATATATATATATAGTAGATGAATATTGGCTAGAATTTAAAATTAATAACAAAAATATTTCATCTCAAATTAATATATAAAAAATAGTAATTTTAATAAATTACTAAATTAAATGTTTAAATAAAAATCAATTTATGTATTTACAATTTAGTATTAAAAAATAAAAATTTTAATTAAAACATAATTATTATTTGATTAAATAATTAATTGGATAATGAAATTGTGAGGTAGAATATATAGATTGTTAGTATTTATATATTTTCAATAATTATTGGATTTTATAATAAATCAACGTATAATATATATTTATAGTAAATATTAGAATTAATAATCAAAAAATTTGATATTTAAGATACATATATAGATGTGAGATATAATTTTTTAGTAAAATTTAATAAATATTAAGATTAATTAAAATTTTTTAAAGGGAAAAGACAATTTAATCTGAATAAAAAACCAAACAAATGAATAGTTAATTAATTAGCTAATCCATCAATCTTCATAATTAATTATATATATTATCCAATTTTCAAGAGTAAACGATGATGATTGATGAATGCTATATATTTTCGTATCATAAATGAACAAAGCTTATTGTAGGGGCCTACTATCATATCTTTATTAGTATTATAATTAGCAAAATTATTTTTAATCTATATAATATATAAAGTATACATTTAACTATATATATTGCAATTTTGATTGAATAATTAATTAAATATAACTATAATCATGACTAATTATTTATATAAGATTTTAATTATACCCTTATCTAAAAAAATTATTTCCAAATCATTGAATTATATATTGACATATATAAAATATTAATATAAATATGAAAGAAGGTTTGTCGTGATGCCACATAAGCCTTGGATTAAGGAGAGGGCTTCAACATATAATCCTTTAATATATTATATTAATTTTGATCAAAAAGTTTTGTTAGTTTGATTAAAGTAATCTAAAATTAAACGGAGAGGGAATATTGTTTATCGTGTTTTTATTATGTTTTTAGTTGTTATTTCGTCGTGTCTAGACTTTATGTTGTTTTCGTATCTTTTTAGTTAATTTTTATGCCAGTCTATGTGCTTTTGTGTTTGATGTAGGATGGTAGAATGAGAAAGGATTGAAGCAAGAAATGGTGCCATTTGTATGGTAGGTGCAAAGCTGAGTGAAACGGGACGAGCCGAATAATACACGAGAGGAGAAACCAAAAAAAGTGAGCGAGCACGGAGTCCAGCGGGTACTGGGACTCCAGGGCTCGCTGGTTGGAGCAGAGTAAGAATTTCAAAAAGCAGAGACCAACAGCCGCTGGGCCTGAGCACTTTGCGCGTCAGCGAGTAGAAGCCAACGACTGCTGGCTGCGATAAAGTGGCAGTTATGCGCGGGTTATAAGTGAAAAACCAAGGCATTTTATATAGATCTAGCCTTTGTAAACTCGAGAATACTCTCCAAGAACACATTTTTACTAGTTTTCTTAGATAGTTTGGTGATTTGGATTGGATGGAAGTTGTTTCAACTTAGATTGTGGAGAATTCTAGTAAGTTTTTCCTTTTGAATCTTTCTATGGTTTCTTTTGCTAAATCTATGGTTGGCCAGGCATTTATCTAGGGCTTGATTATCTATTCTACTACTTAATGCTTTGATTCAATCATCTTTCGGTTGTTTAATCCGTGCTTTATTGAGTTTTCATGCTTGATCAACATGTGCATCTCAAAGATATGAAAATGTATTGATGGCTTGTTTCTATGTCTCTTTTGATTAAACAACCTACCTTTGTAATCGGTAAAGTAAAAAGGAGTTCTTGTAGATATTGGTATTCTGTTAAGTGTGATTTGGACACGTGAGTGAAAATCACCGACTAGCTATTGAACATGGAAGTGATTGGCTAGGCAAACTTAGAAGAATTCTATTGAAGCATGATATTTGATTTAATAAGTGTTAAGAGTAGATTGTAGATAATCTTAGTCCTAGACTTTTATCCACAAATTCACCTTTATTTCTTCGTTTTTGTTAGCTAGTTAATCAACATTCTCTTGATCTTATTTAGAGTGTTTAGAAATTGTTTTGCATCATTCAAGTACTTATAATTAAATAGCCTTCTTTAGTCTTGAGCTATAGGACTTGTTAATTACGAGAACTTGAACACACATTTTAAATTGAACAAATATTATTTTGATTTATTTCTAAATCATGATCACATGGAATATTAAACATATACAAACATCGATAATGCAATTTATGACCGGGATTTTGAAAAAAATTGCAAAATATATTTACCTTTCTCTTATTTGGCAAATATCTCACACTTCGACATTTTTTTTTGCAAAAGAATTGTGAATTTCTTCTATTTATACAAGTTTATTCATGATTAATAATTAATATATATATATATATATATATATATATATATATATATATATTGGGCAGAACATTTCAACCTTTTGGTACCTAATTTTGAATGTGGGATATTTTTTGCAATCTTCTGCCAATTTTGATATATTTTATAAGTAGAAATTAGGTAAGGACAATTTACAAAAAAAAAAAAACATATTTGTAAGTGTTTTAATTTAGTAATAGGTGATTAATGCTATAGAACAACAGTGGGATAGCCATGTATTCAACAATTAATTATGAATATTTATCAGATAAATTTAGAATTGAAAGTTTACCTCAGTTAGTAAAGTTGTCTATGAGTTGGAATTTAATTTACCTTGGTTAATTCGTCGATTCCCATTGCCTTCAATAGTTTAATTTCTTAGTATTTTTATTTTTTCTTATTTTTTTTTCCATTGCCTTTAAGAGTTTAGTTTTTTAATATTTTTTATTTTTGTAAAAAATCTTGATGAAGTACCATCGTTAATTCCAGTTTTAATAATTACTAAATTGTCTTTGGCGGAGCCCATAGTGTAACTAGCATTTCCTGCTGCATAATAAACTAATTTACTTGAAAATGAGATAACATGTTTTATGGGGCATAATTCTAGTATCATAAAAGTTTCCTCGTAGGAACGTCCACAAATAAATTTCATATAATTCTTCAAATATTTTTAAGTGTCATATTTCATATTTTTTTTCTTGTATCTAAATAATTGTCATATTTCAAAATTTTGAGTATATTTATCATAATCTTTTAATTTTATCCTTATTAATTTATTTAATAAAAGGTAAAAAAATAAATTTATTATTTTATTAGTATGTGTGATTTAATAAAATATGATACTTTAAAAAATTCGAAGAGAATAAAACATTGCATAATATATCATACGTATATATTAGTAAAATGGAGGCCAAATTTGATAAACATAATATATAATTTAATTATATAAATAACATATCATATCATATCATATTTAGAGTCGGCAAACTTATCGAGCTTACTCGGTCCAACCGACAACCTTTTTCCTTTTTCAAAGGCCTGTGCACTTGAAAATTTTCGAACCCATATATTTGAGGCCAACCCGACCCCTTATGAACTGTCGGAACAGACAGACATTATCTATATATCCAGTCAATATATATATATATATATATATATATATATATATATAAAAGAAATTTACATATAAAAAAGAATGTAAATTAAATACCTTAATTTTATAATTCATGATTATTTTTTAAAATATTTAGTTAAAAAATTATTTATGCCAGACAGGTTTAAAAATCCCATGCTTTTGAAGAACCAAAACTGCCCGAAGTTCTTTTGACATACTTCTTGAACTTGATTTTTTTGGTCTATATTTTTTAAGCTCAAACCTTAATTAAGTATCTCGGTGAGCGTCCTATTTTGCCGGCTCTAATTATATCAGATACATCACATTTTTTTTTATAGAATCTAGATGAGATTTAATTATTATTATATAATGTTTTTTTTTAAATATGATATTTTTAGTGTTGTAGAGTTATCATTATTCAAATATGTCGTACCAATACAGTGTGGTACTGGTATGCAGCATTCAATATGTGGGCTCTGAGACTAGAAAATGGACAAATAACACAAAATTATCAGAATTGGCCCCACTGAAATAAAGCGGTCATAATTTCGGTCTGGTCCTCATCCCTTATTAGGCGCATCCCTGTCGCGTTTAAAAAAAAATTAGACTACATTAATTTTTAAATTACATAATTACGTAATGATTCGAATTTAAGATCTATTTTATGATCCTCAACCCTTATTAGGCACGTGCCCCGTCCGCGTTTTTAACTTATGTGGTTGATGGCCTTTGTGGGATTTTCTAATGCTCTATTTGTGTTCATCCACCCATACATAAATACCCTTAACTCGTGACATTCAATTTACACTATCTCCTTAGCAAGACTGAAAGAAAAAGAAAATGGAGAATGTACTTCCTCTAAATGATTATGAACACAAAAAAACTAAGATGGCAATAAACAGAATCCATGCCTTCATCCATGGAGCTGCTTTAGCAACCCTAATATACTACAGAATCACTTCTATTGGTACAATATACAAAAGCAACACCCCTATTCTACCCCACCTTCTCATCTTCATGGCTGAGCTCACCCTCTCCTTCCAATGGCTTCTAAGCCAGGGCTCCAAGTGGGGGCCCGTTGCTCGAACCACGTTCCCCGAGAGACTCCCCGAAGACGACAGTCTCCCCTCTGTGGACGTGTTCGTGTGCACTGCCGATCCCAACAAGGAGCCGAGCTTGGGTGTGATGAACACCGTTATATCGGCCATGGCGCTCGACTACCCTCCCGACAAGCTCCATGTCTACGTGTCCGACGACGGGGGCTCCCCCGTCACGCTTAGTGCCCTTAGAGAGGCCTGGGGTTTTGCTATGCTGTGGATTCCGTTTTGTAGGAAGTACGAGGTCGTGAATAGGTGCCCTGAGGCTTACTTCTTCGAAGAAGACCAACAAGTTTGTAGTGGCGATGATCATTTCTTTCTCGATAAGAAGGAAATTCAGGTAATTAGGGTAGCTTTGTGTTTTGATTTGAGTTATATGCTCATTCGTTGCTTTCTTTTTGGAGTTACAATATTTTACATTTTTTTTTTCCAATTACGTCATGATTTAAGAAACGGATTTTGTCTAATTAAATTAATTTTTTCACAACTTCCAAACCTTATTTCTTGTTTCTAAATACGTGAACTTTAACTATATATCTTTGTCATTTTCTATTTCATAGTTTGTGATTTTAGTAAAATTAAATAATACTTCCTCCCTCTCACTTAAGTTGGGGCATTTCTTTTCGGCACGGTAATTAAAAAGTGTTATGATGAGTTGAAAATGAATATAAAGTGGTGATAGAAATATATATTATTTAAATTTATGTGTAATAAAAGTATTCTAAAAAGGAAACGACTCAACTTAGTTGGGACGGCCCAAAAAGAAATACGCCCCAACTTAAGTGAGACGGGGAGTACTACGTATCTATAGACAAGACTTGAAAGTTGTCGAAGAAAACAAATTAAAGGTAATTGGTATATTTCGACAAATTATATATACTATATTTATATTCTGGACTATAATCAGGTCATTTATTATATATCACTACAGAAAATATATATATTTAGCAACATAATTTTTTTTTAACTAAAACAAAAAATTTCGTTACTAAGAATGTTTGTAACATATTTATAATAGATTTATTCGTAGTAATACCAATGGTTGCTAAAAAAATTTAACAACGAAATATATTCTGTTACTATATAACAACGGAATTGTAACAGAATTTCTGTTTCTAAAATGGTTTCTTCAATTTTAATAACAGAATTGTAACGAAAAATTACGTTACTAAATTTTAATAACGAATTATTCCGTCACCAATTTCGTTACTAAAAATTGAACAATAACTCCATAACAATTTCATTATTAATCCGTTAAAATTTATAAATGAAATTTTTTTTCGTCACTATTTTCTTTATATATATATATATAATTATGTGTGAGATGAGTCAATACTAATAGAGATTCTTATGAAAAAAATCAATAAATAAGAAAGTCTGATAACAAAGAAAGATCACTTTAAACTTTAGATCTATTTTAAATTAATGATTAAAATTCAATGAATTTAATATAAATATTTTTTATTACAAGAATATAATTATTATGTTAAAACTGAAAGTTAATTTATAAAAAATATCATATATAATTATTAATTTATTAAAATTACGGTTAAAATATTTTCTCAATTTTCACATAACAATTCTTTCTTATATCGACCAATACATAAATAAACTATTGATTTATGATTATTATTGATGAAAACATCATTTAATTATTAACATATAAAATAATGATTTTTAAAAAACATAAGAGCCATATAAAAAACATAATTATGAATAATAAAATTATGATTGTATATAAAAAAAATTCTCAATTTCTTATATTAGATTTTACAAAAAACAATCCTTATATATATACCTATAGGATTGACTTCCAAATGGTGGTAAAGAATAAGCATTTTTGTATGATGAGTAGTCGCAAATTCTGAAATTCATGTCAGATATATATTTATTATATATTCAGAAGATGGTGACAGGAATTAATTAAATTTGTTTCTATTATTAGTGTTTAATTTTGTACTTATGATGCAGAATGCGTATGAGGATTTCAAAATTTCCTTGGCTAAGAATATTGCTGCGGGTACAAAAAATTGCAACAGCAGTGATCATCCATCAATTATTGAGGTACTAATTAATTAATTAATTTTTTTTGCTCTTATATTTTGCTTGTTCTTTAAAGCACCATATATATTTCGGTTCGGATCCTCCTTTTCATAACTGTATGTACATCGTTATTAAATTAACTAATTTTATCGTTTGAAATTACTAAATCTTATTATGCGTGTCATTCTCTTATTAAAATAATTAAAGATGTCGCTACACGCGTTAGAAAAAAGAAAATCTCAATTGAAAATTCATGAAGTGTGCATGATGTAGAGTTTTTTTCTTAATTAATTTTTATATTGAAAATTAAATTCATAAAAATAAAAAAGTAAAATTTGATATAAGTAGTATAATAATAAAAATATAAAAAATATTTCACGATTTCATTCCACCAGCGTATTCCTTACTGCACATGCCAAACATATGAATAAAATATATATATAATTTAACATTTCATTCATATATACCTCCATTACATTTCCTTACTTCATTCAATCCTCTCTCTGTATTCTATTCTATCCCACCAATTTCCTTCAAAATGTTTTAATGATATCTTAACATGCACTAATAATATTAATTTGATTTCAGGTTATGAAGGATGCAAATGAAAATAAATCTGACCTAGAAAAGGATAGAAACATGCCTCTTGTTGCATATGTTGCTCGTGAGAAAAGGCCATCAAACGCTCACCATTTCAAAGCTGGAGCACTCAACGTTCTTGTAATTAAATTCTCAAATATAATTCATTCACATTTGTTTATCTAACTATATATACTTCAATTTTTTTATTTTTTTTTATGCAGCTTCGAGTGTCTGCCATAATCAGTAACTCACCATACATTCTAGTACTAGATTGCGACATGTACTGCAATGATCCAAAGTCAGCACGCCAAGCAATGTGTTTCCATCTTGATCCTCAATTATCTCCCAATCTTGGATTTGTTCAATTCCCTCAAAAATTTCACAACTTACCTGACAGAGATATTTATGATGGGGAGATAAGATATGCCTGGGTGATGATATATTTAATTTATTACTACCAACTTAGTGTGATTATTTTGGAGTAAATTGAATATACCAATCTTGTGTGATTATTTATTAAAATTATGGTTCAAATGAATAGGAAAAATGGGAAGGCTTGAATGGTGTAAAGGGACCGCTGTTGTCGGGGACAGGATTTTATATAAAGAGAGCAGCACTCTATGGCACTCAAGAACTTCCAAAGAGTAATTAAATCTTCAAGTCTTGAAAATAAAAATTGCAAATACTTATTTTTATTTGTGATTAAATTATCATTTAATTTATTACTTGCAGACGTTGATGATACAGTTCAGTTGGCCAAGTGTTTTGGTTCATCCAAAGAGTTTGTGAAGTCGATTTACAAACCAAATTATACGATGAAAAATGGGTTACCTAAGGAATTGCAATTGCTTGCTTCTTGTAGCTATGATGATGTCACAGAATGGGGAGAACAGGTTAGTAATGCTAATTAAATACACTTTTCCATCTCAACTTCATGCATGCACGAGCCACCCTATGTCTTTTTCTTTTAAATAATATTCCCTCCATCCCACTTACTCAGACATTTACTTTTGTCACGTAAATCAATATTTAGTTTTGATTCTAACTCCTCCATGTGCAGGTCGGGTTTAGATATTTTTCGGTGGTGGAAGACGTGTTCACGGGCTTCCACCTCCATTGCGAGGGGTGGAATTCCGTTTACTACGAGCCTTCGAGGCCGTGTTTCTTGGGGGCATCGCCGGTTAGCTTAGGCGAGGCTCTCGTGCAACAGATGCGATGGGGTCTCGGACTTATCCAAATTGGCTTCTCCAAATTCTGCCCCCTTTTCTACGGTTTGCTAAGAATCCCAATTTTGCAGACGATGTGCTATGCAGAGGTTACTTTTTATCCTCTCTACTTCCTGCCTCTTCATGTTCATGCAATCCTACCTCAGATTTGTTTGCTCAGAGGTATCCATATCTATCCTCAGGTACGTTTTTCTTTCATTGCATAGATGTCTGGTTTGTATATTTTCTAGAGCCGTCAAAATCACCAGGCCGGGCTTTCTGAAAAGTTGAAGCCTGCCCGAAAAATTTTGGGTCTAAAAATATGAGGCCCAAGCCGCCCTATACTGGATACCGGGCCCACGGACATTATCCGCCCGATTATTATAATATATTTTAAATTTTAATATAATAAATTATTTTTTATTTAATTTTTTATAATAATTTTTTATAAAATAATTATTTTTACCTCTAAAAAAAAGATTGTAAATAAATTACTTGAATTTTAACGACTTAATATAATAATTCATCATATTTTCATTAAAAAATAAATATAAATAATATTTATAATGGATGAGCTTTTTAAGCCCGAAATCTCGTAGGCCCGTGGAATTTTTTGGGCGAGCTTTTATTACTCGATTTTTTCGGGTCTCGATTTTAAAAGCCCAACCTGACACAAACTTCGGGTACCTTGGGCAGGCGGGTTGGGTTGGACTTATTTTGACCGCTCTAATATTTTCAACTAAAAAGGGAAACAAAAAAGAAAAGTACTAAAGAAACCTAGATCTGTGTTTTTGTTGATAGGTCTCGAGCCCATTCTTCCTAGTATTCGTGTTCGTTTTCTTGTCATCGCAAGCAAAACACGTGCAAGAAGTTTTGATAATGGGGCATCCAATTAGGACTTGGTTTACAGAACAAAGAATGTGGATGATCAAGTCGCTGACGTCATACCTGTATGCTAATTTAAATTCCTTATTGGACAAGATTGGGTTGGTAACTGCCACTTTTTTGCCAACAAACAAAGCCGTAGATGAAGATGCAGCAAAGCTTCATCAAATGGGAATGTACAACTACAATGCACCACCTCTCTTGATGGCTCCATTGTGCACTCTTTATATTATAAATTTGGCATCGTTTTTAATTGGGTTTGCAAGGATTTTACGTGGTGAAGAGGGGATTGATGGGATGTTGATAGAGACATTTATCCCCTTATTTGGGATGATTTTGCATTATCCCTTACTTGAAGGAATGGTTTTTAGGAAGGATAAGGGGAGAGTTCCCACTAATGTTTGCCTTCTTTCTTTGGTAATTTCCTCACTAGTCTTGGCTTATACATCTTTTGGTAGTTAGTATTTGGGTTGAACATTATGTAGGACTTGTTATTTAATATTTTGGTTATCTGTTAATAAATTCATAAACTTTTTATCAGCTTTTGAGGTTTAAATATTGCTGGTGTTGTAATTCCTCTTAATTCTATTCTACCGATTGAACTGTGCAATGTGGAGAGAAATAATGAAAGAAGTAAACGAGAAACAACCTAGAAAAAAAAACGGTAGAGTCTCAAACACTATAACTTTATTAATATATATATATATATATAGATGATCCACATTACAAAGATATATATAACTTTAAATAAATACATAAATATGTTTATAGTAATGTCCATAAAATACCATTATTTATTACACCCCCTTGGACATTACTCTGTGATGTATGTTTATCGTGTTTTTGGTGTGTTTTTAGTTGATGTTTCGTCGTGTCTAGGCATTAGATTGTTTTGTTTTCGTGAATTTTTATGTCGTATTACGCCGGTTTCTTTATTTTCGTGTTTGGTGTAGGATGGTGAAATGAATGAAGGATAGGAGCTGAATTGGTGCCGACTATGTCGTATGTGCAAAGCTGAGCAAAACGGGATAGCCGAAGAGTGCACGGGAGGAGGAACTACGTAATGGAAGCGAGCCTGGGGGCCAATGGGCGTTGGGTCCCCAACGCTCGCTCACTTACAAAATTCAGAATTTTAGAGGCTACAGGCCATCGATCGCTGGGAAGTTAGCGGTCGCTGGACCTGCAGAAATTGAGCGTCAGAGAGAAGGGGTCAGCGGCCGCTGGCTCCTTAGCGATCGCTGGCTGTATTTAAATAGCGGTTATTCAGCAAGTTTTTAAAGGGAAATACGATTCATTTGTGAAGATATCACTGCTTAGACTCTTAGATAATCTCAAGAACATATTTTTACTTGCTTTTCCTAAATAGTTTTGGTTGATTTGTTTGGATTGAAGTAGTTCTAACTTAGATTGTTAAGTAATCTAGTAAGTTCATCTTTATGGATCTTTCTATGGTTTTTATTTCTGTTTCTAAGGTTGGCTAGACTTATCTAGGGCTGGATGGTCTTTCCTATAATTTAATACTTTGATTCAATCGTTCTTGGTTGTTTAATCCGTGTTTAATTGAGCTTCATGCTTGATCAACATGCATATCTCAAAGATATTGAAATAGATTGATGAATTGTTTCCATATATCATTTTAATTAAATAACTTACCTTTGTAATTAGAAACGTCAAGAAGGATTTTGCATAGATATTGATATTCTATTGAGTGTGATTTGGATATGTAAGCAAAAATCACCGACTAGTTAACGAACACGAAAATGAGTTGCTAGACAATCTTAGGAGAATGCAATTGAAGCATGAATGTCTGATTGAATGAAGTGTTAAATGTAGTTTGTAGATTATCTAAGTCTTAGACTTTAATCCATTAATCCAACTCTATTTCTGTGTATTTGTTAGCTAGTTAGTCATCATCTTTCAATCTTATTTAGAGTGTTTAGGAAATAGTTTGTAGCATTCAAGTACTTATGATTAGTAGCCCTACTTAGTCTTCCACGTGATTCAAATAGGGTCAACTTATCTGTGCACTATAGACCTCGTCCAATTGCCTAAACACACGGTTTAGGTTGAAAACATCAAGGACTCGTTGGTTGTATTAAAGCATGATAAAAACCCTGATGATTTCCCATATGAGTATGTCTTTGCAGTCTCGTCTGTCCCATGGTATGCTGATATTTTTTTATTACTTAATTGGCCGCGATAAAATCCGTGATGATCTAACCTCGCAAGAGAAGGCGATATTTTTTTAATTACTTGGTAGGGAATGATGAGGTGATTAGGAGATGTGTACCAGAGGAGGAGCAACATAGTGTGTTATCGTTTTTCCATGAAGCAGAGTGTGGGGGACATTCTTTGAGGCCGTAAAACCGCCTTTAAGGTTCTTCAATCGGGTTTGTATTGGCCTTCTTTGTTTAAAGATGCACATTCATACTATGCTTCATGTGAAAGGTGTCAGAGGGTAGAGAATATTAGCCGAAGAAATTAGATGCCCTTAGTCAATAATCTTGTGGTAAAGATTATTTATGTTTGGGGAATCGATTTTATGGAGCTGCTCCCTAACTCTCATGGTTTCGAGTATATTTTTCTTGCCGTAGATTACGTGTCTTAGTGGGTGGAGGCGATCCCCACAAGTACATGTGATGCTAATGTGGTTTTGAAGTTTGTGCAGGAAAATATCCATAGTAGATTTGGATTTCCTAAGGCGATCATTAGTGATGGAGGCAAGTATTTTTGCAACAAGTTGTTCGAGAAGTTGATGAAGAAAAATGGCATTAGACACAAGGTGGAAACCCCTTATGTTACTCAGCGAGTCGGGGGGTCAAAGGGGGCGACGCCCCCTTGCTTGAGGGTCCGGGGGGGCAGAGACGCCCCCGGCCCGACGGTATGCATTATTGTTATGTTGGGCCTGAATTGTGTTATTGGGCTCAACCCATCTGATGTACTCTATTTTATATTGAAGTAGGGCACACATTCTGTATCTGTAGCCGTCACTATCATAATAAAATATGTTCTCCTTTTTCTGCCCGTGGATGTAGCCAACACAACGTTGGTGAACCACGTAAATCTGTGCCTCTTTACGTTTCTATTTTGTTTCGATTACTCAATTATCCTATTTCGTTACAACAAACTGGTATCAGAGTTTGGTCTTTCGCGCTGTTAGGGTTTTCTTGAGTAAATCGGAGATGTCGTCTGCTCTAAACGTGAAGGTTGACAAATTCAACGGGAGAAATAGCTTTGGTTTATGGCAGATCAAGATGTGGTCGTTACTAAAGTAGCAGGGCTTGTGGGCACCGCTATCTGGAAAACCGAAATCTGCAGACATGAAAGATGAAGAGTGGAGTACCCTAGAAGAAAAGGCCCATTCGACAATCATGTTGTGCTTGTCTGACGATGTTATCATCGAAGTTGCTGATTAGGAGACTGCTGCTGCCCTCTGGTCGAAGTTGGAGAGTTTATACATGACGAAGTCTCTAAATAATAAGTTGCTCCTGAAGCAACGTCTGTTCCGATTACGCATGCAGGAAGGTACACCCCTTCGGGATCATCTGGAAAATTTAAATAAAATTTTGCTAGATTTGCGTAATGTTGATGTTAAATTAGAAGATGATGATGCTGCTTTAATTTTGTGGAGTCTTTCATGACTGGGAGAGAAGATTTGTCTCTAGAAGATGTTCGATCTGCTCTGCATATCAGAGAAGATCGTCAACAGGCAACTGTTTCTGGTTCTGCCACAGAAAATCAGGCATCTGGGCTATCTGTTACGGGTAAGACTTTAAAGGTTCAAAAGGTTCTAAGCCTGGAGACATCTGCAACTACTGCAAAGAATCGAGTCATTGGAAGAATGACTGCCCTAAGAAGAAGAAGAAGCAGGACACCGAAAGAAAGTGCAAACGGTTCTGCAACTGTGGCAGAAGTTGATGGGGATTCTGAAGAAGATCTGGTCTTGGTTGCAGATGAACAGTCACACAGAAATGATGTGTGGATTCTAGATTCTTGAGCGTCATATCATCTCTGTCCTAACATGGAGTATTTCACTACTTACGAGTAGATAGATGGAGGCAACGTTTCCATGGCCAACAGTGCTGTCTGCAAGGTGGTTGGAATTGGCTCGATCAAGATAAGGACGCATGATGGAGTATTCTACACCTTGAGCAATGTCAGGCATGTTCCGCAGATGACGAAGAATCTGATATCTTTGAGTGTTCTTGACAGCAAGGGTTTCAGTTTCAGAGGTGAAGGTGGAGTTATGAATGTCTGTTGAGGTTCAAAGGTGGTTCTGACAGCCTTGACACGTGGCACCTTGTATATTTTGCGAGGTTCTACTATGAGAGGTTCTACTGATATTGCATCATCCGAGGTTCCGACCAAGGATATGACAAAGCTATGGCATATGAGGCTTGGTCATATGGGAGAAAGGGGGATGAAAATTATGTCAAAGCGTGATTTTCTTTCTGGACATGAAGTGCAGAGTCTTGAATTCTGCGAACACTGTGTATTTGGGAAGCTTCATCGCAGCAAGTTTCGAAAGAAGGATGTTCATCAGACCAAGGGGACTCTTGACTACATTCATATGGATTGTTAGGGTCCGTCACGTGTTGAATCTATTGGAGGTCACAGGTACTTTGTGTCGATGATTGATGATTACTCGAGGATGACTTGGGTGATTATGATGAAACATAAAGGTGAAGCTTTCAAGAGGTTCAAGCAGTGGAAAATTTTGGTAGAAAATCAGACTGGGAAGAAGATCAAGCAATTGAGAACTGATAATGGTCTGGAGTTATGTTCGTCTGAGTTCAATGAGTTATGCAAGGATGAAGGGATTGCTCGACACCACACCATCAGATATACACCGCAGCAAAATGGTGTGGCAGAACGCATGAATCAGACATTGCTGGAGAGAGCAAGATGCATGCTCTCTCATGCTGGTTTGGCTAGAAGTTTTTGGGCAAAAGCAATTAACACGGCATGTTATCTGATCAACCGTGGACCTCACACTGACATTGAATGCAAGACACCTTACGAGGTATGGTCTAATAAACCTGCAAATTATTCATTGTTGAAAGTTTTTGGTTGTACTGCTTACTATCATGTGAGTGGGTGTAAATTAGAGCCAAGGGCTAAGAAGGGTATATTTGTTGGTTTCGGGGATGGAGTTAAGGGATATAGAATCTGCTCACCTTCTGAGAATAGAGTTATACTCACTAGGAATGTGGTGTTTGATGAAAATTCTATACTTAACTCTATTGTGAAGTCTATCGGTGCAGAAAATTGTAGTAGTATAGATAAACAGGTGGAGCTGCAAGTCACTCACGATGAGAGTGAATCACAATGTTTCACTCAAATAAGTACGTGGCGTTGTTGAGTCCAGACCCACTGTCCGATAAGGAATCAGTATTGGGCACGAGGAATGTTTCCAGCCGATATACTTATTTCACTCAAATATACCCTTAAGTACGTGGCGTTGTTGAGTCCAGACCCACTGTCCGATAAGGGATCAGTATTGGGCACGAGGAATGTTTCCAGCCTATATACTTAAAGGGATGTGTCGTGCTTAATGAACTATATTACTCGCAATTTGGACGAGATCATTGTTAATAGTGTAATTAAGCATAACCCAAATCGTACTCTCAAGGAAGGCTAAACAGGGCTTCATTCACGTTGA